>JARFJB010001496.1:1002500-1435000 GCA_036346205.1 Vesta saturnalis | reverse complement strand
CCGCTTTTTTCTCACGAAAATAATGCTTTGTATAATTATCACAACTGATTGTAATTTGTAGAAATCATCAAAGGGAATTTAAGTTGAGCAGCTCGTCGATTTCTTTTTCAATACCATTATTATTTAGCTTATATTCCTCCCTCTTGTTAGTATTCAAATTCGGCAGACGTTTTCAGTTTTCATGACATTTTCAAAAAAATCAAAAATTTATGTTTGTCTTTTCTTACAAATGCAACATAGGTTTTATCCACACGTAAAGGTTCTGCGAGTATAAAAAAGGTTTAACTCCGAATTCACGTTTTTTGGCTGTACACGTTTCCTTTTGGTCGTTGGACGTTGAGAAATCATAACAGCTTGCAACATTTGGACAAAATCTCTCAACATTGATTAACAAAAAGTAAATAATATATAATTAAAATTATATAGCTCACTGATCAGAGCAATCTCAGGCCGTTGGTGTAACTGTGAAATTCATAATATTTGAGAGCCTCATTTTTATCGAACTTAAAAAATATTTATGTTTTGTTTCATTAAATTAAAGCTAGTAAGTGTAAATTAATGTTTAGCTATGTATTGGTAAATCACGGTTTAAATTGCAAAAGTTTTTTTTGATTTTAGATTGTTTACAAAACGCTGGTATGTCTATAACCTTACACAAATATTTAATATTATATTACGAAAATTTAGCCGGTGCGCAACAAATTAATAAAATAAATCAAAAAGTGATGTAACTGAATATCCTACACTTTGCAGAAATGCCAAAACCCCACACGTAAAACAAAATCAGAGTGCTAAATTTATTCAAAGAAGGAGATGTGAAAGTGATCGTAGGAGAAAGCCTCATGATAACAGACAAACTTGGTGTTTGGCCTTTCTGGGTCAGTAACATGCATTACATCAGTTTCAACCTTTGTGGTTTATATAGATACCCGAAAGAACTTCTTCGGATTATTAGCTGACTAGTAAGTGGCTAGATTATACGCCGTATTGTGCATTGCAATTTACGAATATGAGTAAAGTAAGTTAACCTTATTGTTTATATTTTTATTATTTTTTATGTAGCTTGTAGTGTATATTTTGGATAAATTTGTTTGGCTCTTACTGGTTGCCGTAATAACGACACAAGCACTTCAAATTGCGGGAGTCGTTGAGGGTCCAAGAACGTTAGGTGAAATTACGTATGAAAAGGTAGAGAAAGTGAAATTATACTTTCTTTAAAATTTTATTTTTTCTTTAATCAGCGGTGAAAGTGCTAATTCTTAATTTTTTTTTCTATTTTATGTACAGGATAATGAGTATGAATTTAAATTAGCCGCTGGGAATCCACGAGGAAAGCGACAGTCCCAGGAAAGATTTGAACTCTTGGATAACATATTTAATGTAAGTTTATTTTAATTTTTACTTCCTACCTTCATTTATTGCTTTATTAATTAAAAGATTTGGATTATATGAAAAAACAATAATGCTTAGGTACATGTTTCATTAATTCATAATTACTTTATACTGCTAATGATCGGTTCAATGAACTTCTTGATACTTCATCCTCATTCATCTTTCTTGCACCGTTAGACGTAAACAAAAATTTACATTGACCCAAAATTTGAGATATTTATCAAAAATGCGGTGTACCACAAAATATTTACGCTCTGTTAAATTTATTTAATTTCAATCCAATATGGTTTCGATTGAATCTTTGCACATTTAAAATCTGTCAAAAACAGACCGTTCAAATGCAACAAAATATGCATTATTAAATAGAGCATATTTTTAACTTTCCAAATTGTCCATGTTTTGTATGTTTGATGCTACTGTGTTAACTTCACTTCATTAGATGTACAATAAGAAACTTCAGAAAACAGTATCAAAATGACGTTGGAGAGTGATAAAAATGAAATGATATTGATATGAAAATGTAAACTTTTACTATTATTATAGATAATTAAAATACTTAGCTTTTGAGTTTTTTAAATCGTGTATTTTTCTATTCATATTTTAAATAAATCTATACATATCCATAACGATTACTATTATAATTTCTAACATCTCAAGCAATTCTCACAAATATTACAATTTACTGAGGATGACAACTGTAATTGTTATGATACGTACAGATTTATATAAATAGAAAAATACACCACTTAAAAACCCAAAAGCTAAGTATTTTCATAAATGGTATTGATATTTGAATACCCTACAAATGCGTGTTCACTGAACCGAATAAGAAACTTTATATTTAAGTAATTATTATTAATTTAATGATACATAATTTATTATTCAAATGCACGCTTTCACGATTATCATTCATAATTAAGATACTTACCTTTTGAGTTTGTTTTATGCAAATTTAAACGTTTTAATTACACTTATGGCCCTCAGTAAATGATAATAGTTTTCAAAAATTGATTAACCCATATATTCCTAGAACGACATTTGAATGTTTTTTTTATTATTTTTTATATAAACTTGCTAAAAATAGAATACAAACACAATAGCTGTTGTTTATTAAAAAAAATTACAAAAGCTTTTTAATTGCTTTCTCATATACCTACGTATAAAGAGAAAAGATATATAATCGATTTCAATTTTCAAACACTTTTTTTACATTTCTCGACGTTTTGTGGCCTAAACAATACAAAAAACACATTTTTGGAAATGTGCACGATATCTTTTGAAACATTAAAGCTAGCGATAAAAAACAAGGTTTTAGAAAAAAAATTTCGTGTCTGTGTGTCTGCTTTTGTGTGTGTGCGACATATCTTTCGAACCATTAACGCTATCGACATGACATTAGGTGCAAAAGTTATTTGCCATAAAATCTAGGTCAATTTCGTTAATGAACAAAATACAACCAGTGGCGGAGCATTTTTAGAGGATTAGAAAAGTTGCTTCAAATTTTAAAAAGTTACATAATTAAAAAACACACTAATACCTTTTTATATCATTTCAAAATAAAAAAATATGTAATAACCAGCGCCGCACCGTTTTTAGGGTAGATAATTGTGCATTTTTTAATTTATCAACCGATTGTTTTAAAGTCGGGTATTGGGGATTTTTAAGATCGTTAAGTATCCATCATTTGTCAAAATTAAAAATTCAAAATGGCGGATCAAAAATGGGGAATTATCGTGTTTAAAAACCGACTCAAATTCGGGTATTGTGGGCTTCAAAGTTATTTATTTACATATTTACATATTTGTGAATGTGTATTATACGTAGGTCATTGTATACAGCTATAATATTATGACGAGTTATACACCGTGTCCAAGATAGAGATACCAACTATGGGGATCTCGGAAACGGTAAGAGATGGAAGGTCGGTTAAATGGAACAAAAGTTACGAATTTGAGAGGATGTATTTATGGTTTTTGTAGAACTCGAATATCTCTTTTAGTTTTTGAGATATTTAAAAAAAATTGAATTTTCTGATTTTCGTTTTTATTTTTTTCTGACCTTATTGGAAGAGCTACCAAGAAAAGAAGAGCACATTTTCATTGCCACTTTTCTAGCTCTACCTAATGATGTGATTCAATTTTTGATACAACGTTTCGTTTGTTAGCAACCATCATCAACTTTATTTTTTTAAATACACGAAAAAATTGTTTTTGCCATATTTAAATTCTCTCCTTGATTCTGAATTTAACGATATATCACACTTTATATTTTTGATACGTTTCGGATGAAAAAATTCATATTCAATGTAAAACATCGAAAAGTTACAGTTATAACTAATACTAGAAACATTAGAAAACCGTAAAATTATTATACAATTATGTTTTGTAATTTTAAATGATAGACAAATAAAAAACAAATTTATTTTAAAGGTTAATAAACTCACAAAAGATGTTCAAAAAGATTCCCGTTATTCTCTAAACATAAATAGCATCTTCTAACCGTAGCATCTAAAACATTCTTCAGCATTTGAGGAGTAGCAAACGCTTCGAGATCTAATCTTTGTAAAATTTCTTCGTTTTCAATATCGTTTCCATAAATGTAATTTTTAATGTATCCCCAAAGAAAAAAATCCAAAGGTGTTATATCTGGAGAACGGGCTGGCCACAGTACATTTGCATGAGTGCCAATACATCTTTCTGGAAATCTAACTGACAGGTATTCTCTGACAACTCTAGAATTATGTGCTGGTGCACCGTCTTGCATAAACCAACAACCTTCAACTTCTTGGAAAGGCAAATCATTCAAAGCTATCTCTAATTCATTTTGGAGTAAAATATGGTAACGTTCAGAATTTAAGGACTCTTGGTAAATGAAAGGACCTATAATTCGAGTACCGAATATAGCAGCCCACATATTAAGTTCGAAACGGTGTTGGTGGTTGGCCGTTTTGTACAGACGTGGATTTACTCTTGCCCAATAATGAGAATTTCTACGATTAAAAATTCCATTATTATTAACCATACTTTCATCGGACCATATTATTTTATTCGGAAAATATTCATTGTCTTGAGATTGACGTGTATACCATTCGCAAAATATTTTACGTCTTTCTGGGTCACCTGGTCGAAGTCTTTGGCAAATTATAAATTTATATGGATGTACTTTCTCCTTCTTTAGAACATGATGAGCTGTGGAATGGGCTATGCCAGTTGCCTCTTCAATTTTCCTAGTAGAAGCCTCTGGATTTTCCGTTACAACTAATAAAACAGTATTGGCTTTTTCTTCATTGCAAGGTTTTTAGCGAGATTTTACAGGTTTTTTGAACGCACCATATTCTTTTAGATTAACTGCTAATGTGCGAAAAGTTCTTTTGTGTGGTTGACGCCTTTCTAGATATTTGTTTAAATACATTATTTCGGCATCAGAACAATTACGTTGACACAACATGTAACACGTCAGTATATCGATCATTATTTGAAAATGCACTCCTACCATATTGTTTTTAGGTAAACACAAAATGTAATTAACTCAAAGACCACCATCCAAACGTAATACGGACAACAATCAATTATGACAGGTAGGTAAACAAAATACGAAGCCAACTTATTTTTATCAAATGCATCAGTACGACGGAAGATGTATTTTAACTGTTTAATTAATAGTATTTTCACTAAATACATACTTGTGATTTATTTTATTCGCAACAGGCATTAGAAAATGAGAAAACATTATTTTATAATAATTTACAGTTTTCTAATGTTTCTAGTATTAGTTTTAACTGTACGTTTTCGATGTTTTCATTGAATATGAATTTTCTCATCAGAAACGTATCAAAACATAAAGTGTGATACATCGTTGAATTCAGAATTAAGGAGAGAATTTAAATATGGTAAAAATAATTTTTCGTGTATTTATTAAAATAAAGTTGATGATGGTTGCTAACAAACGAAACGTTGTATCAAAAATTGAATAACAGCATTAAGTAGAGCTAGAAAAGTGGCAATGAAAATGTGCTCTTCTTTCTTGATAGCTCTTCAAATAAGGTCAGAAAAAATAAAACGAAAATCAGAAAATTCAATTTTTTCAAATATCTCAAAACTAAAAGAGTTCTACAAAACCATAAATATGTCCTCACAAATGCATAACTTTTGTTTCAGTTAACCGGCCTTCCATCTCTTACCGTTTCCGAGATCCCCATAGTTGGCATCCTTATCCTGGACACGGTGTGTACTCGTAGTACAAAATACTTTACATGTACACTACCATCACATTTTGTACATCTAGTGGTGGTTTTAGTGTGACAAAAAGCATATCGCGTTTCTTTGTCCTGAGTCACGACTAGATGGTCAAAGCGGTTATACTTAAGCTCCAACATACGATGAGCCTTTACTCTTTGGTACACAAATTCTTTTCATTTTGGTCTAGGATAGTGGCCGCTACGCTTCTTCTGATGCTAAATGGTACATTTTATTACTACTTTTCTTATGAAGATGGCACGTATTTGTTAAGGCCATGTCGATACAGTATGAGATTAAAGGAAAACACCACGTTTCCTCTTATTTGCACAGGATATTGAGCTATATTTTGATCCATCCTATCAACTCCTCCGATATTTTTATTATACAGTTTAACAAATTGAGTGCTATCTACGTATATAATTTTTTATTCTTTTAGGAGTATCGTTTTACTAAATTTACTGGTTCAATCCTTCCGCCTTTGTAGATCCAAGGTTGATGTTATTATTATTCCACTTCACGAAAATAATGTTTTTATCTTGTAATTGTGCGTAGTTAAACATGTCGCGTTTTCTTTTCTTATGCTATGTGTATCTTGTAAAAGAAACATTGATATTCGATTTTCACGAATGGTTTCGGTTTCGTATATTTTTATATACTTTTTTTTTAAGTTCTCCAGCAAAGGCACAAACGAAAAAAATTATCAAGGAAGTAAAATGTTAAATCTGCCTACTTACACCTTAGCCGATTAGCATAACTATTAGTCGATGCGCCAACTCCTAATGGTTTATATGTTTCATTTACATAAGTTACAGCTCCTTGGTATGGTTCGAACCAATTTATGTATCCAAGACGACTTATCCCAACCCAAAGTTTGAACCCATAACGGATTGGTTTTGCATGCATGTATTGCTTACAGCCTTGGCGTCCGTTATCACGAACCAGGGATTCATCAATACTGTGGTGCTTTTCAAGGGATCCATTTTTTAGAAATTTATTGTTTAAATTATTGAAGAGTGGTCTAAGTTTGTCAAATTTATCAAACTTATCTAGAGTCAGATTACCTGAAAAATGAACGATGTACTAAAATTTGTCCCGAGACATTGATTTAGAGGCAAGCTTATTATGCGCATGTTTCCAGTACGTTCTTCTGCAGGAAATACTGGCATGGCCATTCAAAAACAGTATTCCAAAAAAACATTTGATGTCTGATACATCTACAGATACGTTGCTGTTTTTTTGTTGTATCAACTCGGTCGTCTATGGTTTTGCACAAAATATCATTATCAAAAAAATTAAGAAAAACTGAGCAGGAGTTTCATCAATTGCTGAACGTCAATAGTATCCAAGAGGAAAACATAGTTGGCAACTTGAAAATCTTCTTTCACATAACAATGAACGTTTTTCTTGTCCGAATTACTTCCACTTTTATTGTTACTTCCACTCTTCTTAGTTTTGGTGAGTGACATTTCATCTTCAGAACTCCAATCACCTTCCGTAATTTTAGAATTTATCTTAAACTGGCTAGACATTTGGCTGCTTGGTAAATTGTTGATATTCACTTGATGCTTATCAGCAGAATCCTCATCAGTTACGTCACCATATGGGTTAATATATGGGAGGAAAGTGATTAATTCTGCCTTAATTTGTACATCCTCTGTCATAGCTAGTGCTTCATGTAACGAAAACCCTCTAGAATTAACAAAAAACTAGTAATATCTTGTAGCATTTTACTCTGCATACGGAATGTAGTCTAGTACGTGAAATATTATATAAACTGTATAACACAATTGAAAGTAGCTTATTTTGCTAATGTCCTAAATATACGACGTCTAAATATGATACGTCCTAACGCATAACAATAAAAAACAAAAACAAGAAACATCATAATATACAAACTACTTGTTCTAGTATTACGCTTATAAACAAACAAGTCACATAACTATATTTGTTTTAATAGAAATTTTAGCTTACCATGCAACGCTACGAAATCCGCCATCTCAAAAAGTCTATATTGCACGGTTACTCTTTTTTTAATTCTTTCAACAATAAGCTCTTTGCGAATAATATTTGACGAGCTGGTTCCTCAAACTACCATACCAGCAACAAGTTTCAACAAGTTTGAAGCACACCATGTCATTAGGGACAAAATATGGATGAAATATGGAAACGCATAGATAATATTATATATATATATATATATATATATATATATATATATAAAAAAATTCCTTCAGGTTGGAATCGAACCGTCGATCACGTATTATCTAGACACGAACTCTAACCAATTGAGCAAAGATAAATGTGTGAAGCAGTTTGTTAAACGTAATTGAAAGGCAATCACGGAACATAATTCTATTTTATTTTATTGAAGATAACTAGATCTTTAATAGATAAATGTTAGTAGCTCCTTCTCATTTTCGGTTAGTGAAACTATATTACCAGCATACACCAGAACTCGTACGTACACGTCATTAACGATTCAATCAAAGCAGTAAATGCTTGCCTAACACACACATTTGCCCATAAATACTTTAAACAGCACGGAGCCATCACGTAGCCTTGTCTGACTTCTTGCTCTAATTTAAAATATTCACTCAAACCCCTTGTACCATGAACACATACTGGATACCATAATCTGCTGTTATGCCATTTACTAGGCAATTACATATCCCATACCTAAAATGGGTCAGAACTTTTCCCCATTTACTGGGTCGTACACTTTCTCTAAGTATAGAAACACACAGTAAAACTTCTTATTCAAATTTAAATACTTTTTAATCACCTTCTGGAGAGCATCCATCTGATCTATGTATCCTACTCCCGACATGAAGCAACTCCATCAAACCATTTCCAAATACCTTATTAGATCCATTCAGCACTCCTATCCATCTGTAGCCCTTACAATCACTCTTACTCGCCTGACCTTTGTGCAATGGAACAATAATCGCGCTCTTCCAATCTATCGGTATTTTTCCACTCTTAATACATGCGTGTAAGTTTACATGTCCATATTTTAGCGCTTCGCCAGTAATTATATCCGGAACTTTACCATTCTTCAATTATTCTACAGATCCTTCTCCTCATCCAAATACATACCATTCTCAATTTTATTTTTTAACTCCTTTACATTCTTCTTGTTTAACCGTCGACCAGCTTGTTTTTTTTTTTTGAGAAGAATGAGATACACTGTTATTTAACTGATAAAAACTACCATTAATTTTTAAGGTACAGAACTGAATTTATTGCAGTGACCTACAAATTTTACCATTAATTTTGACGTTAATTACCACGTTTCTAGCTTTTATAGTTGCTTATAGGAAAACACACACAACCACGCACGCGCGCAACAAATACTGATTTCAATTCAATTCACTTCTTAAAGATTTGAAATACACATGTTTTACCCTTTTCCTTTCGTTTACTTCTACAAAAGCTCTTTCGAAAGATAAAGATAAGTGCCACGCGCCCTTTCTAAATTAAACAAAAATAATAGAACTAATTCGGTACTTCATCACCAGCAGTCCACGTAGAAAAAAAATTTGATAACAAATAACTGACTAAATGACTATTAAACAAACAACGGTTATATTATTACAAACCACATTAAGAATAATTACTAGAGTGGTTTTAACTTACACCAACTACTAGGTGCAAAAATAGAATCAGTATCGAGATGCCAAGGGTCTCTAGATCTTTTCCGCCGGAACGATCGACTAGCCGGTCTTCAACAAGTTTACTTCTTACGATATTTATAAATTCTAGAGCAAAAAATGACGGACTTGGTACAATTTCGTCATCAGAGTTCTGCGTAATTTGTTGAAACAATAAAGCTAGTTCCAATAATCACTACCACAACGTTTTGGTCAACTGATACCCGTTCACGATTACGAATTTATTAAATGTACCCTCTAATTACTTTAACGTTTAACAAAGCCGTGCATGATTATTTTTCTCCATAAAAATACTTCAAGGTGAAACGGAATGTCACGGGAAGTTTAACTCTTCCACCACCGCTCTAACTATCGGGTATGGCCACTCATCCAGAGTTCGCCAATCTTGAACTTTAAGAACCCTAGTCAATCTGTTTATAAAAATGTATTCAGTCAGCCTCTAATATCAAACTAAAACGCAATCGTATGAAACTCAACATGTTCTCGTCGTCTCCACTTTCTTGAAAAATAAAACTTAACACTGTAAGATCTATGTTCGCCTCACTTTCAGCCCTTATCTAAACAAAATTCTCAGTATAGCGTCGTTACGTTACATGTTTCTGACTTAACAGCTGTACACATGTAACAAACTTCAAACGTGTTGTTAATAATTCACCTTTTTTGTTAGGCAACTTAATGTGCATTTCGTGCCATGTGTGCTGCATATCATAGTTGCATAAAACATGCATTTAATTATTTTAATTAGAACTCGTACGCATAGTGTTTATACATTAGATTCACATGTCATGCGCAAAGACTACTTTAGCGAGGCTTTGTTGATGTTTTTAAAGGTGGATGTATCATCCATTTTTGCTCTCTTAAATATTTTTTATCAAAAGTGCTATAAATTTTATGGTACGTTTTTACTTTTAATTTTACTTTAACTTCACCTTTTATCGTTAATCCAATTTACGGTATTAGTACGATTAATCAACGGTGAGATTTATTCATTTGGGAATTATAAAGAATACAAATCCAGATTTATTTCAACCCTGAAGCAGTATTACGCAACACTTTTCCAAAACGCTGACACAGCAGGCATCCATTTCGTTATCTACAATGTGACCAAGAATAAGATATTCTGATTCCATTAATTACTCACAACATTAATTACTCATAATATTAAGTATTCATTAGGTTATAACGTTACTAACATTAGGATTAAGGTGTTTCAGTTTATAATTAAATATAGGTTGTGTTAATAAAATTCGTTATATGGCGTGCAAATATTTAACAATTCGTTTCAGGAACAAGCAACCCCGATTTTAAAGCGAACGTATCTTGGTACCTACATGTAAATATTTTTTAGTTAATAAAACAAATCGATAATTTAATTTAAAATCTGTACCAATTTGTAATTAAATTACTAAGGGTGGCAGCCAAACCATTGAAATAAATTTAATATAAAGCCAGTTCACAAAACAAAAACTTCAAAGATAGCGATATACACACCAGATGAGCTTAGTGCATAAACCATTTCATAAAATTCAAATCTTTAACTATCGAATAGTCTCTACTTTATAACTAAACATTTTGCTTTTAAATAGAGACGTTTCGAACGGGATTATATCATCATCAAACACTTACGTCCTAAAGTACTAACAGCCAAAATATGAAAGGATAGGTCAGTACTTCTTTTACTAAATTTACTAACTACAGCATACATTTTCACCACTATATTTTTTTTTAGATTCCAATTGCAACATTAAACTCAGTGAACGAGTTATTGCAAGCAACAAGAAGAATAAGAGTAAATAATCGTAACGCAGCAGCGGCCGCGGCAGCAGCAGCTAATTCGGCAAACCAGGGTCCAAGTCGGATACCAAGAAAAACAAAAAAACAACCATATCGGTCATATTATGATGGTCCACAAGTACAAGCGGATGGATCGAGTTCACGTGTCCTTTTACATGTTTAATTTTAAGAGAAATGTGTCGAAAGCTCATTATATTTAACTACATTATTTATGCATCTTTTCACTTTCATATGTGTATATTTTTATATTAATAAAACGAATTCACCTAAGTAATATTTTAGTTATTTATATTCCTATGCAGCTGTACTCAAATCAACTATTTATTTTTAAAAGAACATCGCCATTTTGTATAATAACGTGTGACTTGCAAAAATCAGAAAACGTCTCCTAAGAAAAAATGTTTAATTCTGTGGTGAGCACCGAATGCGTGGAGAGTAATAAACTGGTATTATGTGCGCTCTAAAGCTTAAACGAGGCTGACATAAAATAAAAAATAGTAATAATTTATATAACTATGTTTTGGTTCTGAGGATCAGTAAAGATTTAGAACAATTAAAAACTTATTAATTGTTTACCCGCTATATTCACAAAATCTGTTTCACAACGACCACTGGATAAAGGTAGAGGAATATATTTTCTAATAATAAACATAACATCATTAAACACAGCAACGCCTCATATATTAATATTAAAGTGTAAACGACGCTATTTTAAAATTTACGTGTACCAATTAGCGTCTAACATGAGTTAAGGTAAAAATTAACACGATTTAACAGTTGTTTTATATAATTATTTTTGGAGAAAGAATTTTAACTATATTAAAATGTAGGTGTGTAACTATAAATGGAGATGATGCAGATATTATACATATCGAATTATAATATTTAAACTAATAATGACATTTAATTGTTTGGTGTACGATCTGACTTGGGACACAATTTAGACACTTCTAAGACAAGCATTATTGGTAGAACGAGACATTTAAGTAAACGTTGTTAGAAGTACATCAAAGTAATGAGTGAGTTAATACTAACTAAGTAATTGATTACTACATTGAGAATAGATATATAATGAACATTTTCGACTGACATATATTATATTAATGGTATATTGTAGGATGATGTTATGAAGGTATATAATATAAAATAGTTAGATGGCGTCCTGATAGTAATTATCTGTCTACTTATCTAATATATTATAATTTTAGATTAGATGGAATTGTAGTTTTAGTACAGTTATTAATTGTATTTATTTATTGTAAACTGTTATTATACTGTGATCACAAGTCATATTTATATAATTGAGTGATAGTGAGTAATATATACTGTAAGTGTTAGAGTTAGTTGATTATGAATTTAGATGTGAACAATTTATAAGCTGTGAGTGGTGTCTGAGTGGTGAAAAATAAGTAGCATAAGTGGTGTGAAGAGTTTTTATCGTAAACGAATGGAATTGTGGTGGTGGTAAAGTGTGACATATGAGTATGGATATAGTGATTAGAGTAATTAATGATGAGTAAGTATAATGTAACTGAATTAAGAATGTTGAGTAGATGTGATAGTTGAGTATGTGAGTGAGTGGATAAGAGAAGGAGGTGAGATAGAGAGAGTGAGAGTGAGTGAGTGAGTGAGTGAGTGAGTGAGTGAGTGAGTGAGAGTGAGTGAGTGAGTGAAGTGAAAGTGAGAAGTTGAGAGGAGTGAGTGAGTGAGTGAGTGAGTGAGAGAGTGAGTGAGTGAGAGAGAGAGAGAGAGCAAGGAGAGCGCGAGAGAGCAAGAGTGCCAGAGAGCGAGAGAGTGAGAGAGCGAGGGAGCGAGAGAGAGAGAGGTTAAGAATTTTTTATTTTTCTGCAAGTTTGTTTTAAATATTATATATGTGTTATTGTACATGTCTTTTAATTTTACATTAGACTGCCCAATCATCACAACTCATTCATTCTATTTCTACTTTGTCTCATATTTATTCAGTTTCGAGTATGTAACCTAGATACGCACGAAACGTGAATTCAAAAGCACATTAAGTTCCTACCTGTAGCCTTAATGCCCGAAAGAGGAGAATTTCTGGCAACGCATGAACGGGGAACGCACGAAATAGTTATGAATCTTCCTGTTTGTAGGTTAGAGGATCGTGTGTTTTCCAGACCAGGTATTATTAAAGTAAACTTACGTAGACAAATTCTGTGCCCGCCGTAAGAAAAGATAAGAGTATAAAAAGGTTTTGAAAGATAAACGGACAAGGATTATGGTAATAATCCAGACATTGATAAAAAGCTGCTTCATGAAATTAAACGTAAACTAATAGCAGAGTTAAACGCATTTAATGTCAAAGATATATAAAGGACAACAATTGGAAAGCGTAAAAACCTGAAACTGGTTTCAATCCAGACGAAACAGAACTACGGAATCCATATTAGGCCAGATTAGTTCACTGCGAAAACCTTGTCATAATTTAATAAGGCAAATGCTCTATAGAAATAGTGATTTCAATATGGTATTGAATCTGAAAAATTGGCTATTGCAAAATTCATGCAAAACAAGAATATAAATGTTAAAAATGCGTACTATATAGTGTCTCTAGCTAATGAAAGGGTTATACAAACCTTTAAACGCACTTGATTCATACAACGAACATTGAAAATGAAAAAAAACTACAGCATTTTAAGATTAAAGTAATTATTCAAAAAAGCCAACCTTTTCTGGCACTCACAACGTACATCGTCTCACTACTGCTTCACAGGATTGTTTTATCATTTAAGGAGTGAGACTGTTAACAGCTTTGTTAACAGCTTGTCGTAATTCCTCTGCAGTGTCGTAGGATCTGCAGAATATTTGATTTTTGAGGCGACCCCCCACAAAAAACGAAGAGGTTATACGAGGGGATCTCACAGGCCATCTTACTGGTTTCACTTGTTAGGTAATTCGTCATTCAGGAAGTTCGTGATAATTTGTCCATTATGTGAGGGAACGCAGTTTTGTTGAAAAAACATGCTTTTCAGGGTAGCTAGTAGAAGTTCTATCATTTCTTCTGATACGTTAGGTTGTAAGAGGCTTAAATATTCAAATTTTCATTGAAAAAACACGGCCCAATCACGTGGTTCCCACAACACCTAACTTCCTACCCAACTTGACGAACTGTGGATTGACATTTGACAAAAAAAGTATTCTTACGATTCAAATCTCACAGTTAGTAAATTAGCTCTCATTGGGCCAAAGAACTTTTAAGAAAAAGTTTGGTATCTCGTTATTTTTCGAATAAACCACTGACAAAATGCCGTTCTTCTAATCGTATCGCCACTCTGGAGACCTTGGGATGGCCGTCACGATAGGGTTGATATTTGTACGATGACAAATACTACGCCCATAAGAAAAACAACAGTTGGCCTTGGACGTTCGCACATAGAAGGCATGGAGTTTTTTCATGCCATTTTCAAAATCACCGTATCCTCTTACCTGAACATTCAATTTAATGACGTTAGCTTCCACAATAAACAAAATATTGTGGTTTTTCGAAAATGTACATTTTGGCTTTTCACAGTATATCTACGTAAGACGGATTTAAGGCGAGGCACATGCCGAAAATGTCATTAATGATTGTATGAATTTATATAAGTAAATTGCATTTTTTATTGTTTAAATGACATGAGAACTTGTATCATAATTCCACACTAACTAAATGAAATAATTGAGTCATTTAAATAAAATAACCATATATGTATAGTTTTATAAGTAAAAACTCAAGTAAATTTGATTGTTGAAACTAAACATATGTAAACAATACGATGTATAGACATTACTATTAAGCGGAAAAACACTTCATTAAGATGTCATCCGTCATTATTTAATAATTAAAAATAAAGATCCTATGGTTTAGTAGCCCAGTTAACAAAAATTAAAAGTATTAAAGTATTAAAAAAATATTAAATAATAATGATCAATGTGATATCTTCGGGAGTGTGATTTTGTCTATTTTGACTATTTCTATAACCGAATTGTTCCACAAGCTCTAATAAATGAAGTTAGCTTTGTAAAAAAACTTTTTGAGTTCCTAAATTTTAATTTACTATACTAACAATATTTTGTTGCGTGTGGATTGACATTGTCGTAATTTTTTTTTTAATTTTAGTACATTTGAATATCATATGCCGGATTTTAGATTAATGTTAGGTTACCGGAATTTTTATTTGAAAGATTGTTGTCGCAGTTTCGATAAAAGGATCTAAATTTCATTATGGTTTAAGCGAGTATTAAGAAACATAATATGTGTTGGTTTGAATTTATTTGTATTATCGTGTTTGATAGCGAGAAGTTCAGTCGCGGGTAAATTGTTCTGCATACTTTCGAGCTTACCAGTTCATTTATAAATTGACTTTATTATAGTGGAAGTTATAGAAAATTCATTTGAGTAATAGGTTTTTTTTTTTATAAAAAACAGGATGTTTGCATTTCGATTCTAGATATAAATCCCATTCTGCAGTTTTAGTATGGAAGATTTTTTAGTGACGATTAAAAGGTGATTTTGGCGGCGTAATGGATTTTGTGTTTCGAGTGGGCTGTGACAGAAAATGTCGAATTTTGGGGAAGTGATGTAAACTTCGGGTGCACAGAGTTTACCTACGTTCTACCAGGGTTGCTTGAAGCTATCGTGAGGGAATCTTCCTGTTCATCTTATCGTGGATTATAAAAAGGAATAATCACCCCGGAGACATTTTTGTGTTGGTATTTGTTGGTTAGGAGTGGCATTTTCGTTTCCATTGAAGAGGAATCGAGTTTATTTCGGTGCTTTCCTCATTTTTTACGTTAATTCTCGCTTAAGCGGATTGTGATATCCTATTACAGCCACAGCGTTGATGTATAATTTTATTTTTAATTTTTGATTTTGGTGAAAGCTTAATACGTAATAATTTGCCAGATATTTCTCAGTTACATTATTGGCTTTTTTATTTTATTTTTAAGGTATAAAATGTTACTAATAAGATTTAGCGTAAAGTAATATTAGATTAATTAAGCTTGATGATCCATCAGCTAGTCTGTTAGCACGTCATTTTATTAATAATAATAATTTTATTTCAATAGCGATATGTGCTAATACAGAAAAACATTAATAGTTTCTTATTAAAAAACAACAAAAATCAAATACTATGCAGGTATATATAAATTTAAAAAAAATCCAGGAATATAAATCGCAATTGTTTTTAAATACAAATATTGCCTGTGACATAATTATAAAGTTTTTTCTTGAACCTCTTTAAATTATTACATCTTTTTATATAATTTGGTAGTCTATAATGTTGTACAAGTCCATTATGAAATAAATTATTCTGTTCTTGTGCAGTTCGAACAGTAGATGTAGAAGTTTCCTGCTGATCTTTGGTAATAACTATGCACATCACTGATATTTTGAAAATCACAATCATGGTATAGTAGAAAACGGTTTGATTAACACTTAGTAAATTGGTACTAGTTGACATATCCTTAATATGTGTACAGGGTGGCCAACTAAGAATGCGAGGTAATAGAGGCTTGCGCAAAAAAAGTTACTAAATACGGCCAATACGAAAACCTGGAAAATATTTTCAAGTTTCTGAAATGGCCGCTAGGGGGCTTAACTGCAATCTTGAAACTAAAAAAGTGATGTTTCTGTGAATTCTGCTATATTAACCTAATAAAAAAGAACTTATCTTTAAAGTCGAGGACAATCTGAACTTTCTTTGTTTGGCACTTTTTGACATATGTTTAAAAATAAAGTGGTGGGGGAGTATTCAAATGTTTCCTTAAACAACCCCCTGTATCTTCGAAACGGCTAAGCTGATTTTAACAAACTTGGGTGCGTTGAAATGAGCTATTCTTGGTCTACAAATGCTATAATATTTGAAGTTTTGTTAGTTTCACATGTCGTCGCTAGAGAGCTTTGTTCGACATTCCGACAGAGACGGTTAATTTTCGCAAAGCTAAATGATGCCTAAACAAGCTCGCGCAAACCGCATCTCGATATCTTGTTCCTAACCTAAAATATCGACCAAAGAAAACTTTCTACGAAAATCCCTTAAACTTTAATTTTTTTATTTTTTTTTTAACTATATTTTTCTGGAATTATTTCTATTATGTAAGTGGTGGCCCTAAAAAGGACCGATTTAAAGGAGGAAGGTTTTTAATGCCCAGTAAATGATCGAAATGCTGACCATGGAGGAAATGCAAAAACAGGTTGATTTTTAATTCAATGGTGACATCTTTCGATCATATCCTTAACCCCCACCTCTGTCATTATTACCAATAAAATTTAAATAGAAAAAGTACTAAGTGTGACCCGTTATTGGAAATGTAATTTTATAAGGAAATTGGCTATGTGACAGTTCAATAGGTAACTTTTTATTTTGCCGCCATCCTGCGGGAACAAGAATTGTTCCGTATTTCAAGTAACGATACTTCATTTAAAAGCCAAATTCAATAATTTAATGCACTATTCATAATACAAATGAAAAAATTGGAAAAGTGTACAGTGTATGAGCATAAAAATTAAATTGGAAAACCTATTATAACTGTAACTTCAATAGTTAAAGCGTACATTAATTCACCACAACAACTTAAAATAAAAATAGAGGTTTACGTTTCCGTAACTACGTATTTAACATTCGTTTTTCAGTTTATGGTCATTAGTACTTCCAGTTTATTAACGAGTAAGACATAAAAATGGTTTATTCTATTTGGGAGAGAATAGAAATTGTTGAAGATTATTTAAAAAATAATCAATGTGCTAACGCTGCCTGTACAATTTTCAATGAGCGACGCCCAAACAAACACATTAATCGTAAGTATGTTTTGGAACTAATTTCAAAACTTAGAGGATATGTAAAAAATAAAAAACGGCACATTGGAAACCCAGTAAGAAACAAATCGGTAGAGGTAGCCGTTTTAGGACAAGTTGTTGCGGATCCAACTCTTAATACAAGAAAGCTTGCAGAATTATCTGGAGTAAGTCAACGCACCGTCGGGCGAATTTTGAAAGCCAACAAATTCCATCCCCACAAAATTCACCTAGTTTGCCACGTGTCTAACCATCATATGGCATAAAAAAAGGAATGGGCTCGACTAAGCTCAGGCATACGGTCGGAAGACCGCAGAACACTCGGATGCGTGGTTGTTTTGGAGGTATAACTTAAAGTGATAGTAATGTGGTTAGATAGGAACCGGATATGAGCAGGCGCCACAGGCTTTAATAAGGAAATACTCAACAAGTGTTGAGAGGAGAGTAAACCTCGTAAAGCCTGAAACAGGATTCCCCAAAAAAGGAGAAAAATGAAGGAAGAAGTAGAAATGAGTTAACAATTCCCCCGATAAGTAATTTTTATTGTCGATATACTGACAAAAGAACAAAATTATTAAATTAACATTTTACCAAAGCCCACGATGTCAAGCAGTGAGCCTCAGCTTGTGCCTACGGCAATTATAATTTAAATTTCAATTAGAAAAAAAAAGTTAAATTATTATATGCCCCCTTCCGCCCGCTGTAAGATCTTACTGTTCGTATTCGGAATTGGCTAATTTAACACATAATCCCATTGGAATGTTTAGTAAGATCAAGAAATACTAAAAAAAAAATTAATTAATGAACTTGCTTGCCTTACGCTTTACACAGTATACAGTAAATTGTGAAGCTTGTTCGGTCCACAGTAAATAACTACCGCAACAAACGAAGTAATCAAGAAATTTATAGGAAATAAACTGGCCCGAACAACCTTGTCCACAAGAAAAGTAATGTACATAACACATAAAGATTACGAGAAAAAATTAGAAATTCATATGAAATTAAATGTTTAACATTTGCAGTAGTTCACGTAATACAGATAATCGTTACACCCGGTATATTGCAATCAAAACAGGAGTTAAATCGTTGGGTGAATGTAGCCACAGAAGCTAGAATTAATTAAGTCAAAATGGAAACTAACCTGTTTGGGTGCGGCCTATCAAGTCACTTTCAATGATTTAATCGAAGTTTTACTATTGATTGAGTGCGAAAATTTTCAAAACTGAAATAGAAAATTTAGAAGAAAAGAAAAAGGATTTTGTGAAAGTGAGCTGCTGGAAGCACCTTAAATATATACATTTAATTAAGAGGTAACAATTGTCAATTATTTGATTACAAAATTAATATTATCAGTCCATTTATTTTCGTTGTAGAAATTCACTAAGAACCTCCTAGATGTATTTGAAATTTGGAAACACAATCGTGTAACCAGGTGATAAGCAAAAAAATCTGACCTTTATTGTTGAAACTACTACTTATTTGATCTTGCAAATTTCGGGTACTATTCCAATGATCTAGCAGCCTTCACGTATAAGGTCATAGATGTCATCAAGGCTCTTATGCCTTCCAGCGATAATTAGGTACTTTGGATGTAAGGTAACAGTAAAATGTGAGCAGAAAATTTAAGAAGGAATTCTGTTAGAAATGTAGGTAGTACAGAGATGCTAAATGAAGGTAAATATAAGTACGATGTTTAATTAATTATGACCGTTCATACCTCTTACAGGTGACAAACGAGTCGGTAGTGAACATTCAACGTAATTTCGATTGAAGTGTCTATATATGTAAAGAATTAATATTGAATGCTTTTACATTCGAAAACCTGAAAACAATTTTAATTACCATGAGGTTATCGAAACATGTGCCACTTACCGAAGATGTGGACGAATGAATAATTTCAATTATATCCACCTTTTAAAAGCGTTTTCCAATTAAACACGTAACAAGTTCAGGAACTTAACGATAGCCGCTTACAATTTTGCGAAATTATGATGAGCGTGTTATATAAGATCCAAATTTCTTTTTTAACATTTTTCTTTTTTAACATTTGTTTTTCGGATTAATGCTGTTTTTATCTCAACGGGACTGTCGATCGACATAACTGTCGGTATTGGTCAAATTCCAGTGCAAGGGTATTTCATAAAGTACATACTTAATACCCAGCAAAGTTAAACATTTGGGCTGGAATATTTGGTGATCGTGTTATTGGTCCATTTTTTACTAGGTTATTTAACTGGAGGTATGTATTTGGAATTACTCGAAGATACCGTTGATCCAACGTTAACAGACATAACAGAAAACGTTAACTGATACCTTGAAGTTCACCTAATATTTCAACAGGACGGAGCTCCTTCACATTTTGCTGTAGCGGTTCGTCAGTATTTAAGTGAAAGATTTCCTAGACATTGGATTGGATGAAGAGGATTTACTGAATGGCCCCACGATCTGCTGATTTGTCCCCCTTAGATTTGAAAGTTCATTAAAAGTTACGTGAAGGTATTATTACCGAATATCGCCAAATAACTCCAGAAATACTCCAAAACGTTAGACAACGTTTTCAATATAATTTATATTCATGTGTGGCAGTTAATGGAGAACACTTTGAACATCTACGGTGAATTAATTGAGTTGTTAATTATTGGAGATAGAGTTACAATAGACTTTCCAATTTAATTTTATGTTCAAACACAGTACACTTTTCCAATTTTTTCATTTATAATATGAATTGTGCATTAAATTGTTGAATTTGACTCTCAAATGAAGTAACGTTATTTGAACTATGGAACACTCTTTGTTCTCGCAAGAAGGCGGCAAAATAAAAAATTACATAATGAACTCTCACATAGCCAAATTCCTGATAAAATTATCTTTTCAATGATCTGACACATTTAGTACTTTCCCTATTTAAATTTTATTGGTAATAGTAACAGAGGGGAGGGCAGAAATGTAGGACAGCTGGGGATATGATCGAAAGTTAGATTGAAATAAAAATCGACCTATCTTTGCATTTTCTCAAAAAAATTTATCTTCAAGATATTCGATCTGTTTCGTTTTCGGTGCCTCACCTTGTGTGTATCAAACCATTTTGTGTTAGTCATTGAACGCTATTGAAATTAGAAACTAAAACCTAGCGTACCGTTGAGCTTAACGAAGGGCATAATAACAAAATCCATTAGAAAAAAGGGTTATGGTATTACATAAGTATGTTATGATTTTATCAATAAGCTTACCTATATTATTGTACTTCTCATTAATATATTTAAGATTATACGTTAGAGATAAATTTAATAAAATTGCTAAAGTTAAACAGAACTTTATATGAACCTATAAATTTGAGGGACCTTATAACATTATTATATCGGAGGATTTTAGAAACAAATTAAGAGATTGATTTTAATTACATTTAGCATATTATTGATAAATTCAAATATTAATAACCTTAATCATTTTGATTATTGGAATATAATTAAAGTAGTTTACAGAAATATTGAGAAAGCTCGTTCCACAATTAAATTAGGGGTTTCTTGCCTGAAGTGAAAGATTTTAATTTCTACTAACATTTATTTGCATACACTTGTATCAATAGCTAATATTGGAAATAGATTTTGAGCTTCCTAAAAGTAAAAATCAAATTTATTAATTTTTCTTTGTTGTTTTGTCCAAATTTACACAATTTATACTGAATGTAGATTATAAGTACATTACATTCATACATTACAGAGCTAGCCTGGGTAAATAGTAAATTTTTTAACTTATTCTATACGTTATAATTTTTTTATTTTATTTCTTTATTTAAGTTATGATAATTCCCTGCTTGCATTTGCCAAATTTCATTCTGTCAACACATTTTAGTCGAAATAACGCTGTGAAACCAATTTTGCAAATTTTATTAAATTATGAAACCATATAAAACCTTTACCGAGCAGACTTTTTAGATTTATTTTTATATTTAAATTGTGATAGTGTCCTGTATTTCTTACCAAATTTCGTTTTTTGTTAACGGTAATTAATACTTTTTATTCGAAATAACGCTGCGAGTCCGGTTTAGTAAATCTGATTAAAAATTTGATAAAAATTTTTACGCAGTTTATAATTTTATTTCTTTTTTTTAAACTGTGATAGTGCCCTGCATTCACTTACCAAATGTCTCCATTCGTCAATGCCAAATAATGTCCCATTAGTTCAAACACTGCCTACACAAATTTACTATAGAATTAGATACTTGGAGGATGTTATTAATTGCATAATTATTCATTTATACATTTATTTTTTTAAATGTTATGTTTAAGCATTATAGAGTTCATATTTTTTTAATAAGGAGCAGGTACACTTAGAATGAGAATTTTTTTTTTGTATTTGTGAGCCGAGATCTAGACACAAACGGAAATGCCAGGTATCTTTATACACATCAACTACTAATGGTTATTAGAACTACGCGTCACTAGAATTTTGACCTACTAAAGGAATTTCACCGTTAGTCAGGAGTCTTTAACGTGTCAATCAATGTATTGCCACGGGACCTACAGTTTTACTTCCGACCAGGTTTGAACCTGCAAACCCTCTAACCATTCCACCACCGAGGCAGCTAAAATGATAATAATCGTACCGATACAGAAAGGGCGTGGGTGAGTCTGTAATATTGTCACTTTCGTGATTTCTGCTACTATTCTGCAGATTCACAAGGGTTCAGTTATGCTAAACTCTTTCAGCTATATCTGTCCTCATTCCGGTTGTTAAGGATTTCCAACATCTGTGGCGCTTACTGAATCAATTTTCTTCACGCATCCAATGTTTAGCATCTTATTTTCTGCTTCGCAGACATCTTAATTACCTTACAATCGTTATCACCCGTAATGATAAACTAATAGTGAAATCTGCAGTAACTGAACAGAGGAAAAGTATTATTCACTTGTTTGTTTGAACGGCAACTGCTGTTTTCATTCAAAATGTTTACATATCACCGTATACGCTCGTTTCTTTCTTTCTATGAGTTGATGTGCTATATTAGTAGTTTATATGGTAACGTTTGTGAACTGTCATTTGCATTTGATAGTTAAGTATTATGTTTCACCTGGTTTAGCTTAAATTAGTTTTGATGGCGCCAAGATCTGTTCACACATGAATTGTATCGTTACACAGTACTATGTTTCCAACATCTTTTCTTAATATAAAGACTAATATAAAAAAAAATAACGGTACAAATTGTTTTTTAATGTAATAAAAAAAATAATCGTGTAACATATAGTCCACACAAAATTGTTAATACAGGTGAAAGTTAATCAAAGATTTTGATAGATTAAACTGATTTTTCTTGAGAAGTTACAAATTATATACACAAAACTGTTTCAAATGAATATGTCTAAAATCCTTTTGAATAACTTGCTGCTACATGAGCGCTTGCACCACCTCCGCCTCCACTTAGATTGTTTAGCAGTCCGTTAACAGCACCTAATGTCTGTATCGGTATCTACAAATCCAAAAAATTAAGCAGCGCATGTATGTTTATTACCTTTTTACATTAAAAATGTGATCGAAAAATCCACCTCCATGAGTATGACCATGGCCACTAACAAAAACGCCGCCTCCACTAGCATACCCAGAACCATGACCGGCACTAGGACCGTAATGAACGTCACTAAAAATATACGTATAATTTAACAATTACATAAAATTTTTATAGTTTTACCTTCTTAAAGATTTCGCTAATTTAACATTAGCGACTGGAACTTGTTCTTCACTAATCTTTTTTTCAATAATTTTTGGTTCTATCGGTACTTGGATTGTTTTATCGACAAATGTTGGAACTTTAATAGTTTTTTCAACATATGCCGGTACTCTTATTGTCTTTTCAGCATACTGAGGTATGATAGTCCTTTCTATTACTGTTTTTTGAGCTTGTGCCTCCTGTTGAGAACCAATATTAGCATTAACAGCATCATGTTTTTCTCTAATGGGCTGATCCGTTGATCCACCTCTCATAGAAGAAAAAAAGCCTATTCCCGCTTGAGCAGACGCTATAATTAAATTATTCTATTAACTAACATTAATAAGTTTGTTTAATAACAAAAACAGACACAACAATAAAATCTGAACAAAAGGAATCATTTGTGTTAGAGTGTTAATGCACATAAATAAAATTTGCAAAAGCGTTAAAAAAATAGGAAATTTTGATTTATGCGAAACAATGTAAGTGAACCCGAAATAGACCCTTGTGATACCGCTCATACCGCGTGAACATCTGTCTATTTACCTTTTCCGCTACATTCATTTAGAATTTCGCGTTCCGACTGTAAGTCATTATTTAAACGAATTAATTGATTACATGCCCTTTTAGAATCAGTTAGAACATTGTCTTGTTTTGTCAATCCCGTTTTGTATGATTGCTCATCACTACAGATATATTCTAAGTTTGGATCTAAAATGGTATCTCCTTCATTTATTGTTGATTTTGGTTTATTTATTGCATCAGATAATCGCTTATCGTCGTCTGCTACACCATAAAATTTATTTAATAGCACAATTTGACCCTGTAAAGCTTCAATCGTTATTTTTTGAAGATTAATCACCTTATCCTTTTCCAGAATTAAATCTTTCAAATATTTAATTTCCAATAAACATATGTCTGTACTGGCTGTCGAATTTAACGCTTGCATTTCAACGTTTTCATCAGTCAAATGCACATCGTGCATAACTTTTAGTTCATGAAACTGTTTTGAACATTCATCGCAGTATGCGGAATTACAAGTGACACAGCCCAAAAAAACTTGAGGTGCGCTATTACACTTTTTACTTATCTCAGACATTTCAATAGTGTTAGTTTCAATATTAATCCACGATACTGTACTAATATAGTAAATGTGGCAAAACTTTTGTAATTAAGTTGTGTTTTTAAATAATTATGTCGTTAGATATAGTCATAGTAGGTTAAAACGGTTAAAGTACATGAGATAATTGTTGAAGATACCGCATTAATGACGTATTCTGTTTTACCATACCATATAAAATATTCTTAATTATAATCTATTTCTGCTTATACCATATCATAATATTATGGAATTTGAAACTAGCAGTTGCGTAATGCTGATAAATTTTATTTTACTGTAGCTTTCACGATTATTATTCAGACTACAAATGGTTACCTTTGAATGAGAAAGACCTGTATTTGTAGAAATTGTAACAAGGTGTATACATTTCAGCAGGAACTTCAGCACTCGTTCTCAATGGCTATGAAATATTATTAATTTTGGCATTAATTAGTCGTTCAAAGATAACTAACTATACTTTGAATGAAATAGATGTAAATCACGAAACAGAACATTGGTTTTGTGTGGGAATGTCATTAAAAATGTATTGTGTTGGATAGCGTTTGCTATGATAAAATTTATTTATTTAGACAGAACCAAGGACGAAAACGTAGTAGTTTTTCATGTAACGTTTGGTTACTTTTTAACGCAAAAGTCGTTTGTGGAAGCTCTTGTAGTGCTTCCGAGTTAAATAATTGTCGGCGTGTGCAAGTTTTTTTTTAAATTTTGGTGCTGGTGAATATACTATACGACTTTCTTTTAACATTCAGTATATTATTGTAAAGAATTGAACTGATTACTTAAGTGACAATATTCCCAGATTAATAAAATCGACAATTAAGAGGTAATCAATATTTATTTCCTTATACCGTTATTACATTAACCATTAAAGATTTTCTACGTCAGAGCTCTACTAGTTACCTTACCAAAGGCGAATTATATTTGTTTAGGTCACACACGCCCATGAGTTGATAAGAGGGTTCTCATAGACTTTACCGCCTCGGAGTAGTGCTCCAGCACCGGTTAGTTCCAATCAAGCCCCCAAGTATTTTCGTAGTGTTTGCCGACCTTGTGTTCTCCTCCAGTATCCAACTATTCCCGACCATCTCCCGGAGTATTTTCGTGACCATTACCGCCTCGGAGTTTCTCTACCCGAATCCGACCGTTCTTAACCTGCTGCCGTTTGAATACAACTTCGTCTGTATTTAAGTAGAGCAACACCCACATCTACACAAATATATCGGACGAACACCTACACGCACGCGCACACGCAGAGACCGCTCGCAAACTTCGCGGCATTTCTGGCCGAGAAAGTGCACCTAATATGTCCACAATTCGAAGAGTAGTCAACAAATTTGAAGAAACTGGATCGGTTGTGGACAGTCTCTGCGTTGACTTACCGGTAGATCTCTTGAAAACATTGCTACTGTAAACGATAGTGTGGCCGAAAACCCTAAAACATCAATTCGACATCGTGCTCAACAACTTCAATTTTCACGAAGCACTACTTAGCGAATTTTGACGAAAGACCTCTACCTTCACTCGTACAAGATTCAGCTTACTCAGGAGCTCAAACCTGCAGACCATTCAAGGCGTCGGCAATTCGTTCAATGGGCAATAGAGCGAAGTGAAGCGAACGCCGATTTTTCGAAAAAAGTCATCTTCACCTATGGCCATCTGAATGGCTTTGTGAATAAACAAAATTGTCGAATTTGGGGCTTAGAAAATCCGCACGCAATCCATGAGAAACAAATCCATCCACAACGAGCAACTGTCTAGTGCGGATTTTGGTCAGCGGTGTGATTGGACCTTACTTTTTTGAAATTGAGGCCGGAGTTGCAGTGACTGTGAACGACATTCGTTACAGGAATATGATAACGGAGTTTTTGTGGCGGTGTAATCTCGGGTTTATGCGAATAAACCAGAAACAATTCCTGACCTCAAGGCCGAGATCCAACGCGTTATCAGTGAGATACAGCCACATCTTTGTCAAAAAGTCATCAAAAATTTCATGAAAAGAGTAATGGATTGTCATCAGAGCCATGGGGGCCATTTGCCACATAATTTATTCCATACATAATCGGAACATGTCTTATTTTTAATGCAATATAAATATCACACCTTCTCAAAAAATACGTGTTTTTATTTTTAAACAAAATAGTGCACTCTTGTTGAGACCCCCTTTATAAGATTTTAATTAGAATAAACTACATAGTGTAACGAGATTAGTTTCGCTTATGACAAGACAATTCGGTCGCTTCCTGGAGTTTAAGACTTCAGGGGCCTCGTGAGCTTTGTCAAAGTCTGTTTTAACTGAAAACGCGTATAGAAACATATTCAGCATGATTTGTTGAAGTTTAGGCCGGTTCAAAAGCTGATTTTAGAAAAAATAAGAACACGCTGTACATGTTACGACGGCGGCGTCTTTCACAAAGGCGAAGAAGGAGAATTACTAAAAAAAATTTCTAGCAGATAGCTGATTAACCGTCTGGAGTACAGGAGGATTTTAGATAAATCTCTAGCATTAAATTCAGGTCAGTCTGGATAAATTGGCGTGGTCGGAAACAGCAGCAGAAAGTCGCAGTTTCTGTTCGTAGAAGAGCGTTTAAGATAATCTGTTTTTTTTATCTGGACATGTATGTTAGAACTGATTATAAAACGAGAAATTTACTTACATAAATTTTCTGTAAAAAAAGGAAAAGGCCACGTATTTCATTCCCTCTCAAAGGGGAGGGGCTGCTGAAACTTTCCAAGCTCCTTTGGCCATAATCATGGATTACCCGCATACATACATACATTACGTATATATACATGGTGGAATTAATAATGGGTGTGGTCAGGACAGGATCGGAAGGAACGGAGTTAGGGTGCTGAAGGATAAAATATTACCCCAGCATTCGCCGAAATAGCCGCACATGACAATACCTGATTTAGTTTTTAACAACGTTTTATACTGGCGGTGGTGAGGAACAACACTTTACGCATTTGTCGAAGTACATTACGCTTTCCGTTCGGTGTATTTGTGTAAGTGTAGGTGTCGTTCTACTTACATACAGACGAAGCAATTTCGAGGTGACAAAGGTCATGAGAATACTCCTACAGATGGTCGGGATGATTAATCAGGTGCTGAGAGAGAACCCCGAGGCGGCAAGACTACGAAAATACTCCCGAAGCTGGTCAGAAATAGTCGGATGCTGAGAGACAACATCGAGGTGGCGACATCTACGAGAATCCACTTGTTATGATCGCGCGATGTAACACACGCCATAGTCATTTATAGCTGCGTGTGTGATTTGAACATCTCTCATTCGTCTGTTGTGGATAGGGTATCCAGTAGAGCTCTGACGTAGAAAATCTTTAATGATTTTTGTAATAACGGCAGAAGGGGGTAAACATTGATTATCTCTTAATTCTGAACTATATTAAATCGGGATGTTCAATTAAAAAGTAATCAATTAGAATAGGTGGTGTAAAGAATTCCAACTCTCTACAATAATATACTGAATGTTAAAAGTAAGTGCTATGCGTAAGTATGTGTTGTGTGTACTGATCTTATTTCTATTGTAACTTTATATATATATATATATATATATGTGTATATATATATATATATATATATATATATATATATATATATATATTATATACGTATGGTAAATGATTTTTACTGGCTCTAGGAGATCGTAGGCTCGCCTGACGCCCCGCCAATAAACTTCTATCGCCAGTAAAAGTTAGTTTATCTCTTCGTTTATGTAATCCAAACTATTATAGCGTTCGTTTTTAACAATTACGGAAAATTTGACAATTTACAATACTTAAATACATGCATACTAGCACAAAAAGAAATAAAATATTATTCAGGACGGTAAAGAGCTATTAACATTTTCGTGAAATGTAATTCTCTTGTGGCCATCGTCATTCGAGGGTAATTCGAGAGAATGTTTTGATTCGACATTCTTTTATTTCAAATAAATTAATAATGTACCTTTTTAATTCATTAGATGCTCAAAATTAGAAAGGGCCAATAATTACGAAAAAATATCGCAAAGAAGCAGTAGGAAATACGAGAAGCGTGGTAAATCAAATTGACAGAGGCGTCATTATAGTAAATTAAGTATTAAAATCGGTAAGGGCAGTTTACCGGTCGAAGACCAGGTTTGGTCTGAGGCCGGTAAAGCCCTTAACACTCGTTATGCTTATACTATTTTTTGCACGATCGGCACGATAAACATTCAAAAGTAAAAATGCATTGATTACTTGCATTTGTAATAGGTACACCCAACTTTTTTCGAAGTTACCTTTGGTTCTCAATTTCAATGGTGTACTTGTTGCTATGGATATTTGTAAACAGAAAAAAATATTTATGAATCTGGGGACGAGTTTTAGTGAGTGTTTTTCGACCTAATGAATGTACGAAATATTAGAAGACGGAGATAATGAAATTTTGCCATCGGGTGCAATCACTGAACTATACTTATACTGGAACGCGAATTGGCGATCTATGCCATAGCAAAGCCGCGAGATGAGAGAGATAGCGCACAAGGGTCACTCCTGTCCTTTTTGCAACGCTTTGTGCATGCGCGAGAGAGCAAACAGCGTCAAAGCTCCAAATCAAACTAACCAAAATGTAACTTCAAATCGGCAATTATCATTTACTTATTCATTATTATGATTTCAACTATACTGCTTACTGTTTGTATAAGTGCAGTTCTTTTTATATCTAAGTACAGATTCCCGAATTTAAAGTTCATATTTGTTTGGTGCAAAACCGGTACAGGTGATTTTCATACCTTTACTGCCATCTATTGGCGGGTAGAAATATTAAGTAAATAAATATTGAAATTTATTCAGTGCATAAGCGGTATAAGTGTCACTTATTTTATTCCAATTAACATGCAATATAATTTTCACAAAGCGCGGTTGTTACGGTGGGTGTTACAGTGTTGTTTGTTTGTTATTGCGAGGTTATATAAAGCTGTTTGAGTGAAGAAACTAGTCTGATATTGTGGTGCTGATTTTTGAAAATGGAACATGAAATCCACGAAGGTAGGCACTTACTATAAAAATCTTAGATTTTGTAGGTTATGTTTATTACCAGTAATTTGATTTTTAATGCGATTTCCCTTTATCTTCTCCATACTGTGTATGTATGTACTGCATTGTAATATCTTCTAATATCTTATTTGAGTTAATCATATGGAAACTACAAATGAAACTACGAATGAATGAATTGAAACTGACAGTGGAAGCGACTACAACCCAGAAGGCGATGAACGTGAGCTTGAAGAAAGCGTAAATAAGGTCCACGAAATACCATATAAAAAACTAGAAAACACAAACGACGTGAGCGGGAGTGCCAAGTAAACTCTTCGGAATTCTGGACACGCATATATTGGCAACAACAAGAAAGCTCATTTACCTCGAATTATGAAACCCTACGACCACATTTATAGGCATAACTGAAAAAAATATATATTGGAAACAGGCAGGAACTTTTTGAAAAATTTTATAGTCTGTCGTCCTACGATCTGCAGAACTCCTTTATTTCTTCGCGTATAAGGAAGAAACCGGTGCAAAGAAAAAGGAACACGAATAATGGGAAAAAATTTAGTACTGAAATAGAATTGCTACACAAACGGATCTGTAAAACATTTTATCTCAAAACATTTGATATCAGTACTAGGCGATTTACGACCGTTTGTGCAAAAACAGGTGATGTTGGTATTTGTGACAAAGACCGAAGGGGTCAGGGTTCTGGTAGGAAAATGGAAGCTGCTCAACGAAAATTCGTCATTGAACGCATCAACATGTTTCCTAAATACAGAAGTCACTACTCAAGGAAATCAAACTTAATTACTAGATATTTGTCACCAGAGCTTAACATCACAAAAATGTATAATTTGTATACTGAATTATGCAAAGAAACGAATGCTGGTCCGGTCAAGCAGTCATACTATAGATTCATTTTCAATAGTGAATTTAATTTGAGGTTTCATCTACCTAACATCGATACATGCAGCAAGTGTGATAGCTTCGAAAACATCATTAAACATTCCCAAAATGATGATAAAGTTAAAGATGCGAAAATAAAACAGACGGTCCATCATAGAAACGCTTAAAAAGCAGTATCTTCTAAGAAGAATGACGTAAAAGAACATGAAGATTTTTCAGATACATGTGTCATTTGCTTTGATCTTCAGCAAGCACTAGCGACCCCTCTTATAACAACATTTAAAGTTTTTTATCTCAGGCAACTGTGGACATATAATTTTTGTGTACGCAACATAATAACTGGTATGTCAGAATGTTTGGGACGAATCAGTTGCCTCGAAAAGCTCACAAGAAATTGGGTCATGTCTGGTTCATTTTATTAGTAATAGTCTGCCTCAAAATATCACGAAGATTATAGCCTACAGCGATTCATGTGGGTGTCAGAACAAAAATAAAAATACAATAAAGCTGTTCATGCTCTTGGTCACGAATTCAGGAAATTCACCATGAGTTTCTAGAGCCGGGGCACACTTTTATGGAGTGCGATCGCGACTTTGGAATTATAGAAACAGCCAAAAGGAAAATTCCTCAAATGTTTATACCCCAACACTGGAGAAATGTTATCGAGAAATCTTGTCCAAAGTTTTCTGTCCACGAGATGACCAAAGAGAAATTTTACAGCTTCTTTAAATTGCACGAAATAATCAGCGACACAAAGAAAAATACGGACAAGCATGTAATTAAATGGAGAGACATTCAATATTTTTTTTTCTGCAAATCAACAAATAAATTTTTTTCTATTATAAACCAACATTGGATCTAAGTTTCCTATTCAGTCAATGTATCTGTCCTTCAAAAGTGATTGTCCTACAGTGAATTTTCAAAATGCATTTACACAGTTGTTGAATCAACATAGCTTGAAAGTTAATGAGCTCAAGTGGAAGAACTTACAATCTCTTTTGGAGCATATTCCTCCAGTATATCACGAATTTTATAATAATACACAATATGAGAAAAAAGAAAGGAAAAATGTAACTGAGGGTAGCACAAATAAACGGGGAAAGAAGACCGGAAAAATAGATGCACACCAAGGAGACGAGCATCATCAATAAGTTGAAAGCGAAGAAGAGAATGGGGATATTGATTTTATATTGTATTCTGATTATGAATAATGTTTACTTAATGTTTGCATAATAAAGTTAAAAGCGGTCGAAAAAAATCGCAAAAAATAAGTTGCGTTATTTTGATGTTTTACGACTCCCTGAACCCGAAAAAATACATTTTAGAAAAATTTTCAAAATGTCTGTGTCGTGATGTGTGTGTGTGTGTGTCGTGTGTGCGTGTGTGTGGTGTGTGCGTGTGTGGTGTGCGTGTGGTGTGTGCGTGTGGTGTGGGTGTGTGTGTGTGTGTGTGTGCGTCGTGGGTGCGTGTGTGCGTGTGCGTGGTGTGCGGTGTGGCGTGTGGTCTGTGCGGTGTGCGTGTGCGTGTGTGTGTGTGTGTGCGTGTTGCTGTGCGTGTGGTCTGTGCGAGCCTGAAACGTTGCGGTCGTTCTTGCTGATGTGTGTGGTGCTGGCGTGTGCGCTTGTTACGCAATGTACGGTGTGCGGTGTTCATTCGTGTGCGCATTGTGCGTGTGCATGTCGCTGTTCGGTTGCGCGTACCGTGATGCATGTGTGCAATTGTAGCTGTGCAATTGTGGCGCAGTTCGTCGCTTAGTTGTGAATCGTATATCGTTGGATACGTTCAAGTATATAAAATTATGGAAACTTCGAAACATTATAAAATATTTCGTTCTTTAGGTGTTCTATTACGGTAACCAAATATGTTATTAATGACGATAGGTCAACCTATAAATTATTCAAATTTGATTAAAAATCTCCCAATCAATTTAGGTTTTTCTTATAGGTTTTCAAACATCATGGTAATACAAAATCTTCTATTTCAAGTACTTATACTACGAGGAATCCAAAAATAATTTTCAATAATTTGAATTGTTACATATTACCAGTTTATTGCGCCAATTGAAACTCAAACGGCAAACCGAAACATGTTTTTTTTAAAAGTAAAATACCTTTAGTTCTTTCACTTTATTATCACAAAAAGTTAATTTCTAGAATTTTAATTTAATACAAAAACTTTTTAAAAATTTCTATTACAATTACCGTGAACAAATTTAAAGGGACAAATTATTTAAAAATCATCTCCCCATACGTTCCAATTAAGGTTTCAAATTACGTTATACATGGGTAATTTCAAAAGTAATGTTCAAAATGTCCACGAAAAATCAATTCTCATTTCAACGTCATCTGTATACTTCTTAAATCAGATACTACCTACAATGAATTTTTTCCAGGCATAACTTTGTTGAGCATTTGGTACAGGTTTTTATAAGCCCACTGAAAAGTCAATTATTATTACCAATTGAATATAGCAGCAAGGCCCAAAATTCACACATGATTTTAAATTTTAAAATGATCATCGATTCGTAGTTTTCAAAAGTAAAATAACACTTTAGCTAAAATGTTAATTTCGAGATATTTTCAATTTAATAACAGAAAGAGACTTTTTAAAAATTTCTATTACAAAAGTTAGCCGTGAACAAATAAAAGTGTGACAAATTATTATAAAAATATCATAAAACATCGGTTATTAAGACAAAATTCTTATAAATTAATTAATTTCATAGTAAATGTTCAAAATGTCCACCGAAAACATCAATACAGCATGTAGTCGATCTTCAAATTCTCGACTAACATTTCTTAACATTTCTGCATTAATACTCTGGAATGCTTCCGTATTCCATGCTCCATATCATCTTGTGTGGTTGAAGGTATTTGATACACACGGTTTTTCACATAAGCCCACCTGAAGAAGTCAATTTTACTTAACTCTAGTGAACGAGCTAGCCATGCAATGGGTCCCCTCTTCCCAATTATTATTAAGATGATTAAAATTAATCTAGTGTGATGTACCGGAGGAACGTTTGCCAACAGTGAAGGTAAATAATTTTCTAAAAATCCAAATAAACCTGACCATTCACTGTTCCTTCGAAAAATGTAGTCCAATTACGTGATCTCCAACTATAGCACCCCAAACATTCAAAGACCACCTAGTGTGACTATGGTTGCTAGAAGATGGGATTACTTGTCGAATAATAATGGAAATTGTGTCTATTCACAGTTTCATTTTCACGAAACGTGGCTCTTCCTCTCCAAACAGGACAAAATCAAAGAAATCCGCCTGATTGTGGATTTGTTGTTGAGCCCATTCACAAAAAGTAACCCTTCTGGAATAATCATCTTCGAGTAACTCTTGATGCAACTGGATATGGATGGATGCATCTTATTTTTAGGCAGGATTCTTCGGACGGACCTATCACTAATATCATGCGAGATTTCATGTACTAACATGTGGATTATGTGTAACTTCAAGCATCACGTTAAATTCATTTTCCTCGTTAAGTACAGGTTTTGCCTTTCCTTTTTCATAAACTACTGAACCCGTACGATTAAAACGATCTACTAACCTTTCCAATGTTATTTTCTCGAATTGTCTTCATGCGCGATACCTTTATTTGTAAATTCTTTCCGCTAATAAACTATTTTTCATACATTCTCCCAGTACCCATAACATGTCTGTTAATTCTTCAACAGGAAGGTTCACTTCAAACAGTATTTAAGTGTTTACAAATTAATAACACTACACAATTTCAAGAAGTTTGTTAAATGACAAACTACTAATTATTACTGAATAATATCTATCTGTTATTTGTTCACGGCTAACTTATAATAAAAATTGTTAAAAATCTCTTTCTGTTATTAAATTGAAAATATCTTAGAAATTAACGATTTTAGCTACAGGGAGTGTTTAATAAAATGAAAGAACATAAAGTGTATTTTCACTTTTTAAAATAAAATACATTTGAAAAAATTGACAAAATCATGCTTTCGGGTTTTGGCTCGCTCTATATTCAATTGGTGCAATAATAAAGAAATAACACTTTCTCGTAACACTGTACCAATGTCAAAAAGTTATGCTTGGAAAAAAATATTGTTAGGTTGTTCTGTGCAGGGTATACATGACGTATACATTTAAAAAAAAGTATGTTTGGTTCACCCTGGTAATATGTAACACCCTGTAAATAAGAAACTAATTTTATAATGTGAAGTTGCCTATAATTGTTATAACTAAGTTTCTTTATATCTCCTTTAATAACGGATATATCGTACTTCGACGCACTAATGCCTCACCCTGTATGCAGGTATAGAAGGTTATGCAAGAACCTTTTTTCACTATCGCTAAATCGACTTATTAACTCATTTTACAACTTTTGGCCAAGTTTCGTGAAGATCGGCCATGATGTCTTGATGTCTTGGCGAGGGAGGCTATTAGGGTCAGTTTTGATTTTCGTTCAATATTTCAAAGATATAAAAATACCACATATATTTTTAGTATTTTGCAAGAAAGTCCTGTAATGCACTATCATTCACCTAGTTTGAAAAGCTATTAAGTTTAGGAACCAACCAAATACCATATATTTGGTAAACAATAAAACCAAGAAAAATGGCCTCCTTTTTCCAGGAGTTTTAAGGTTCACTTAACTTTGGCTATAAATATCTCAGAATATTGAAACGAGCACTTATACCCTTTTATTCTAAGGCCCTCAATTGTTGTTATCGCGTTTATTTTTTCGTTTATATTTTTATACATGTTTACAAATTGATTACGATTTTATACATACCGAAATGTAGAATGTATTATGCCAACACATGTAACTACGTTTAATTTATAAAATGTAGGTTCTTTACATCTTTTATGGTTAATAAAAGTTCGAAGTTTAACGCATGCCATTGATGACACCTTGAAATTAATTTTAAAGTTAATTATTTTGTAAAATGACTGAGTATAACAGTAGGTAAATGAGTTTCAATGGATATTTGTAAATGCCTGTGTTATTAACAAATTATCATTGAGAAATTCATCATTAAAGTATTCAAAACAAATCAAATCATTTTCAAACGTTGCGACATAACAATCGACTTTCTACGCGTGCGCGTACGCTCGAAAGTAGGACAGAGATGTTACGGCCCTCTCCTCGAATCGGGCTGGCGGACGGACAGTGTGTGCAATTCAATACTTTCTGAGAAGTCAAAACTGGCGCAGGAAGTGAGATCCACAACAATTAAAAAATGTTGTGATGAAAAGCATGTTGGCGTTACTGACAAGGGACGTATTTTGTACAAAACATGAAGTTGTAAGTTGAATGATGGTACACCAAACTTGTATTATTAAAAAGTAAAAATCTTGGATACCGACCAAGGAAATCACAAGTAATTAGTAGAAAGGGATGAATAATTTTTACAGAAGCTCCTGACAACGATTTCTCATTCATGTATGAGCAGAGAATAAAATTGACTTGCACTTATCTACATTAAATTTGTTTAATTTCAGGTGGTTTTGATAATAGTTGTTACAGCATCCAGAAGACCAGAACATTGTGATTTGACTGTTAATGATATGACAGCCGAGGTTCCTTGTTTGTGATCACAATTGCCAAGACAAAACAGGTGTTGAACGAACCTTTACAATTACCAACCAACAAAACGACGAGATTCATTTTTGGAAATATTCAGAAGATATGCTAGCCTGCGACCCAACCGCATTGATTCTAAACGTTTCTATCATAATGGACGATGTTTCAATCAAGTTCTCGGTAGTAACACTATCCGAAGTTTGCCGTCCAAATTTGCTCCTTATCTGAAAAAAATCGGATTGTCTATACTGGGCATTTGTTCAGGTGGACGTCCGCTACGTTATTGGGAAACAAGGGGGTGAATGTTATGGCCCTGAAAAAACACGTGGGCTGGAAATCATCCAGTGTACCCGAAAGCTATGTGCAGAAATCACTTGAAACCAAAATACAATTTGCACAACGGAAATAACCGTGTCGATTTAGCGCAGCAGTTAGCGCCTGATGGTTGATGTTCTACGCCAGAAAAGTCAGTGTTTAATAACGCCGCAGTTAAACAATACCGATAATTCAGCTGGAATGGAACTGCATTTGAAAAAAGTAAAATAATATTTACCTATAATAAAATATTTATGGTGTATTTTAAATTATACAATCAAACGTTTCGATAACACTTACAGTTATCTTCGTCAGTAGTAATATCTGTTAAAATTGTTTAAATGTTGGGAACAATTTTGTCAAAGTTGAAAAATTGAAACAAACATCAGCCTGCTATCAACATAATAGTTTGAGTAACGTGTAAAGCCAATTACAGAATTAAATTTTAGTAAAGGATAACTAGGTCATTAAAAATGAAATATTGTTAAACTGCTTTAAAGATGACAAATCAGAATGCTCTCTAACGGCGAAAGCTAACAATGAAAAATGTCAGCCAAAAAACACATTTAACAAAATTTAATTAAGTTTTGATGTAAGTGTAAGCTTGTGAAAAACTTCAATTTCAAAATATAGAAGCATTCACAAATATAAACATGACATTAAATAAATTAATCCAGTTAAATCTAACAAAGAGATATCATTATCAATAAGTGCAAGTGTTATTAACAATGAAAATCATAATGCAGAACGTTTTTTGTCATTTTTAATTTTAATCTTAATTTCAACTGCTTATGTTAAATTATAGTGCTGTGGTAATTTAACATATAATTGGTAAAGCATATGCTTCAAGGTCTAGGAATTACGCAGCAAAAAACCTAGACATACATACATACATAAAATCAAAATCAAGACGTATCATTATGCTTTTTTTTAATTATAAGATGCCAAAATCTATTTAAACGGAGATTTTCTTCTTGTCTATTAAAATTATTAGAGTGTTTATATATTTCAATACCTTCACGTTGTAAACGAACATAATAATGAGTTTGTCTTGACAATATTTCCATATTGTCAAATTGAATATCATAGTTTAGATTTTCAGGGCATGGTCAGCCACAGCAGACTTCTCTGGTTGACCTAATCTACAAAATCTCATATGTTCTTTACGTCTTGTATCAAAGCTACGTTTTGTGGTTCCAATATTTACTTTTCCATACGAACAAGATAACTTATACGCTCCGGAACATGATAAAGAATTTGATACATCTTTAGGTGATCTTAAATATTCTTTAATTTTTCTTGTAGGTTTAAAAATATTCCTAATGCCACATTTATTTAGGATTTTTTCAATTCTATCTGCAACATTAGCTATAAAAGGAAGAAAAGCAATACCAAAATTAAGAACTGGTTTTTCTTTAAGGTTACGTCTAGATTAATATCTGTAAGTGAATATTCATTATCTTGTAAGGATTTTGTTAAATATTTATATTCATCCTTCAAAAATTCAGGGCCACAAATTCGTTTTGCTCGATCTACTAGAGATTTAATTACACAAATTTTTTGACGTGGATGGTGGTTGGATAATTTATGAAGGTATCTATCAGTGTGTGTCGGCTTTCTGTAAACCTTTTTAAACATTTTTCATTGTTAGCTTTCGCTGTTAGAGAGTGTTCTGATTTGTCATCTTTAAGGCAGTTTAACAATATTTAATTTTTAATGACCTAGTTATTCTTTACTAAAATTTAATTCTGTAGTTGGTAGTTGGCTATACGTTTCTCAAACTGTTATGTTGATAGCGGGCTGATGTTTATGTTTTAATTTTTCAACGAGCACAAAATAGTTTACATCTTTAACAATTTTAACAGATATTACTACTGACGAAGATAACTGTAAGTGTATCGAAACGTTTAGATTGTATAATTTAAAATACACCATTAAAAAACCCAAAAGGATAAGTATTTTATTATGTGTGATAATGGTGAAAGTTTACATTTTCATATTTCAGTCCTTTATGGAGAGGAAACTTATCGTTCTATCAGACAATTTGAAAAATTAAGGAAACGTAAAGCGCAATTATTATCGTCACTCACTTTTTATTACGATGCCGAGACCAAAAAATTATCCCAAAGTTTATCTATATTAAAAGAAATTTTAATAACAAACAAGCTAATAATATTTACAGAAGAACTGAAAATGCTCTTCTGCGTAACCAAATACATATTACTAGGATGTTATTGGATAACACTGATATAAAATCTTTTATATTTACATTTAGAAATTTCATCTATATTCAATAAAGAAGATTGGGATAAAATTGATTATATAACGTTTAAATCTATGGAAATAAATTTTGACATCTCATGTCAACGTCAAAAAGAAAAATTTAATAAATTATACAAATAACAAAATAATAGACCATCTATTGATTATAAAAAAACAGTTATAAATCATTCTGATAATGTTGTTTCAGATTATGCGATAACACCAAGATTAATACCTTTTGAAGATATAATTTCCAATATCGAAAACTCCATTAAATCATTATCTTTTGATACTGCTAATGAAGTTAGATATAACACCGTTAACATATTACGTAAAACAAAACCTCCAAAGAACAACTTATCCTTTCGTCAACGACGTGCTTTACTTGATATTAAACGCAATATAAGTATAATAATATTAAAATCAGATAAAGGTAATGGAACCGTTATATTAAATATGAACGATTATAACATTAAGATAGAACAAGTGTTGAGACCAGAAACTTATCGTGAAATACCAAAAGATCCAATGAAAAAGTTTCTTTTAAAAACTAAGGATCTGATTAAATTATCATCTACACTGTGTCTCTTGAATTTCTGGACATAGGGAATTCCCATGTTAAAATAAACTATTGTAAATATTGGCTCCCCTAATTATTTTACAGTAAAATGTCAAATGTAAAACTTCTTAAGGAAAAAAGGCTGCTTCTTATGTTACAATTGCATTTACATTTGGTTCATCCGTTTTCGAGAAAATTAGGAAAAACTTAAGGGCTTTTTCGTAACCGGTAACGTTAATAAGCCATGTAAGTGTCAGGATAAATACAATAAGGAGCACAAATAAAATAAGTCTGTTATAAACAAGAAGATGATATTCTAAATAAACAAATTAATTATGAAAATTGGAAAATAAATAACAAAAAATCATCATTTCTACTATTTGATCAAGTGTTCAAATAAATCTCCGTTTGCAGCTAAACAATATCCAAGTCGATAATAGATCTCTCGCCGAACGTTTGCGAGCATGTACTAGGAGACTTCGTGGCTGTTTGCTAAGATTGCTTCTTTTAAGTCGATCAGACTGTTAAACGAGTTTTCACTGTTGTATAATTTGTTTTTTAAATAACCCCAGAGGAAAAAGTCACAGGGAGCCAAATCAGGGGAGCGTGCTGGCCAGTTTATGGTACCACTTCGACCTATCCAACAGCCGGGAAACGTGAAGTCTAGAAACTCACGTACGATTACACTATTGTGTGCTGAACACCCATCGTGCTGGTACCAAATGTCTTTCTCCAGATTCAAGTCTAACAAATCTGGGCCAATTTCTTCTTGAAGCAGCTGAAGATAACGCTCTCCAGTCAACGTACCATCAATAAAGAAAGGACCTATTAATCTATGGCCCAGTATGGCAATCCATACATTAATTGTGTTGCGACATTGACCTCTACTCTTTATTGATAAATGCAAATTTTCAGTATTCCAGTAACAAAACTTTTGGCGGTTATGAATACCATGAGTTGAAAAAGAACATTCGTCGGTGAATAAGATACGACTTAGAAAGTTTCTATCCATATTTGATAACTCTACTAATCTTTCGCAGAACTCCATTCTCATGAGTTTATCTTCATCAAAAATTTCCTGCTGCAAGCTATGCTTGAAAGACTTGAACACTGGAGTTTGTTGCTTCAAAATTCGATGGACGGTACTGCACCCAATTTGTCTCACACTTTTATTCTTATCTTCAACAACATTAAGTAACACATCCAAACCTCTGTCATTTTGCCCGAGGTTTAATATCTTGACAATTACATGGCTTATTAACGTTACCGGTAGATTTGAATAGGTTGATAATTTTTGAAATTGTTTCTGCACTTGGAATTTGTCGGTTTTGGTAACTAGCCGAGTACAAATCTCTGATATTTCTAAGTGAATTGCCAGAGTAATGCCATTCATTAAATTTTACTTTTTCTTCAATGGTGTAATAATTCATTTTTATAAACATATTTTTCTTTAAAAAGTAATAATCTGTCCCAAATAAAGTTTTAATGATGAATGAATTGTTTTTGAACAATGAATGATTTACAATGACAATTAATAATTATTGTTAGCATTGTGTGTCTAAAGCAAAGCAACCTTGACCAGTTACGAAAAACCTCTTAAGTTTTTCCTAAATTTCTCGAAAACGAATGAAACAAATGTAAATGCAATTGTAACATAAGAAGTAGCCTTTTTTCCTTAAGAAGTTTTACATTTGACATTTTACTGTAAAATAATTAGGGGAGCCAATATTTACAATAGTTTATTTTAACATGGGAATTCCCTATGTCCAGAAATTCAAGAGACACAGTGTATGTCTGAAGAAATAAAAATGAAACTAACTAACTCTGAAGCTATTTCACCAAAACTATATGGTTTAGCAAAAATTCATAAACCTAATATTCCTTTAAGGCCTATTGTCAGTGCAATTGGTTCTCCTACAATAGCCTTGCAAAACATTTTTATTACAACCTCATATAGGAAAAACACCCCATTACATTAAAAATTCTGCCGACTTTGTTGAAAAAATGCATAGTTTCAAAATTGAAGAGGGTTATTTTTGATGTTGTTTCACTTTTTACGTTACAAAATACACCTAAAAAAACCTTCAGTTTGGTTGTACAGTGTGACCCATTTCAAATGGAAACCTCTCTGTAAAAAATGTATTTATAATCCTATGTTAACGCTTTTTTTTTAAATGATAAACCATCGAAAACTCCACTTTATGACAAAAATTTCGAGATAAATTTCAATTTTCAAGGCTTTCTATGATTTATTTTCAATGTCGAAAATGGACAAATTTGATTAGCGATTTTTTTATTGAAATTTTAACTACACCACTGGATTCAGTAACCTCTCATATGAGTAAATCCTAAGTTTCATGAAAAAATATTAAAAAATTACAAATTTGTGACAAAATTAATGAAGGCTCATAGTAGCTTTTGCTTGATTTTTTCTAAAAATTGAAGTAGCCCATAAAAAATAAACAAAAGAAAGATAAATTAAGTGAATAGTTCTAATAATTTGACGTTTTACTATAAAATTTGTTTTCCATAGCCCTCTATTATTACCTGCCATTACTCAATAGAAATGTAAATCGTAAAAGTTGCTATGAGCCTACATTAATTTTGTCACAAATCTGTCATTTTTCAATATTTTTTCATGAAATTTGGGATTTACCCATATGAGAGGTTACTGAATCCAGTGGTGTAGTTAAAATTTCAATTAAAAGATCGCTAATCGAATTTGTCCATATTCGACATTGAAAACAAGTCATAGAAAGCCTTCAAAATTGAAATTTATCTCTAAATTTTTGTCACAAAGTGGAGTCTTTGATGGTGTATCTTTTAAAAAAAGTCCCGTCAAAATCAGATAATAGACACATTTTTACAGGGTGTTTCCATTCAAAATGTGTCGACAACTCTACATTAATTTTGTCATAAGTCTGTCATTTTTAAATTTTTTTTCATGGAACTTGGGATTTGCCCATATGAGAGGTTACTGAATCCAGTGGTATAGTTAAAATTTCAATAAAAAAATCGCTAATCAAATTTGTCCATTTTCGACATTGAAAATAAATCATAGAAAGCCTTGAAAATTGAAATTTATCTCTAAATTTTTGTCATAAAGTGGAGTTTTCAATGGTTTATCATTTAAAAAAAAAGCGTTAACATAGGATTATAAATACATTTTTTACAGAGAGGTTTCCATTTGAAATGGGTCGCACTGTAGATATGTAGATGACACATTTGTTATTTGGAGACATGGAGAAGAAGCACTGCATGAGTTTTTGGTTTTTATAAATGATATACATCCTAGTATTCAGTTTAGCATGGGAAAAGAAACTAATGGAAGTTTACCATTTCTTGACATATTAATATCTAAAAATAATAATTCACTATCTTTTAAGGTTTACATAAAGCTGACACACACTGACAGATACCTTCATAAATTATCTAACCACCCTCCACGTCAAAAAATTGGTGTAATTAAATTTTTAGTAGATCGAGCACAACGAATTTGTGACCCTGAATTTTTGAAGGATAAATATAAATATTTAACAAAATCCTTACAAGATAATGGATATTCACTTACAGATATTAATAATGTTATTACACCTTCTAGACGTAACCTTAAAGAAAAAAACCGGTTCTTAATGTTGATACTGCTTTTCTTCCTGTTATAGCTAATGTTATAGATAGAATTGAAAAAATCCTAATTAAATATGGCATTAGGACTATTTTTAAACCTACAAGAAAAATTAAAGAACATTTAAGATCACCTAAAGATGTGTCAAATCATTTATCATCTTCCGTTATCTTATTCGCGTGGAAAAAGTATACATCGGAACCACAAAACGTAGCTTTGATACCAGACGTAAAGAACATATGAGATTTTGTAGATTAGGTCAACCAGAGAAGTCTGCTGTGGCTGACCATGCCCTGAATAATCTAAATTATGACATTCACTTTGAAAATATGGAAATATTATCAAGACAAACTCATTGATATTGATTTTAATTTTGACTTTTGGTATGTCTAGGTTTTTTGCTGTGTTTTTCATAGACCTTAAAGCAAATGCTTTACCAATTATATGTTAAATTACCACAGCACTATAATTTAACATAAGTAGTTGAAATTAAGATTAAAATTAAAAATTACAAAAAACGTTCTGCATTATGCTTTTCATTGTTAATAACACTTGTACTTATTGATAATGATATCTCTTTGTTAGATTTAACTGGATTATTTTATTTGATGTCATGTTTATATTTTTGAATGCTTCTATCATTTTGAAATTGAAGTTTTTCACAACTTTACACTTAACTTGATTAAATTTTGTTAAATGTGTTTTTTGGCTGACATTTTTCATTGTTAGCTTTCGCCGTTAGAGAGTGTGCTGATTTGTCATCTTTAGGGCAGTTTAACAATATTTAATTTTTAATGACCTAGTTATTCTTTACTAAAATTTAATTCTGTAGTTGGCTTCATACGTTTCTCAAACTATTATGTTGATAGCAGGCTGTTGTTTATGTTTTAATTTTTCAACTTTGACAACATTGTTTACAACATCTTTAACAATTTTAACAGATATTACTATTGACCATAACTGTAAGTGTTATCGAAACGTTTACATTGTATAATTTAAAATACACCATTAAAAAACCCAAAAAAGATAAGAATTTTATTGTGTGATAATGGTGAAAGTTTACATTTTCATAAACATTTACCTATTTTTAACAATTACGGTGCTAACTGTTCCATACATTTTAAGTTTGATAATTATTAATTTGAGTTGATAAATGTTCAGTATGAGAAAAGTATTTATTGTTTTGCCATGGGCGGTGAGTTAAACTTAACGCTCTAAGAGCACAGCTGGTAAATGAAAGAAAACTACATTGCTAGATTAGTTTTGCATTCTAAAATCCTTAATTTTCTAAGACTAAATTATATTATTTAAGAATTTTAGATTTTAGATTTTAGAAGAAATTCATAAATGATGTTTTTGGTGTAGAATCGCGTAGCATATAGATTGTGAGCACGAATCTATACACCCTGTATTATTCTGGAAGATGATGAAACTTTCTTATTTTCAATTTTTACGTTCTCGAGAAAGAACAACTGTATTGCCATAAAAATAAACGCGTAAAACTGTTTTATAATTATCTTAGATTACGCGACAGAAACATAATTAACTTGATTACTTGAAGCATTTCTTAAGAAAGTGTTGGACTAATCAAAATTATTTTAATACCTAGTTGTAATTAAATCGTAACCAATCCGTATTAATGTATTACGTTGGAATAAAAAATTACCTAATTTGCAATTAATTCTTCGAAGGTTAATTCGTACTTCGTAGGCCCTTTTCCCTTTAATGATAAGTATTTCTATTTCAAGTTTTATGTTTGAATTGTATGTACATGCATGTAATACATTCGCGGATACACTTTTTGTTGTAGTAATGATAATTAAAATATTAATGAATTACGAGAAAAACACTAGAATACAATATTCATATACTTTTTCCAAGGTCTTACGTGTAAGGAAAGTCATTTAAACGATTGATGCATATAAACACTATAAATTTGCTTAAATATTCAATTTAGGAAAATTCTGCAAATTTAAATTCTATTATATTAGTAGGTCAGAATGGCAAGTGTGTTTCGATTAGTACATATCTCAAAGTTTTAAGAGTATATATAATAAAAATTGTTTTATTACTTACTGTCGGTATAAGATCCGTCATCTTTCCCAATGTAAACATAATTAGTCCTATGAGGAGCCTAAAATTACTACTATTAGGTATTTTTCAGATAAGGTAAAATCTAATTACTTACTGAGATAGCGTAATCTACAAATAGGAAAGCCAATACAAAGAAAAAACGCAACATTTTCTGTAAATAAGGTTCTTAAGTACGTTGAATCTACAAAGAAGATAATACAAACATTAAGAAAGAAGATAAAAAACTAGTTAGCAATGAAGAAAATAAGTGTATGACGGACGTCATGGTAATTTCTTGTAAATGAATCGAAATTCTATTTGCGTTTTATTCGAAATAATTAATTAATATTTGCATATTTTATAGTCTTGAGTTCAATACAAAATAACCATGCAATTTTAGATTTAAATAATTATATATTCAAGAAAGTGAAAATGTCATGTGATAGGTCAATAAGTTATGGATGCATTTCTTACCTTTTCTTATTGAATACTAAAGCACAACACTGGCCACTAACTATACTGCTGTCTCTACTTATAAGTTTATTTCACCCAAAATGGTTGGGTAAATCCTCAAGGTTCCTTGTGGATGTATTCATAATTAAATTATAACCGATTAAAAAAACCAATTTTTAATTGCCTCACAAATTAATACTTTCCTACATTTGGTATTTTATATCTAAGTGTATAAGTGTGCCTTTTAATTACCTCATTTATCATTATACAATAAATTACAAACTTATTCTGTACCTTTAAAGAAAGAGGGTTCTGCTGAGTCTCTACTTGATAACCTTTATTTCACCCTGAAAATAAAAGAGATTGGGTAAATCTCAAGTTCCTTGTGGATGTATTCATAATTAAATTATAATCACAGATCGTTAAACTAAATTGCAGTGTGTATAGTTATAAATCTAATCAACACCTTTATTTGTATAATTTTCTTTATTTTTCATATCTGTGAGGAGATAGTATGTATATTACCTCATTTAGAATTATACAAGTAATATTACTAAACTATATTCTGTACCTTTAATAGATAAGAGGGTTCTGTATGAGTATCTTTGAATACCGTGTTAGTAACAGGTCTGTACAAAATACTAAGACATTGCATTCTGAGATCTTTATATATGCAAGGATTTAATCACAGATCGTTAAACTTTAGTCCAAAGTTGATAGTTATGAAATACAGGGTAATCAACAGTTATTATTTGTTATAATTTTCTTAATATCTTTAATAATAACTGTGAGGATTTGCATGTATATTTCAGAATAGCTAAAGTAGTAAGTATTCTATATATCACCAATAATTCTATTGTATCACTATACAGGTGTTTCGAAGGTCATGTACAAAATACTAAGATAGAATTTGAGATTAAAATATGAGGATCTACCAATTTACCTGGTTAGTCCAAAAGTTAAGAACTTTTGATACAGGTGTCAAAGTCTATTAGTTTTTTATACTGTGGTTAAATATCTTATAATAACAGGATTTGCATGGAATTTTCAGTAGCTAATTACGAAGCCTCTTTGGTAGTTTAGCCCACTGGAAGGTAAGCAAATTTTGCGCACACATGTTCTTCAGGCCATTCAACCCTAATGCTAACTTTTAATTAGAGCCCTTTGTAGATCTTCAAGAACTTTTGTCAGCACACTGTCTTTCTGGTTGCAAATGGTTATTAACCCTTGATGGATATAAGTGCAGACTAATTACGGCCTCTTTGGTAGCCTTGTAGACCCCTTGAAGGTAAGCAAATGTGTGCGCAGTTCTACTAACCTAATGCTAACTAAGACATTGTAGATCTTCAACTTCGTCCCACTGTCACTAAAAAATTGGTATTCTAATGGTATGGTGGCCCTAAGCCTTGTATAGACAGGACTTGAAATCTAGCTCTTGGGCCTTGGCCCTATATATATGGTATTATTATTATTGGTATCTAACCTAATTATACTATAGTTGTAGGTTTCACTCATAGATGGCAAAACAATTGTATTCTAATAGTTAGCCTTGTAAGACAGGAGCTTGAATCACTGCCTCAGTATATTTGCTATATTATTATTATCTGATCTATTATACAAGTTCAGCATTATCACTCATAGATGGCAAATACAATATTCAATATTTTTCGAGGAGCGAGGGCCTGAAAGTAAGTTGTAGAACTTAACACAAATTAGCATTATACTTATTATAATAAATATTCATGCCATTGGTCCAGCCCTCGACGAGGGACAGATCCCCGAGAGCAAGTTGCACAGACCAAAATTTTTCTTTCAATCTCGGTTATGCTCGCAGAGGGTTGGGGTGGTATCGCCGAAACAGCCTTCGCTGAAAGCCTCGCGTCGCAAAATTTTACCTATATGAGGTATGATATCGCAAAGATCTGTCGGACATAACACAAAATGTTTCCGTAACTACACTCTAATATCTTCCCTTGGGGCATGTTTATAAATCTAAAAAGCCCTTTTCGGCAGTTCATCCGAGACAGAACCTGTATGTAAAGTCTACGCACACGCACACGTACACGCACGCGCAAAAGCTCACGCGCACGCACACGCACATTTCACGCACACGCAAACGCATACACGCGCACCCGCACACGACACGTACACGCACGCGCCCACTCACACGCACACACACACACACGACACATGCACACGCACATGCACACGCAAACGCAAACGCATACATGCGCACGCACACGTACATGCACGCGCCCACGCACACGCACGCGCACACGCACACGAACACGCACACGCAAACGCACGCGCCTACGCCCACGCCCACGCACACACACACACACACACACACACACACACATTCACACGTACACGGACACGTACGTGCAAACGCACACGCCACTCACACTTGCACCCACGTACACGCACATATACAAGCAAACGCGCACGCTCACACTCACACGTACACGCACAGGCAAACTACTCGCACACGCACACGCACGCAGACACGCATACGCACTCACACTCAAACGCACACTGTAAAAATCCAGCTTAACTTTACTAAAATTTTGTAATTAATTATTTTTTAATTGCCCTACTGTAATCAAGCTAGATAAAGTTGCTAAAAAATAAAACCCATTATAAAAGATTGCGCGATATTGCATCATAAATAATTAATTTTAATCCCCTCAGACCTAGATATTAAGAAGCATAAAATTCTCTTACGTCCGAGAACCCTCAGCCAATCACAGCCAGAGGACCCCCTGCATAAAAGCCGGATCCACCCACCGCGTATCAGCTATAAAAACCGGCGCTACTGGAAGAAATTCTGTACGCTCCACTACTTACTTACTACTTTTGTTACTCCGCGGCTCCAGTCCAGACTACTCCGCGACTCCGCTATCCGGCTACTCTCGCATCTCCAGCATCTAGAATCGAGAACCGCCTGCCGTAGTTTGTTTCGTTGTGCTCATCCTGAACCGTCCTGTATCTTTAGTCGCGTTACTTCGCCGCCGTCACCAGTAAATCAGCATTATACAATTAAACTGCTGGTTGAGATACGCTAAGGTTAACAGCACGTAAGTTTCATTGCACCACTTTCCTTAAACATTACACCAGACACCTAGAGAAACGACGGGCTGCAGAGCCCCGAAGCTATCTAACCGTTCCAGTACACACATTAGAAGTATACGACAGGCTATATAGCCTGAAGTTACCTTCTGCACTCATACACACACTAGAAGTATACGACGGGTTGTATAGCCTGAAGTTACCTTCTGAACTCATACACACAGTAGAAGTATACGACGGGCTGTATAGCCTGAAGTTGCCATCGGCACACATACACACAAACCAGGACGTTGCTACTTCGGGCTAACGCCCTGAAGGCATCTTCCATTTACTCCAGCGACAAGAAGGGTACTCGCTCAAATTCTACCGCTCCACCAGGAGATCCCTTTGTACAGCAGTCGACGGGCTGGACCCAGAATCTTATAAAGGGCTCTCCATTAACCAGATATTGCACATACATTACACATACAACACACCGACCAGATCCTGAAAATTAGCAATGCAAACAAGCGGCCCCTTGACCTAGAGATAATCTCAATACCAGAAACCGTATTCGTAGAGATCACGCGCGTGATCCTCCAGTTAAATAAAGACGAACTCGTGATGTGTCTATGTGATAAATTACATCAAACGTACTCCTGCGTCTCGCAAATCGCATATAAATTTGTTAGATATTCTTCTAATAATATTTCCTAATAAAGGAAATCCGGAAAGAGAAACATTCCTGTATCGCGAGTATATTTTCCTGCAACGACAAGTTATCAATTTCTTTCGTTCCCGAAGGCCTGACTAATTTACCAGCATCCGAAGATGTTACGCACATTACACGTGTAAATTCTCTCATATTAATCCCGAGAATAATCACTTACTTAAGACACCTGCATTTCGTCGGAAACAATTCTCAGAATTGTTCAGTGTAGTACACGTAGTCCAAAAGGTCGTGTAAACTCGCCTCAGATTAATTCGTTTATAACAATTAATAAAAGAAGCAATCTTTTATTAATAATGACTAACGTAAAGATCGTGATTGTAAAGCAAAGGCATTTACAACACTCACACTCGTGCGCGCACGCACACGCACATGCAAACGCTCACGCTACTCGCACGCATACTCACAGTTGCAAGCACACTTGCACTTACACTTGCACGCACGTACTCGTATATATACTAGCAAACGCGCACGCTCACACTCACCCTCACGCTCAAACGCACACGCGCGGACAAATGATTCGCACACGTATACGCACGTACACACACACATACACACGTACACGTACACTTGCACATATACAAGCACACACACGCTCATACACGTACACGCGCACGCAAAGGACTCGCACATGCACTCGCTCATATACAAGCACACGGGCACACACTCACACTCACACTCACACGCACATGCTCACGCGATTTTGGTGAACCTTGTCAATCGTTGTGTAACCGTCGATTTATCGATATGGAAAAAAATGTCGATTGCATAACCTGATTGATATACCTGCATATACAAATGTAGGTTGAAAGTTAAAAACGATACAAACATATTGCTGCTTATTCTATATTTCCATAACGCTGAAACTTACTAATGTAGAAGGACTATGTGCCGTCACGAGTTTTGTTTTATAGATTGCAATTAGGTTACCTAAAATTGTCAACAAATCCAGTTAAATTTCTGATTATGCATGTTGTGTAGTCGTGTTATATTGTTAGTATATGGAGATGGATCTGCCACTACAAACGCTTTACTTGTATTGAACGAGCGTGTACCCACTACATCAAGCAGTTTTTTGTTTGTGTGCTATTATGTCAAGTTAAATGCCTGGCATTGTGTAGTTATGTTACATCTGTTAACAGATCGCGTTGGTATTGTTGGTAATTTGTTATTTGTATTGTTTATTTTGGCTGGTCATAAGTTATTTAATGGTTGTTTGTTATTGTTGAGTTCACGCCGTTCAAAAAAATTATATGAAATGAAATGAATTATTTTTTAGAAGTATTGAAAAAATGCCTACTAACCTTTACGTTGATGTTAATTCAATCAATATGTACTCTTTAGCTCTGATAGTAGCCCCTATTACTGATGATAGTACCGTGCCATATCTAATGACGTTCAATTTTCTGATAAAGGTATCAATACGCATTAATACAAGATAAAGTAGTTCTGCATGGTATTGGTCATATTGACCCTCTCGCAAAAATATCAGATTTCAACTTTGATGAAAGTTCAGTCGGTCCATTATCAAAATACTTGTCTTTTGGGAACTACACCGTGAATTTTTTATCTTTTATATAAGTTTAAATGTTTGGATAACTATTACAGCTATTGTGCTCAGTAAATGATAATATCTTTAATTAATTAAGGAATCTGACAAATCAGAACATCCTCTAACGGACGAAGGCTAATAATTAAAAATGTCACACTGAAAGGACAAATTTGACTATATTTAATCAAGTTATGATATAAGTGTAAAGTTGTGAAAAATTTTAACTTGAAATAAAAAAATCAGTTCAGTTCCTGCACTCAGACCGGTAACATCGCTTACTAAGTATGTCCGATAAATGTGAATCGTGTGATAATGGTTTCGCCCATAATTCATATAAAATTAATTGTACTAAGTGTTTCAAAGTGTTCCATATCAAGTGCGTCAATGTATCAAAGGAAGATTACCTTATCTTACGCAATAATCGCGATGATTGGAAGTGTGCTAATTGTGATATTGTACCGCAACAGTTTTCGAGCGAAAGTTTATCTATTCTAGTTGCAGAAATTAGAACACTGCGAGAAGAGATAAGGAAATCTAATGAACAATTTACGCAAGCTCTAAAACATTATTCGGATACAATCGGAAAAAAATTCTGCTCTTATTGAAGAAAACTCAAAAAGCATCAAATTATTAGCAAACAGAATGGATGATCTAGCTAACAATTATGTTAATTTTGATAGCAGGCCGAATGAAATTTCTATGTTAAATAACGAGTTTGAACAAAAATTATTAATAAATGAGTTAGAAATTCATGGTATTCCCTATAAGCAAGGTGAAAATGTTATCAAACTTTCACAATGTTTATTTGAAGTTGTTGGACATGCGGTTGATAATAATGCTATGTTTAACGAAGTATATCGTACTAAAGGCAGTATCGCAACAAGAACACCTGGAGTTATCGTGGTTAGTTTTCTCAGGAAAATGGATAAGGATATCATTCTGGAGAAGTGGAAGTCTGGACATAAGATCATTACTAATCGAGACTTGGGTTTTATTGATGGGGAAGCATCTAGGATCTACATAAATAACCGTCTGACATTCATTAATAGAAAGTTATTTTAAGATGTAAAAATAATTCAAAAATCTAATAATTTAAAATATGTGTGGTTTAACAAAAACTTTCAGTTATGCGTAGGAAAAACGGATGACAGTCATATAAAAATTATTAAATCGGTGAAAGACATTACTGATCTAAAACGCTACCTAATTTAATAATATTAACATTTCTTATTTCTTTAATTTTTGTTTGATTAAAATGTTTTCAGTCATTGAATATTTCAAACATATTTTTGTTAACTGTCAGAAACATTTAAAAATAGCGCATATAAATATGCAGTCGTTGCCTGCTCATTGGGATGAATTTTTATTTTTGAAGACAGTAATCTAGACGTAATTGCAATTACCGAGACTTTCTTAAAACCATCATTAGATTGATAATTGTTTAGTTTGTTTGGATATAATTTTTTTAGAAAGGATAGACTTGGGAAGGAAGGAGGAGGAGTTGCTTTGTATATTAAGCGGAATCTGATATGTGAAATTATCCAGGAATCTCCGGGGGTGTATTCACGTGTGCCAGAATATATAACATATAAAATAAGTTCTCCAAATAATAACAAATGTCAGATAAGTGTGGTTTGCATACCACCAAAGGCGCGTCGCTTAAAAGACTTTTTTGAAATTATGCAAAGCGTTTCTGTAAGTTATAATAAAGTTTGAATTGTCGGGGATTTTAATGCTAATATGAATGCTGATTCGACCAACACGTATAAGCTCGAAGTGAAACGAATTTTAAATGAAATTAATTTCGTATACGCTAAACTAGAACCTACTTTTCACTTTAAAAATGGAGACTCGACATTAGACCTAATAATCACCAATGACATGAGTAATATACGGGTAATTCTCACATAAGTGTCTGATTTCAAAGGGTATTGTCGATTTTTATAAATGTTTATAATATTGCAAATAGCAACTGCATCTGATTCGGATTAATATATTCTGTCACTGTTCTAAGTGGGCGAGCAAAATATAGAGTATTTAAAATTTTACATTCATATATCTAACAGAAGGGGTGGCAATTTATCATTTCGGTAACAGATCAACTTTGCATAATATATTGTTGAAAGGTGAGAAATGGAACGAAATGCAGTTATTACTTTAAAGTTAGACACACTCCTTGATTAAAAACTTTACAGGTGTCCCTAATTTATGAACATAATTAACAAGGAATGATAAAATAAGAGTTAACATACATAAACTTTGGATAACCCATGGAGAAGAACTTACTATTAACCAGATGGAGCCTTACTAAATGGTAGTAATAACTAAAAATGTATAGAATGGAACTAAACCATAGTATCAAACATGTCCTGCTTGAATTTTTAGGGTTTGTTTTTTAATAATAGGTCGTTAAAATCATGTTACCGTAATGACAAAAGTTACCGAAATGATAAACTCATTAATTTTTTTTAAATAAAACGACTTGTATGTTTAAGTTAAAGTTTTATTAAGAATTACAAAACCAAAAAAAATAAACTTAAGAATTAATTACGTTTAACTCTTAGGTATAAATTAGGGTGGAGCGAAAAAAAATATTTTTTTATATCAATCAGCTTGGGAGTGCAAAAAGTTGTTACTATGTACCAGTAGATTGCCATTAATATTTTTTTTTCAACTTTGTCGATTTTTAACGGTGCCACAACGGCCTTGAATGTTTCCTAATGAGGATAATAGATTTAATGTATTAATGTTTTTTTTAAATAGTTGTTGATATCAAATTTAGTTTAACTTGAGCCAAAAATAAGTACTCAAAGGTATGAAAAGGAACACCAAAAAAAATTAAACCAGTGTCGTATCATCTTGAGGTGCCACAAAGGGATTCAAATTTGGTAAAAATAAGGAAAAACACATTAAATTAAAATAATATTTAATTTTCTTCTACATAAGGTAAGCTAGTCTTTTTTAGTTTTACAAATCAGTGTTATTTTATATATTTTATTTAGAACTATTTTAAACTAAAAATATTTTTATTCCACGACAGTGGCGTACACAAATAACATATACAAGATAAATTAAAGAAAAACAAATTTAAAAAAACGTAATATTATCACTCAAAATTTTTAAAATAGTAAGCTTAAACTACACATTACATAAGTTTGTATTCCGATTTCTTATTGGATTTCGGCATGATAGATCTAGACTTCAGTCTCGATCGAATGTAGCCATCTCTTTCTAAGTATCCTACAGATGCCGCAGCTTCTGTCACCAAACGGACGCATCGTTCGACGGCTTGAGAGTGACACACCAGTTTGGGAAACGTTATCAATATCATTTCTTCTCTGTCAGTTAAGTAATTTTTAATTTCGGCTGTTGTAAGGGGTCTTGTTAAGGGGGGTTCAATATTTTTAAACGACTCATAATTTATCATGTCGTAGTATTCTTGGGCCTCAAAATTTAAGACAGGAGCTTTAAACTGGCGTATTGAGTTAGACTTCTCTTGCTCTCTTGCACGTATTATTCGACAAAGGGCAACTTTCCGAATGATTGGTCTTTTATCTTTGATCATGGCCAATAATATGTTCTCCGGGTGCGCGGAATATGCGTTTCTTTGGATAACTGGATCAACTACATCCTTCAAATGTTTTGGAAGATACCTAGTTAATGAGATGAGTTTCCACAAGTGTCTTGGACATTCCCAGCAAGCTGATTTAACTTTAATCCTAAACCAGACCGGTGCATACACATTTCCTACGTACGTAGCTAAAATGAGGAGATTTTGTGAGGGTTCATTTGAGGAGACATATAAACGAAGTATTCGACTGGCAGTTGTGAGCCAGCGAGAGTGTGATATTGGCCCAGGTTGAATATTTGCCAGATCTTTACTGCATTCACCTGATGTAACAGCAAGAACCATTTTATATAAATATTTCTGATCGTTACTTAGTTCCTTTAAATAAATTTCCGGCAGGAGAGATCCTTCATGTCCTTCAATCGGTTTAAATTTTATAACGGGTAGAGCGCATTTTTTTAAAGCTATACCAATTGGCCCACCAAATCACTTAGGACCATGTGTCGCGCCGTCTAAAGTAGTGAAGAGATGTCTCAGCGGAAGTTCATTCGTGGGCAACAAGCACACGAATCAATGGAGAGATTTGTTGTAATGGAGCTCTAACTTCCTTATCACACCATTTCCGTATCCGGTATTAACGTTTGTACCATCACATCCTATTGCAATTAGTTCTTGAGTGTCATATTGTTTCAGTAAACAGTAATCCGTAATAGCTTTTGAAATACTAATAGCATGTCCTGATGTAGGAGTAACATATCCTAAATATTCGGAATTTGGTTCCTGAAGGATCACAATATGTTCTTCAATAGCTGTTACTGGATGATGTACTCCATCTTTTATAATAATTTTTCCGGATGGATCTTTCCTTCCGTCAAAATAGATCGATCTTAGTACTAAATTTTCTCCACCATCAGATTGGAATTTACTCCTACATTTTTGTCTCTCACGTCTTATTTTACTACGATCGATAACAGACGCTGTATCGTTTTCAGTAACAATACCTAAATCTTGTAGTAACGCAGAAGAAACAGCAGCAGCACTACAGTCGGAAATACCCCATCGATCACATTCTCGAGCTACTGTTGGCAGAGTTTTACGCATTTGGGCATATGTTAATGAAGCAGGAGATTTGTTGGAAATCCCAGATGAAGTAGAGGAAGTGTTATTATCTTCCAATAAAGGCAAGTCTAAATCTACAGTATGATCATCTGACAAACTATCGCCTAACTCTACGGATCTGTTGGTTCTTTCTTTATCGGGTTTGTCAAATTTCTGCACTTTAGAACTGTTGGCTTCTTGTAGTGATTTTTCTTGTTTCAGTTTTCTTTTTTCCCGTTCTTGTAGCTTTTTTGTCATTTTGTTATCAATATTTCCTATCATCATTTTTCTGATAGTTCTTTGGTCAGTTAGAAACACTCTCTCCATTACAGGAACTTTTTTGTTTTTTTCGCAAATGCATTTTTCGTAAGTTTTACACTTGCAAGATGCAATGTCGAACAAAACTTTCGATTTATCTTTACACTCTTCAATTTTCTTTATAAAACTGGGAACATTGGATCGTTGCTTGAAGGGTTTCATGAGATTTCTGTATTTACAGTGGTAATCACGGATCCTTTCAATAATACGTTCAGTAGATATTATAAGTATTGACGCTTTCTTCCAAAGTGTCTCGACAGAAGGGGCGATAATTTTGACTACTTCTGAAAACGTTGGCTCTTTTAACTGACCTTCCCATTTCAAATTGTTACGAGTAAATATATATACTGTCGCAATATATCACCATATGTGGGTAAAACATTTTCATTAAATGGTACTACAACTCCAAATAACGGACAATTACTGTCTTTTGCACGTGTTAAAGTTGCCATCTTTGTTTATTACTTGCTACAATCTAAAAACAAAAGAAATATAGTTATAAAACCAGTTTTTGTGGCCAAGCATTTCATTTATAAATAAAAGATAAAACTGAAAAATGTGTGTGATATTAGCCGTAATTCTTCGACATTCAGTAATATTGTGGCACCTCAACGAATCTGTTTGAAGTTATCATATGTTTTTAGGGCGTTACTGATAACATAAATATTTAATTTTTGTTCCAAGTTAAACTACATTTTGAACAAAACAAAAATTAAATAAGAATTAATTTTTGCGTAATTTTGATTTTTTTTACAACTTTCAAGGTCGCCGTGGCACCTCAAGATATAATTTGATTTATTTTAAATTCAAAGGTTAAAAACAGTATACCAGGTAACAACTTTTAACCACCCAAGTCTTGTCAAATTTAGAAAAAAATTAAAAACGCAATATTTTCGCTCCACCCTAGTATTAATTGGGTTTTTAGACAAACAGGACTTACAACAAAAACATTTTATAGAATAATCGCGATAGTGTTTTTTAATACACTTAATGTGAAACGCTCGGTTACAGAAACTGCATTTTAAACCATAATTCAATTTTGTCGTCTGAAAGGCATATATGAAACAAAGGCCGGCTATTATATGAACTTGGGACGTATCTTCAACTACTGGATGCAGTAACTCTTTTGACGTTGAGGGCCGGATAATAGTGTATCTTAATTTTTTGTTTAGGGATTACTTGACCTGTATAAAAATTAAGGAAAATAAATATTTTAATTAATAGATGAAAACGTATGTATAGTGTTTCAAATAGAAATAGACGTTACATAATATTCAAGGTTTATTTAAAGAGAAAAAGGATACAAGCTTGTGTAGAGATATTGATCAATCTACTAGCCATTACGTTTGGTAATTGTTCCGTCAATTCGATAACTGGATGTTCTGCGATACTATTTAAATCTACATCATTTTCGGCTTCTGCAGACTCCACCATATTTACACGAACATTATCATTACCTATATTTTAGTTAAGGAAAATTGTATACTACCTGGAGACAAAATCACAAAACAAAGATATACTACGAAAAGGATACGTTTTAGTGTGACCATAAATGGCACAACAGAAGAACTGATTTGGTGCTTGCATATTACCCCGTAATTGCAAGCAAAACAAGATAACTGGCGTAGAGAAATATTGGTTTGATTTTCCTTTGTCCAAGCTATTTGATGGAACATAATATGAGGTATACTGGGTATTTTGGTCGGCAGCATACGTTTCAAAGCCAGAAAGTCATGTTCTCTTACCTCCCACATTTTTATCGACGAATAATCTTTTAATTGTAAAACAAAATCGGCAGCGCTGGTAACATCCACACCTGCGAGAACTTTTCGATCGGCTGAGTGTTTTAAAAAACCTCCTACCCCATCCATAGGTCCTTTTCCATGTCCACTCTCACTATAATTCCATGATATGTATTCGATAGATAGAAATATTGAAGGTACAATTTGCAGCAAGAAAAAGATATTTGATCGGTTTCTGTACTGAGAGAAAGATGATAGTTTTAAGATTTGGTATTTCTAAAGCAATATCCTTCAATATCTGATTTAAATGCGCCCATATTGCATAAGCCTGATGATCCAGAATATCACTTACGGAACAGAAAGATTTCTTGAATTGTGAGTATAGTAACTCCAATGAAGAGATATTTGCTTTTGGGATGCACCAAAATGTATCGTCTGTATTTCGTTTGAATACTTTGCAGTATAATTTTCCGAAAATCTATCTGCATAATAACCTCATCTTTTCTATTTCTTCTTTTTTACACGTAGTTCTTTTAACTGATGCGACATGATATAGGGTAAAGTGAATGGATCGGCGGTAATAATAGTCACCCGCTTTTTAAAACTCGGTGCAGTTTAAAATTCAGACATGGTGTCGACATCTATCTTTCATTTGTACAAACATTTTACAGGTAGCTGTGGGTAACGAAGTCTTTCTTTTGCAGATGAATTCAGATTATTGTTTTGTCAACACGTGCATGTATAATTCTTGTGATTTTAAAATTAGTGTGTCAGTTTCTGTAATATTAAAGTAATACTTATATAGATATATGAAATCTTGATGGATTTAATGCATGAATTACTTTTCCTCAAAAAACAATATATATTGTTTACAAGTTTCTGCGCAATTGTTAAATCGTGGGCAATGGCTCTATTGGGTATTGACAGTCACTGACCGCCATTACCCCATTAACTTTTTATATGAAAAGTAAAAAAGGAATTTCATTCAGATGCCACGAACGCGAAAAATAACAACTAAAAGGTAAATGGACAGCAGAGCAATTGAATCTGCATTGAAATCTATCGAAAATGGAAATTGCTACGGTGCTGCAAAACGTATATTCCGTTTAGTACCCTGCAAGCAAGAATTAAAAGGGGAATAAATCAGATGGGCCACGAATGGGACGAAACCTACATTTTCTGATGAAGTGGAAAAGGCGCTTGCTGAGCATTTGATATTATTGAGCAAACTGTTTTATGGCTTAAGGCCTCAACAGTTTCAAATCATTCGAGTTCGCCGAAAAGAATGGTATTAAACATAATTTTAATAGGGTAAAAAAGAAGCAGGTAAAGACTGGTTTTATAACTTCCTTCAGAGAAATACAATATCAATACGTAAGCCAGAGTCCACAAGTATAAGCAGAATTACAGCGTTTAACAGAGAAGAAATAGAATTATTTTTACAAATTTAGAGGATCTCATGGAAAACACAATTTGCTCCAACAAAATATACAACATGGATGAAACTGAATATCCACAGTTCCTGATGTTTGTACGATATTAGCACAATAGGACAACGACGAGTAGGATCTGCTCAAGTTGGGAACGCGGAAAAATGTTACCATCATTTGCGCTATGTCTGCGGCTGGAAATTTTATACCTCCTATGTTTATTTTTTTCGCGTCAAGAATGCCTTCACTGTTAACAAAGGTGACCCATGGGGACAATTTATCATAATTCTAGAAATGGTTGGACGAACGAAGAGCTTTTTAGTCTGGTTAAAGATTTCAGTGCAGGTGAAACCTTTGTAGACGATAAAGTTTTACTCATTTTGATAACCATTGAACATTTTCTCAACTATTGAATTTTTAAAACAATGGAATAGTGAATTCTCATTTCACAAGCCCATAGAACGCAGCCGTTGGATGTTGTTCTATGGGCTCTAAAAGAGCTTTAAAGAATCGTTAATTCTTAAAACCAACGCTCTTACAAAATCACACACTATGATTTAGAGATTTTTAACAAAGCATATTCGACGCAACAATATCTAGAGGCGTATCAGGTTTTGCAGCAACAGGGTTTATCCAATAAATCCAAATATCTTTGGAGTGAAGATTTTATGCTGAATCTGTTAACAGTCTTGTATGTGACTGGCTACTACACTACCTCAATCTGTGCTGACATCTAATTCAGATGCTCCAAGCACATACAAATACGACAAATTTAAATAGGTCTATAACAGATATCATTCCTATTCCAACAGTGGAAAATCCTAGAACATCTAAAAACCAAGAAAAAAATACATTCCAAATTTTACATTACCCGTTAAAAATGAATTGCAGGAAAGACGACCAAAAATTAAATTCGCAGAAAGAAAACAAACCAATAAAATCTGTTACAAAGAAGTGCACCGCAAATAAAGTGTATGAAGATATGACCCCAAGCGATCACGATATAGACGATAATGATCTTTGCAACGATGAAAGCGATGAGAATCCGATTTGGGAATGAATTATTTGCAGATTATGTAAAGATGAATTATGGTTCAGATGCATTGTGGATTTTGCACATTCGAATGTATTTTGACTCGGAAAGCTATTTGAATCTGTGCCGTAGAAGAAATTAAAATTTCGAATATAATATGTAACATTATTTACTTACCTTTGCGTTTATCAAGTTATTTATAAGTTTAATAAAGTACTTTAATCTTCAAAAAAGTGATTGACCATCATTCCTCACTGCAACTGCAATAACCGATGTGAATGGTGTGATAATGGTTTCGATAATTCATATAAAATTAATTGTACTAAGTGTTTCAAAGTGTTCCATATCAAGTGCGTCAACGTATCAAAGGAAGATTACCTTTTACGCAATAATCGCGATGATTGGAAGTTTAATGTGATATTGTACCGCAACAGTTTTCGAGAAAGTTTATCTATTCTAGTTGCAGAAATTAGAACACTGCGAGAAGTGATAAGGAAATCTAATGAACAATTTACGCAAGCTCTAAAACATTATTCGGATACAATTGAAAAATTCTGCTCTTATTGAAGAAAACTCAAAAGCATCAAATTATTAGCAAACAGAATGGATGATCTAGCTAACAATTATGTTAATTTTGATAGCAGGCCGAATGAAATTTCTATGTTAAATAACGAGTTTGAACAAAATTATTAATAAATGAGTTAGAAATTCATGGTTTCCTATAAGCAAGGTGAAAATGTTATCAAACTTTCACAATGTTTATTTGAAGTTGTTGGACATGCGGTTGATAATAATGCTATGTTTAACGAAGTATATCGTACTAAAGGCAGTATCGCAACAAGAACACCTGGAGTTATCGTGGTTAGTTTTCTTAGGAAAATGGATAAGGATATCATTCTGAGAAGTGGAAGTCTGGACATAAGATCATTACTAATCGAGACTTGGGTTTTATTGATGGGAAGCATCTAGGATCTACAATCCGTCTGACATTCATTAATAGAAAATTATTTAAAGATGTAAAATAATTCAAAATTTAATAATTTAAAATATGTGGTTTAAAAAACTTTCAGTTATGCGTAAGAAAACTACGTCATATAAAATTATTAAATCGGTGAAAGACATTACTGATCTAAAACGCTACCTAATTTAATATATTAACATTTCTTATTTCTTTAATTTTTGTTTGATTAAAAGTTTTCAGTCATTGAATATTTTAAACATATTTTGTTAACTGTCAGAAACATTTAAAATAGATATAATATGCAGTCGTTGCCTGCTCATTGGGATGAATTCAAATTTATTTTTGAAGACAATAATCTAGACGTAATTGCAATTCGAGACCTTCTTAAACCATCATTAGATTCAGAATTGTTTAGTTTGTTTGGATATAATTTTTTAGAAAGAATAGACTTGGGAAGTCGAGTAGTCTTCCTTATTTTTAGTAGTGGTTTTCAATAGAAAATAAGTTGCTTTTATTTTTAGATGGGAAAACAAAATGCAGAGGACTTCGTAAAGGAATAAGGAGATGATGGAAGAAGCTTTAACATTGTTACGAAATGGCCATTCACAAAGATCTGTGGAGCAACAATGTGAATTCCTCGCCGTACATTAAGAAACCATTTTAAAAGCGAGGTTACGGACAGATCATTAGGGCGAAAACCAATTTTAACTCATGAACAGGAGACTGAACTAGAAAACGTATCATCAGACTGGCAAATATAGGAATGCCCTTGACTCTAAAGCATTACGAAGGAGTGTGTTCAATTTCATAGAGCTAAATAGAATCCCTAACAAATTAAATGGTAACCGGAAAATTGCTAGGACTGGTACGCTGCCTTTGTTAAAAGGCATCCTAAGTTAAGCGCAAGGCACAATCGATGAATCCGGCACGGGCTCAGAAACTGAATCATTTTATAGTTGATGACTATTTACCAAATTAAGAACATAGCTTGAAAAATTTAGTTTACGTGACTGCCCAGAAAGATCTTTAACATGGATGAGAAAGGTTGCCGACTTACATTGACCACCAGCAATCAGTCATAGCATTAAAAGGCACAAGAAGAGTGCATTGGTTGCACATGAACATGCGAAAATTAGCCTGCGTTAATGCCCTTGGTAACACAATACCTCCGATGGTAATTTTGTTCGTTAAGCACTTTTTTTTGGGTCTTTTTCATGGCAAAGAGCTTTCCGTTTTTTTGTTTAATCTTCTGGTCCCTTTTAAAAAGGGTTTATTTTTGCGTCGTTGCCTTCACTGTTAACAAATTTAATGTGGACAATTTACTAATTCAAAAGTTGACCGAAGACCTTTATCTGGTTAAATTTTAGTTTGGGTAAATTTTAGAAATAAATTTAATTTGGAAACCATTCGGGCCATTTTTAATGTATGTTTTTAAAAAAATAATTGTTTTTAATTTACAAATCCCAAGAACCGCACTGGAATGGGTATGGGAAAAGCAACTTTAAAAAATGGCCATTCAAAAAACCTTACAAAATTACCCCTAATTAGAACATTTTAAAAGCATATTCGACGACAGACAATATCTAGAGGCGTATCAGGTTTTGCAGCAACAGGGATTATCCAAAAATCCAAATATCTTTAGATGAAGATTTTATGCTAGATCCTGCTACAGGATGTGACTGCAGCTACTACACTACCTCAATCTGTTAAAACATCTAATTCAGATGCTCCAAGCACATCCACAAATACGACAAATTTAAATAGGTCTATAACAGATATCATTCCTATTCCAACAGTGGAAAATCCTAGAACATCTAAAAACCAAGAAAAAAATAACATTCCCAAATTTTACCAATAAACCGTTAAAAATGAATTGCAGGAAAAGGACCGGAAAATTAAACGACAGCAGAAGAAAACAAAAATAAAATCTGTTACAAGAAGTGCACCGCAAATAAAGTGTATGAAGATTGACACCAAGCGATCACGATATAGACGATAATGATCTTTGCAACGATGAAAGCGATGAGATGTCCGGAACAAATGAATTATTTGCAGATTATGGTAAAGATGAATTATGGTTCAGATGCACTGTGTGATTTTGCACATTCGAATGTAGTTGTGGACTCAAATCTATTGTTGTGATCTGTGCCGTAGGAAGAAAACAGTGTCAAATTTCGAATATAATATGTAACATTATTTACTTACCTTTGCGTTTTTAAATTTATTTATTTTTATTAATAAAGTCTATAATCTTCATAATAGTGATTGACCATCATACCCACTGCATGACTGCAATATGAACCTGTGGGGAATGGCGGTCATTACCACCATTTGTTTCCATTATTATTCAGCAGTTGATAATGTAAAATTCACGATTAATAATGAAAAGCAGATGTAAGGCCTACTATTTCTATTCTTATATTTAAATTTTATGGCAAAATAAGCATTCTATAACTCATTTTCCTTAGGTGACTGCCATTCCCCCACTTTACCCTAAACGTGCTTCTTATAGTCAGTCAATTTTGAATGCAACAGATTAAACAGTTTATCCACAGTCGAAATTATATTCTTTTTGATTGTTCTTCTTATGCTTCGTTTTTGGTTTTTTTATCATTCTTTCCTCTTGCGTTGTTGTCCACTGATAATATACTATTTCGCTATTCATGTCTATGTTGTCCAATTTAATTTTTCTAAAAAATAAGTTCTTGTTGTCACATTTGTTTCGACACGCACTGAACATGCAGTGTTCATTATCTACATTACAAGCTACGTTTGCAATTATTTCTTCAGCTGATGCATATTGAATTCACTTTTTAAAATAAAGCTTCTCAACAATAAATGCCATATTCGCATGCTTCACACAAGGGCAGGTTTCTCTATCTTTTTGTTTTGGTTGTACAATCCAGAACGGTTTGAGTTTACAAAACGTAGAACAGGATAACGTAGTACCGTTTTCTTTCAAAACTTTTGTGCAAGCTTTTAAATTATCCAGTAACAACCTCTTTTGTTTTTACTTTATATTTCCTAATAAAATCATTTTGCCTGAACACATTTTTGAATTTTCATCTCTTTGCAAAATTCTTTTATTTTATGTGTGATCTCTTGTGTTTTCAAATTATTCTCTTCTTCTTATAAATTGTCTTTCATTCGATAAGTTTTTATATTTTCTTTCCTTTCTGTGGTACAAAGTCTCGTAGTTCTGAAAGTAACTTACTTTCTAAAAGCTTTCCATCGACTGCTTTCGATATATTGTATTTTTCCTTGTGTGTATTACATTTTCTGAATTTATTTTAATTTGCGTAAAAGTTTTCACCGAGAAGCAGTTTTCTTCACCTGTGGTGGTACAGGTACACCTTTGATTATTTGCTCCACTTTAGAATATGGTGATTAGCATTTAGAACGATTTGGGGCCGAAAGTCTTTGACATCTTTTTTATATTTTCGACCAATGTTTTTAACTTCTTGTTGTCAGCTTCGCTTCAACTAGTGAACGATACACCTTAGACCTGTTTAATTTCACTTTTTTCTTCCTGAATATATTTTATTATTATTCATTTCAAGTTCTCTTGGCACAATCTGTTCTTCTCCAAGCAGTGGGGAACTGGGGGGCGTGTTTAGATCAAGGAATTCTTGCGTCTTCTTGGCGTGACCCTTATTCTGTCTGTAACGTTTGCTAGCTTCCTTCCAGTTTCTTCTTTTTTTTTTGTTCCCGCTTGCTAACCTCGTTTATGCTTTTAATCAAACCTCTCTCCTTTTGTCTTTGTATCTCTCACGATCATCTCTTTTCATTTCTTTGTTTTCTGAGAGTTCCGCTCTGTGGTTTCGTATCCTGTCTCTTATTTTTTCTCGCTCAATAATTTGATCTACATCCTTTGGTTTTCTTAATTTCGATGACTCTTTAGTTTTAACTTCTGTTAAACGTCTAATTTGATTTTCATTTTTATATCCTGCTTTATCTACATTATTTTTAGTTTTACATATTGTTTTGATTAGCTTCTTGCTACACTTCTCTCTTTGATTGTTTACCGCATCCTTGTTTATAATTTTATTTTAAGTTTTCAGGTGTTTGCGTTTCTGGTGTATTTTTAATTAAATGCCCATTTTCTTGAAACATTTTATTGTTTTCAATTTTTTTTGCAATTTCACTATTTTCGTTAGTATACTTAGAATTTACACTTTTGACTTCACAGTCTGTTGTTTCATATAATATTGTACTCCTACCCTGACGTTCTTTAATTTTTTTTTTCTATATCCTTTTTATCTTACAAGTTCCAATAGTTGCTCTGCATTTTGTCTTTTAGCTTAACTGCAGCCTTTTTTCCTTTTGATGTAAATTGTACATTTTTTTCTTTTCACGACAGCAGCCTCGCAAATAAAAATGATTCAGTAAGTGAAAGTTGGCTATGCTTTTTATGTAATGAAGATTATCAGGCTGACATGCGTGCATGTGCGCTTTGTAGAACTTGGGTGCACGAAGAATGTCCAGGATTGACTTCGGATGACGAAGATGCGTTTGTGTGCCCAAGATCCCAGAAATAAGCTATTTTTTTAATGGGCGTAATTTTCAGAGTGTGCGTAAAATAAGGCCTATAATGATTTTTTTTTGTTGAATATAACTCGGTACATTTTTATTTAAACATTATAAAATTTCGAATATATTATGTCTATTTTTATTTTTGTTTTTTTTAAATAAAGTTTATTTACGTACGGTACTCATAAAAATATGTTACGTGGGCCTTATTACTCTCCAGTACCTTATTGAAAAAAATAGAGATGATAGGCGATGTGAATTTAATAAAATTGTGTCAATTGGTAACCAATAAACATTTTCCTGTAAAAGAATTTAAAAGTAGAAAGCGACCTTCTCCGTGGTTGAACGATAATGTAAGAACCTGGATGAAACAACGTAATAAATTACTTGACCAATATAGAAAAAAAGAACGAACTGATGAAAATTGGAATCGGTATAAAGTTTTAAGAAACAAAGTAAAAAATCTCATACGAAATGCGAAGTTTAATTATATGAATACTCAGTTTAAAAGCGGTAAATTAAGTAATCGAGAATTCTGGAAAATGGTAGGAAAACTTGGTGTTAAAAATTCAAAGGATAATACTAATAATCCGGTTGTCCCTATTAATGATCTTAATAGTTTATTTTGTAACAAAAGCACACCTGCTTCGCAGAATTTAGACCTAAACTATTATAACAGGAACAAATTTAATAATAATATAGACACGTTCAAATTTAGCGAGATTAGTGTTTGCGATGTTAACAAAGTGTTAAGTGGAGTAAAATCAAAATCTGTGGGATATGATATAGACTTTTTAAAAATAATACATTCTGATACTGCGCAATATTTGTGTCACCTATTCAATGAATCAATTAAAAGTGGTACCTATCCAGACATATGAAAAAAACATACATACTACCATTGAAGAAAATAGATCCACCAACCGAATGTGCTTCATATCGGCCAATTAATATATAGCCTGTGTTAGGTAAAGTCTTTGACAAAATAGTTTTTCATCAAATATCCGCGTATATTGATTCTAATAATATATTAAATAAACACCAGTAGGGCCCGCTCCAAGACCGGACAACCCGGACATTTGTTCGGGGCGTCAAATCTTAGGGGCGACATTTTTACTCTCAGAATGTGAGAAAATATTAAAATTAAAATATTAATAATAATAGTATGCCGCCTTTCATTTGTACAAACATTTCTTATCACTGTTTTTACAAGAAAGTTAAAATACTTGTTTTTCATCTATATACAGTCAAAGCTGCTTAAAGCGAACCCGCTTATCACGAACTTCCGGGTATAACGTACTAGTTTTAAAAATCCCGTCACACTATCCATAAGATCTCTTATAAATATTGTTTGTTATAATAAACCCGTAAACTACGAACTTTCAGATATAACGTTCGGAAAAATTGTTTCCGTCCGTTAAATTTTACACAAAAGTAAGCAAGTATTCTGCCAGTAAAATAAATAACAGGTACGTAGATTATTTGATGTGCAAAGATAAGGTTTCTGTAATTCCTTTCTTAGAAATGCCTGCCTAAATACTTTCCTAATTGGTGTTTAAATTTTTAATCCTAAAGGGTAATTATGTATTTTAACAATACTGTACACGCTGACCTTGCAGGGTTTTTCCTAATCAACTTGTCAATCAAATAAATCAATTAACAGACTAGTTAAACAATAAGTGGCCTAATATCAAGGGTAATTTTAGTGATAATGGCGACGAAACTGGGCTATTTTTTTAAATTAAAGAACCCAGATAAAACACTAAAATTTAAAGGTGAAAAATGTGTAGGCGGCAAATTATCAAAAGAGCGGGTAACAGTTTTTGTGTGTGCTAATTTAACCGGGACAGAAAAACGAAAGCAAATCACTCAAGCCACGGTGTTTCAAAAATGTAAATCGAAAATTGTGTGGATAAACTGTTTTGGTCTACGAAATATAATAAACAATCGAAAATTACAGACTTTTTTAACAAAAACTAACACATAAATGTGTAAATATTGTATAATATAGTGATTTATTATTATTATTATTATTATTATTATTTGTATACACTACCTAATATAACCGCGCATCGCATATATACCATATAAATCAGCAAGCAGGATGCCGCATGAACTTGTCTGAATTAGGAATAGACAATAAATTATTTGTTTATTGTCTTCAATTATAAAAGGGCTGTCTTATTACAGCTATCATTATTTTTGCTCATTCGTCGTTGGTGATAACAAGTGCAACTCTCAATTGTATATACTGTTCTGGTTCAATAATCAGTGTGATTTGTAATTTTTCAAGGTAAGTTAACCGTTAACTTAGCGAAAACTACGAAATTAGGGTATTTTGATCAGAAAAAAAATTATTAAAAATAAATATAGTTTAAAAAACTAAAAGCCTTTAATGATCAATCGAACTCAAAACGAAAATAATTTTAATATAGGCAGAAAATATAAATAAACGAAAAGATTAGTATTATTGTAAAAAGCTGGGGGATGAATTATGGCACAAAGCACATTTATATTTTCTGCCTAATTAAAATTTTTTCATTCGATTGATAAAAGCGTGTTTTTTAGTTTTTAAACTGTTTTATTTAAATGAGCTGTAGAATGGTAGGATCGAAACAGTTATTACATAGCTTCAAATAGTTGACTTGTTCTACTTGAAATTGTAATTTGAATTTGGAGCAAAATTGGAAAGGACTTACTCGGTCTGGAGGATAGGCATTGGATCCCAAATGCGCCGTATCTTGTATCGTATGTACGGACCGCGGTTGCTTGTTCAAAGAAGTCGGTTACAAACAGACAGACAAGCAAACAAACATATAGGTGAAGCTAATATAAGCGTGTTAAAACAAACTTTCATTTAAATTTCATAATCTTTTCAAGGTATTTGAAGAAGTTCCTTCTCAGATGAAAATTAAATTTTGAAAACGATTTTGAACAAAACAGATCAATTAATTAAAAGTTAAAAGACTTGTTTTGATAATTTTAAAAGGACTGAAATTTGTTTATGTTTCGTTAAAAATCGTCTTTGAAATTTAATTTTCTTTAGGAGTTTTTCAAATACCTTAAAAAAGGTTATGAAATATACGGAATACCCTAAAGCTTGATTTTTTTTTAATAATTCCTGCCTTTTACTGACCAATAGACCCTGATTCTTTTTTTTATTATCAACTACTGGATGCGATCCCTTTTAAGTAAAGCTACGAATATTTTTACCTAGTTTTATAAATAAAATTTTCTTAAAAATAGCAAAAGTTTGTTAGGTATTTTATAAAATTAAAATAAAATATTTATTTAAACATTGAGCATTCTAGAATAAATCTATGCATGATCTGACTAAATTGGACAAGAAAAATTGCCCTATTTTATACCATTTTAGATTTTGAAGCAAAATTGTTAAAATGCAAGTGCTTATACTTTTCAAATTTGAAAGGTATCAGGTGTGGTAGGTTCTTACTATTTTACTTATTAATAATTTATAAATATAAAAACATATAAAACTGCTTAATCGTTCCCTAGATCTTAAATGAGCATAAAAAGTAGTATTTGTCTAATTTAACTAAGTCTATTGTAAGACCCTTTTTATAATTTGGTTTGTTTTATTTCAGATATTTTGTGTATCTTCCAGAATGTCGAGGACGCAAAAACTATCTGGTTGCGAATATAAAAGCGAAGGGGGAAAAGGAAATGCAAAGGCAAAGACAAGCTGGCACTTTACTAAATTATTTACAGAGTACCCGGGCAGTACCAAAACAAACGAGAACTCAAATGTTTTACATCAAAGACAGCATTGAAAGACACTGACAACAGTGACAAAAGACTCACCTGAGAAAATGAGGATCAACAAATGAACGATATACCTGAACTAATACCAACTGACAGTGGCAGCCCTCCGTCGCCAAATGAGAGCACTATTGATACCAACGTGGTACCTACAGAAAGCCTCAACAACTTTTAAGTAAGATCCAGCACTGTGGCCAATGAATACCAGACGCCGAAAGAATTTTTGGTAAGGCAAGGTCCACCTAAACCATTGCATTTAGATTTCATACGATGAAACTGGTAGAAAATTTAGCCCTAATTATTATAAAAGAATTTTAAGTAATGGAGAGCAAATTTTAAGAACTGGCAGTGTACTCTGTCTCAAAAATTCGTATATTGCTTTTTGCAAAATTTTTGGCTTGTACTTAGTTCCCTTTCAAAGAGGGGTTTAAAAGTTGGAAGCATCTGAATCAAACTCTAAAAGACCACGAAATTTCTAAAATCATATTCAGTCCCAAAATCTTTTTAGAACTGAACCTAAGATTAAAGTGTTGTAAAACTATAGATGCGGATTCCCAAAGACTTGTTAACGCTGAAATAAACCATTGGCAAGAAGTGCTTTTAAGAATCGTAAATCACTAAAATGCTTGGTAAAAGTTGTCTGGCTTTCCAAGGTTAAGCGACAAGTGTTTGAGCATAATAACGGTAACTTCTTAAAAATAGTTGAGCTGCTATCTGAATTTGATCCCGTCATGGAAGAACACGTACGTAGGGTGCTTAAAAAAGAAGAAACGAAAGCCCACTATCTTGGGAAAAATATAAAAAACGAGATAATAGACCTGTTGCATCAAAGTGTGAAATCTTATATTATTAATGAAATAAAAAAAGCCAAATATTATTCGATAATTTTAGATTGTACACCTGATATTTCTAAGGTGGAGCAAATGACTCTTGTAATCAGGTATGTTTCAATCAATAAAACTGATTCCAATCAGGATGAGGTTGAAATTAAAATTAAGGAAAGCTTTTTGGGTTTTCTTCCAGTTGAAAGGTCTATAGGGAAGCAAATGTTTGAAATTATAATTGCAGAACTTAATAATTTGGGTTTAAATTTACAGGATATAAGAGAGCAGGGATATGACAACGGGTCTAATATGCGGGGCTATAAATCAGGAGTGCAATCTAGGATTAAGAACCTAAATCCGCGAGCTTTCTACGTTCCATGTAGTAGTCACTCTCTCAATCTAGTAGTTAACGATATGGTAAAATCATCTTTGGAAGGCGCTAATTTCTTTAATATGATTAAAAAAATATATGTATTTCGCTGGGCAATTCTTCTAAAACATGTCCAGGGTTTGAAAGTCAAACCATTAAGTGATACTAGATGGGAGAGTAGGATAGAGGCTTTAAAGCCTTTAAGATTTTATATCGGAGGCGTATACGGCGCCTTGCTAACCATTTATGAGAATGAAGAAATTGATAATTTAATAAGGGACGAAGCCTCGGGTTTATTAAGTTGATTAAACAATTTAAATTTTTGTGTTCAATAGTTCTTTGGTATAAAATTTTAAACTGTATTAATCCAATAAGCAAATTGTTGCAGACAAAAGATTATGATCTAGCATCTGTACTTGATCTTTTGCAAAATTGCAAAATGTTTTTTCAGGATCTTCGATTGGATAAATCTTTTAATGAAACTATTGTTGATGCGAGAGAACTGGCTGACGATATTGACGTAGAAGCCAATTTTGAATCAACAATACCACGACACCGCATAAGAAGAAAAAAAAGGAATTTCTCATACGAAGCTCGAGATGAACCGATCGAGAATCCCAAAGAAAATTCTAAGGTAGATTTTTTCTATTTTACAATTGACGAGGCACTAAATGCAATAGATACTAGATTTAAACAACTTAGTCACCATAGCAATTATTTTCAATTTTTACATAATATATATGATTTAAAGGGCATGTCTAAAGAAAATCTTTTAAAACATTGCAACGATCTAGAAAGTATTTTAACTCACGGTGATTCTGTTGATATTAATGGGGTAGAATTAGCAGAAGAAATTTGTGCAGTATCTGGGCTTATGGGCAAAAAAGAAAGCCCAAGCACTGTTCTAAAATTAATAACAATGTTAAATTGTGCCCCAAACCTAAGTGTTTCCTTAAGAGTATTGCTGTGTATACCAATAACTGTTGCAAGTGGAGAAAGAAGTTTTTCCAAATTAAAATTGATTAAGAATTTTTTACGTTCAACTACAACGCAAAATCGTCTTAATGGGTTGGCCATTTTAGCGATTGAGCATGAAATTGCTGATCAAGTTAACTTAAAAGATGTAATAAAAACATTTGCGGAAATCAAAGTTAGAAAGAAAAATTTCTTTTAGGTTACTTTATTTTATAGTTATATTTTTATAGAATCTAAAATTTCTCTGTTTGGTTATGCAATATTTTTTGTACTTTCTTAATAGAATATAAGTATAGCAATAAAAATGCACCTTATATGTACCAATACTTTTAAGTTTTGCCCTTTTAAAATGTTTATTATGTAATGTATTACATATATTTCATTTAAAAAAAAAACTGGCGGTAAATTGTCTGTTTTGTCCGGGGTGACATGAAGGCTAGAGCGGGCCCTGACACCAGTCAGCATATAGAAGTGGACACAGTACAGAAACCTTATTAATTAGATTAACTAATGATATTCGAAAGAGCATCGATGAAGGCAAAATAACAAGTTTAGCATGCTTAGATTTTAGCCAAACGTTCGATTATGTGGATAGTGAAGTATTGTTAAGTATTTTAAAGTCGTTAAATTTCGCAGAACATACTATTACATGGTTTGATTCGTATACATCTAATAGGTTTCAGTGTATAAGAACCAATTCTGGTAACGTATCGGATTGGAAACCGGTAATTAAAGGAATTCCACAATGATCAACATTATCAGCTTTGTTATTTACAATATATGTGAATAGAATAAAAGATGTAATAAAAAAGTGTAAACATGTTATGTTCGTAGATGACCTTAGCATATATCAAAGTGCGAAAGTTAAAACCATTGATGATGCTATCCATCAGATTGAAGAAGATCTAAATAACATAAACGCGTGGAGCAAAAATCATGGACTTGCTCTAAATCCGGTTAAATGCAAATATATCATCTTTGGACACAACAAGCAACTTTGTAACTTGAATTATAGCGAAATTTCATACCTACAATTAAACGCAATAGTGTTAAATCGAGTGGATAGGTTTAGATTGTTAGGAATAACGATCGATAATAATTTGCCGTGGACCCACCAAACGAATATAATTTGTAATAGAGTGAGTGCGAAAATTAACTAAAAAACTGTTTTTCTTACTTACCTACCTTCAGCAGTTAAAAGTACTATAATTAACGCATTTGTTTTTCCAAGTTTTATATATTGCATTTTAGTGATGACCGATCTAAACTACACCCAACTTCAGAAACTACAACGATTACAAAACTTGTGTATGAGATACATATTGAATTTAAAAATTGATGATAGAGTATATGATAAGTACCCTAGACTTTCCATGTTAAAAATTAAGGAACTACAACATCTTAGAATATTATGCATTCTTCAAACCGCAATAAAAACTAATATACCTGCCCACATAAGTGATACAATCAATTTTTTTAGTGGCAATACACGTCAAACTAACAACAAGCTTATTGTACCTAAATATCATACAGCAGTTTATGAAAAATCTTTTATTATAAAAGCCATTAAGTTGTATAATGATTTAGATGATGAAATCAAAAATATTACCTCAGTAGTCAGTTTTAAGAAAAAAATTAAAGACATTCCTTTCAAGATACAGACATTAAGTTTTTTTAAGAAGATGATTAATCTAGATTGCGGTATTATAGCCTTATTTAATTAATTTTTGATAAACGTTTATAACACTTAGATAATGTTAAGTTAGATCTTTAAGGATTAAGTATATTTTTAAAGAATAACCAATTAATTTATTCTAGTTTCAAATAATTTTGTTAGGTTTACTTAAGCAATTAGTATATACAGTAGTTTTTAAGGGACTGTTATTCTTTATAGAGTTAGTTATACTTTGTAAAAATATCTTGTGAAGATGTAAGAGAGGACTCATTGAGACCTAATCTTAACAAGGTTATAAATAAATAATCAATCAATCAATCAATCTCTCTTTCCCTCCCTCCCTCGTACCCGCCCTCCCTCCTTCCCTCCCTCCCACCCACCGTCTCTCCTTCCCTCGCACCCTCGATAGCACAGTCACGAGCTCCAACATTGACAAAATCGCTTTTTTCAGTTCACCAAATCAGTCAGTGTTTCCCACATACAGATCTCCTAGACGGTATGAAAGATTATTTCGTTGTTTTACCTGTACAACTAATAACAACTTCGTTAATATATCAGAAATAAGAATGCAGACCTACGGCATAAAGTTATATAAACCTTGTGGCCCAATTCGTACGTAACTGAAAACGAAAGATTGTAATTTATAAGGCAATGCTTTTTCAATATTTCTCGTGTGAACAACGAACCTTCCTACCCACAAAATTAGAAGAAATGAATAATACAAATTCATGAACCTTAAATTAAAAAATCTGTTGTGAATTCACTCAACATTACCGTATTCATACATCTATATCTATAAAACACAAAAACTGTTTCTACCTATGTCCGTTATAAACTTTGAAACTTTCCAACCGATGTGCTCAAAAAGGGTTTCATTAGAAAGTCAATAATGCTAAGATGGTTTTAGACCAATAAAATAGGCACATTCGATTAATTCATGATTTTGATTTTCCAGAATTTTGAAATTTTTTAAATTTATATTTTTAAATAGGGTATCCATTATGTTTTATATTTTTTCACAAGAAAATTTTACCTTTAAATATATATCGTAAACGGTTATTGATTGTGACCATAGCGCGGAACGAATCTCCACGCTAGTATATCATAAGAGTACTAGCAGATTTATATAATTACATAATAAAACTAGGTACATGCAAAAAGAAACTAAAATTTTGTATTATAAGTGCTTTGTAACTGTGGTTTCCTACTAGTGGAGTTGATCGGCCTATTTCCACAGTTTATGCTTTTAGAGCGCGACGTTTCGGAAGCGGACTCTGCTTCCGTCATCAGGCTTAGTCCTGAGAAGGTCTGTTTTCGCACTTGAATCCAATTCATATGTTATATATTAAACTTTTTCGTGGTTGCGGAGAAGTTTATTGCGCATGTTGTGCCGTAACTTCTTGCGCAGGTGTATTGCGCTTAAGCTCTTCGCGCATTATTGGAATCCATATGGGTTTCATTTCTACACTAGCTTGGCTTATTGGGTTTTCTGCTAGTGCGATGTATGTGGCTTCTTTGAGTTTCCGACGAGTTGTGTTCTCCTCCTTTGGCACTATCTGTATGTTATCCCATTGGATGCGGTGGTCTTCGTTCCAGACAAGTTCGGCGATTCTTGATCTTTCTGCTTCGCCCTTGCGGACGTTGTTCTTGTGTTCCTGCGTTCTCACTTTGAGTGGTCTACTGCTCTCTCCTATGTATGTTCTCCCGCATTCGCATGGTAGGTTGTATACACAATTCTTGGAATTCTGATCTTCATTGTATGGTTTGGATTTGGCTAGTATTCCCCTGAGCGTTCTGGTCGATACGGCAGTCCGTATCTTGTATTTGCTGTCTATCCTTCGTATTTTGTCTGAGGTACCTTGTATATATGGTATTATCGTTGTATATTTAGGTTCTTCTTTTTCGGTTACCCTTTCCCTGTTTAGGTTAGGTGTTAGATCGGGGTAGCCATTTTCTTTGAGTGTTCTGGCGATATTTTCTTTTTCTCTGTTCAGGTCCTCTTGTTTTGAGCATACTGTTTTTGCTCTATCGTACAAGCATTTTGCCACGGCTAACTTCACGTTTTTGTGGTGATTGGAGTTGTAGTCCAGGTACTTCCCCGTGTGGGTAGGTTTCCTGTACATTTGTCGTGAAAGTGTTTTGTTGTGAATTTTATGGAGGGTGCGCGACTGTTTAGATGATCTAGGAATTCATCTAGCTTATGCTTGCCGTGTTGCCAAACTACGAAGGTATCGTCCACACGTATCTAAGCCACATCCTTGGTTTCTCTGTGAATTCGGATATATATATATATATATATATATATATATATATATATATATATATATATATATATATATATATAACCTTCCAACCAAACCACGAAGAAATACTGGTAAGCTTCGACATTGTGAGTCTATTCACAAATGTGCCTACCGATAAGGCACTAACTATCATAAGAGACAAGCAGGAAAAAGATGAAACGTTAGACGAACGCACGCAACTCTCAGTAAACACAATAATGGAACTTCTGACAATATGCATTAGAACTATATATTTCCAGGTAGAAGACAAATTCAACCAACAAGAGTTTGGGATGGCGATGGGTTCCCACTATCACCCATAGTGAGCAATATATATATATATATATATATATATATATATATATATATATATATATATATATATTGCGATGATTTTCCCCCCTATCTCTTTTATATTAAAAATGATTTTTATAATTAAGATTAAAAATAAATATAAAATAAAATTAAACTCCGATAGAACAATGAGACTCATCTAACAGGGGATAGGGATCAACGAAAATTTAGAAGGAACTTGCATTTAATATTATAAAACAAACTATCATGAAATTGAAATAACTTATTGGTTTGACTACAATAACCATAGTTAACATGATCAAAATACACTAAGGTAATGTCCTATTCAATAGAAAAAAATCTTAATTGATTAAATAAATCGGATTATAATCTTTACTTCGCATCAATATCTGCGTTATACCCTGTATATAACAACTACTTTTAAAAATAATAGTGAGCGTGCGCAGTGACTCCGCAACCATATGACATATCATAAAGAAAATTAAATTTGACAAACCAGTAAGTACAAAGATGTTTGATTAATAAAAACACAATTATCAAGAAAACATTTAAATTTCTAGAACAACTAATATTCCCTTTGAACCTGCATACTTGTTGTTGCACATCATTGTTATTACACAGTATATAAATTGCGAATATAACAAAATAGTATCAATGTCAACAAAATACTCACATTTGGTCCTTTTCTTCGTGGGTATCTGCTGCACAAGATGATAGTAAACACCAGCTGCTGCAAACTGCTATTCTGCCACTCGAACATCCAAAATTTTCTTTACGATAATCAGCTTATTCACTTCGGTAAGTTTCACTATTAATATTATAATGTTGACGAATCTTTGTTTTAGGTTTATTGCTTCTTTGACAAATTGCATTCAAAAGTAAATTTTTGAATGAGCATGGAATATGGATGGATGTTGTAAATTAAAACACTTTTTAATAAACAGGGTGTATAATGAAAATAACTTATGGACACCACAATTTAGTATGCACATCAACACATACGATTTATATTTAATTACACAAAATCGAAACGTCAGAAAAATTTTTATAACTAAACGAAACTTCCGAATTAAGGTTCGAAAAGGTAAACTAACCTTATTTAAAAATTATATTACGAACAAAAGATTATCACTTGTTTCGTGATTACTTCGAAACTAAACCGCACTTTATTATAATCCGATGTGATTTAAAATTTTGTTTAAACTTATATTTTCAAAAACAATTCGCAACAGCTTGCTCTGACAAGTTGTTGCAAAAGTTGAAAATCAAGAGAGATCAAGAAGCTAAAAACGCTTGTATTTATATCTTTTTACTCGACAACCAAATTCTTCGAATGTTTCCTTAGTTACGAGAAATTTTTGCTTAAATCCTATTGGTTAAAACAATTCTTAAATTACGTAAATTCTTTAAAACCTTATAACTTTCTTCCTATAATACATATCTTAAATCTAAAAACATTTCCAAAATCTACACAAATTTCTCTAAATTTTGATACCAAACAAGATCTAAATCGGACATTTAATAACAATGTTGATTTCTACCCTTATTTATTGATTTTAAGCTAATTCTATGCTATTTACAGGCTTGAAAAGTAACTCCACAGGAATAGGGGAAGCTACTGCACCCTAATATACGTCTCAAAACTGCCTGCGGCCAATTTGAAAGGAAAAATTTTTTAAATCTAACACAATTCTTACAAACTAAAATTAACAAAATTGAACATAAAAATAAGGAATTACATCATAAAATTGAGGCTACCTTATTATTTTTGCCTCTACTAATTTATTTTATTGGAATTGTCTCAATTAAAATTACTTTTCACAAAATTGTATGTTCGAAATGACATAACCTCACATTGTCTTTATCAAATAAATGTTAAATTTCACCTTTTAAGCACAAAACTGTTCATGTAAGTGTTTAGAACTATAGTTTAAGTTACAAATTAGTTTATTTAATCATTTTTGTAGGTTGATAAGTTCTCCTACGAGTAGTGTCGGAATGTTGTCATACACTAGTTTTATGTGAAGAACTGTTGAATTAAACACAATAATTCCAGATCTATTGCATGATCCAAGTTATATAGTCACCCACTAATGTGCTTGTTCTGTTTTTTCTAAGGTTTTGCACTATTATAAGTTTAACGCACAAATACGAATGTTCTCGAAAATTTCGGCTGCGCACATGTAAATTGTGACATTGATACCAGCCTATCTCTAATTGTAACATTATTTTTGTCAACCACAACCCGTATTACATGTCGTTAGGGAATATTGTTTAATATAAACTTATAAAACTAACAGAAAATTGAATTAATTGAAAAACGAAACAAACATCCCCTATACTTTTATGTACTGTGTTGTCTATTACTAAAATTATCATTATTAACACAACATTAAGAAAATATCTTAAATTTTTCAAACACCTCAATGTTTATTAATCATATTATTCTACGATTATTTAAGGAAATGTACCATTATCGTACAAACTAAAACAAAACTTCACTATGGAATTATATAGCTACTTGTATCTTAATTAGATTCATCTCAATATATATATATATATATATATATGGAAGACTTTGAAGACCAAGCGATATCCGAATTCACAGAGAAACCAAGGATGTGGCTTAGATACGTGGACGATACCTTCGTAGTTTGGCAACACGGCAAGAATAAGCTAGATGAATTCCTAGATCATCTAAATAGCCGCGCACCCTCCATAAAATTCACAATGGAATTGGAGTCGGGACAAAAACTGCCATTCCTGGATGTACTTGTACACACGAATGAATGACAACACTTTCACGACAAGTGTATACAGGAAACTTACCCACACAGGGAGGTACCTGCACTACAACTCCAATCACCACAAAAACGTGAAGTTAGGCGTGGCAAAATGCTTGTACGATAGAGCAAAAACAATATGCTCAAAACAAGAGGACCTGAACAGAGAAAAAGAAAATATCGCTAGAACACTCAAATAAAATGGCTAACCCGATCTAACACCTAACCTAAACAGGGAAAGGGTAACCGAAAAAGAAGAACCTAAATATACAGCGGTAATACCATATATACAAGGTACCTCAGACAAAATACGATGGATAGGCAGCAAATACAAGATACTCACTGCCTTCAAATCGAACAGGACACCCACGGGAATACTAACCAAAACCAAACCATACAATGAAGATCAGAATTCCAAGAATTGTGTATACAACCTACCATGCGAATGCGGTAGAGCATACATAGGAGAGAGCAGTAGACCACTCAGAGTGAGAACGCCGGAACACATGAACAACGTCCGCAAGGGCGAAACAGGAACATCAAAAATCGCCGAACATGTCTGGAACGAAGACCACCGCATCTAATGGGATAACATACAGATAGTGGCAAACGACGAGAACACAACTCGTCGGAAACTCAATGAAGCCACATACATCGCACTAGCAGAAAACCCAATAAGCCAAGCTAGTGTAGAAATGAAATCCATATGGATTCCAATAATGCGCGAAGAACTTAAGCGTAATACACCTGCGCAAGAAGTTACGGCGCAGCATGCGCAATAAACTTCTGCGCAACCACGAAAAAGTTTAATATATATACATAAGTTCTAAAAAATATATATTGGATTACTCAGTGGTAAAGATGTCAGACTAGTAAATGAAAGGTACCAAGTTCGAATCTGAGAGTAGTCAAGTGCTTGGGAAAAAATTATATAACATATGAATTCGATTCATGTGCGAAAACAGTCCTTCTCAGGACTAAGCCTGATGACGGAAGCAGAGTCCGCTTCCGAAACGTCGCGCTCTAAAAGCATAAATTGTGGAAATAAGCCGATCAACTCCACTAAAACTGAAATTTGTTGATTTCATGTTATACATGTCCTTCAACACATTCATTCTACTCTAAAAAAAAATTACAATAAATTTCTTGAGGATTTTCACTTTTTTTTAATATATATTTTAATAGTGTTTTAAGATGCACTTTTAAACATTAATGTAGGTAATGTCACACCTTGTATTTAAAAAAAATATTAAAAATACATTTCTTAGTAGATTCTACTGGTTAACGCTTGTACAAAGAGTTTGAGTAAGTACCACCATTTTAAAGTGTAAATGTAGATTAAAATAAAATTTAAAAACGATTTTAACAAAATAAGAATTCATTTCCTGGTTGGGAATAAGAACTCCCCGTCCTTGCATTACCAATTCAATCACTTAGCCATGTCGCTATTCGGTACTTTTATGTTTAAAAGTCTCATTTTACATACAGATAGCACGCCAAAAATGGTCAAAACGGATTCAAGGGCTCTCCCTTTACTATAGTATACGGGAATGTAAAAAAGGAAGTAATACATTTTTTTAGCATAATTATGCAACCTCTTGTGTAATACGTTCCTAAAAAGACAACATTGTAAATACAACAATCTATGTCAGATGGACGTTTAAACGTTCATGTCAGATACATGCTAGTAGATGTTAACTTTCAAGCCACCTGTTTCTATAACAAAATTACAGCGAAACCATTTTCAACCCTATTTAAGTAATTTTATGGCTTATTTGGCTTTGTGGCTGGCAAATTTATAAAGAAAAGATGCAAAATTAAATTATCCTTAAAAAATATGTTTACACATTTCCTTTAGATATTAAACAAATTTGATCAAACGTGTACGTTTCACTTTTAGAATTTTTTGCCTCCAAATTGCGCATTGTTTAAAAACATTGGATAGAAATTTTGAAATTTGAAATATGCAATTGTTTAAAAAATATTTGATAAGCACCGAAAACTACACCTAATAAACCACCATCTCCCAAAATCTAATCAGGTCCAGGTATAATGAAAACATCTATAACCATTCGCGAGCACAGGCGCACGCGCGCGTATGTAAACTTACGTACCTACACGCCGACATTCACTCACACTCACGCACTCGTACACTCACACATTTTGATCTTTGTATTCGGCAAAATTGTCGTCGGCATTTTAGTCAAGTTCGACGTTTTGGAAATTAGGCGCAACGTGCAGGTCCCGTTAATTCATATTATTATGTTACCAATAGTAAACATGCATTAATCGAACTAGACCTAAGCTATACGAAATCACTTTGACAAGATACTAACTTGTAAACAATTTTACAAGTCAACTGTTATTAATAGCAACAGCATGCGTGTGGGTGGCAGCAATTTGACTATTAGTAACCCGTTCTCATAGAAGCCACGACTGACTAGATATTTAGAAACATCATAAATAAAATTTGAATGATAAATTCATATTTATAATATAATTTACGAATTAATAACAAATAAACTATATTATATTATACCAAGGTAACATTTTTACTGGCTCCCGGAAATTACAGGTTCACCTAACGACTCGCCAATAAACTTCTCCTCTCGGCAGTAAAACCCCCTTTACCACGCCAATAATGTAAAATACTGAAAATAACCTGAAAAGGTAATTATAGAACTTAAATTACTGTTTGAACCCCTGGTAGATAGGCCACTTTCCTTGCGCCGGTGTACTCTCGTGTTCGAAGTAATATCCATCCTCTGGATTTTGATCAACGATCAGTAAGTAACTAATACCCCAAAAATACTTTTATGACGTTTGGCCAATTGGACTTTTGGAGAAATTTATCTTTCAATAATTAATTTAATATCATCTAGGAGTTTTGGACAGATGTAGTAATCGTGATGACATTTGGCAAAAGTAAACTGGTGAGCTTTGTTTATACCGCACAGATGTACACACATAATGCCTTATGTGTGTACGTCTGTGATACCGGTCTAATCAAGCACTTGGGATTAAAAATAGATTTTATTCGACTGGTAAGTTTTCTTTCCGAATTAAAGTTTTGATTTGTTACCAAATGATCGATTGAAGTGAATTGGTATTCTAGACTTTCTTATATTTTTAAAGAAACAAATTTAACTATCGAGTTTAAATTTTTGCAAGATGACAATAATATGAAAGGCTCTTATATTTAATAAGTGATTGAGGTCGTGAAATGTTTGCGTTTGGTTTATGCGGCTATGGAGCTAATAGGATCATTGCTATCAAACCGCACTCAAGTAAACAGAATGAACAATCAATATCCAAAATTACTGATTTTTAATTATAGTATTACCACAGGGTTTAGTTATTGGATCTCTGCTGTTTGTCATATTTATTAGACATATTTGAAAACGTCTTGACCTCAAATCTGACATTGCATACTCATGACACAATAGTCACAACTCACAACTATTGATAACGATATAAAATGTGTTGATTCAATTAACCGCAATATAAGACGTTAATGAATAACTGGCCACATTTTTGTATAAATCATTCCAAAACAATCATTTTAAGTTACACTCTGGAGACGGTTCTATCTAAGGTAACTGTAAAGCTTTTAGACATTAGTCTGGCTTCATGACTACACTGACACGACCACGTTGATAAATTAGCAAAACGACAGTCTAAAACAGTGTTTCTTAAAGGACGACTTAAACACTTAATTAATGCCGAAACGTTTATCTCTCCTTATTGCGTTCAATTCCATAGTGTATTGAGTTATGGTAGTAAAATTTGGCGTCATGTTATTCGTGTTGAAGGGATATTCAATCATCAAAGAAAAACAATAAGAATTGTGGAAGCGCAGGATTGGAAAAACCTGTTTATTAAACACAAAATATTCACATATCTTCTTCTTATAATTAGCCACTGTGAGCTATATGAATAAAAATTGTAATACTCTAAACTGTAACCTTAGACACAAACAAAAATTCTAATTGCTCATAGATTGCAACTTTCGAGAACTGGTTTTAACTATATATTTAACTTTAGCTTCTTTAACTTTAACCTCTTATCTTCGCACATTCAAAATACTAATTTTAACCAATTTAAAATCATCCATTTTATTTTTCCTGAAAAGCATTTTAGAATTCACTACTAATGAATTCTTTTTTATATAGTTTTAATTACTGGCTTGTAGGCAACACATGCTACCTACGGCTATAGCATACGTTGAGTCTTATACAATTTTTCATTTTGAAACAGTTTAACCGTTTTGGGAAAATTTGGCGTTTAACTAGTGTTTTTCATCAACAAATGTTTTTAGGTACTTTTGTTTTAATATGATTAAAGTTTTAATTCTCTTTTAGTTAACGCCATTTTTCCATGTTAGCGCCGGTTCTAAATTTACGCTCAAGGAAACGAGATGTGCTAGAAATTTTACAGTATAAGTTTACATATTGTATTGTACATCCAGTTAGATTGACTTTGTATCAAGCACTTACTTAATAATAATAATAGATATTTCTTTTCGTGTAATACGTATACCTATCTGTTTTCTTAAAAACCAAGTAATCTTTCGCTTCAGTTAGGATGTATATTATATAACCTTTTACGCTCTTTATGCTACTAGTTATATACTTAAAACTTCCTTAAATATTTTCGGCTTCATAACTAAGATTTTGATTTATCTAGATCATCTCGGTACGTTTGGTTTTACCTCTTCATGTTATAATCACTTTCCAAACTATAGACTTATAAATACATTAAATAAATACATCTTGACTATCACTTGGCCATCCGCTAAGCAAAGGTTTGACACAAAGTGCAAATACTGTGTTCACCATACCTGCCGTTTACTCAAGTTGTCAACCAAGTAAAATTATCTGTATAGAACATAATTAAATTACTATTTAAGATCTATACGCTGGTATTTCTATGTATTTCAAATATGCAGCTGTTTAAGAGATATTTGATAAAAACCAAAAATTGCCTAATAAACCAAATCCTGAAAATCTAATTAGCACCAGGGGAAATAAAATCAAGCTTAAAAACACAATCTTAAGTGCGTACTTGTAACCTGCAAAAATCGATATAGGATCGTTTGTATTATTTTATCTGGTTACTGTTTCTAAAAGCGACCTTAAATAAGTATCTGTGACTTAAACATTTAGTAATATGATTTAAGCTTACTAGTTTCTATTTTCTGTCCTAAATGATTTTAAATTTCTGTATTGACGGCCTTTACTAATGAGTATTATGGATTACATGATATACAAAATCATTCCTGTACTGTAGGTAAGTTCTCACATGCCATTTTCTTTTAGGACGTGTACGCGGTTACGTCATACGAAAATTATTTCTTTCTCGTATCTACTTCTGTATTTTAAAAGTTTACTCGTTTTTACAAAATTTAACTTCAATTAATACCTATAGCGCCATCTCTGAGATGAACGTAGGTTCTGGTTATTTTCAACATTCTTACATCCTGTCACTTTGCTAAATCCCCACTAGATAGTGATACCATTACAAAACTACATCTTATTTATCATGCTTTATTTTGAAAACAAACATCTGTGAACAATATTTAAATGTGGTAACAAATGAAGTTGTAAAATTGTTTCTTGAGGAGTTAGCTTTCTGTTCAAAATCGCCATTGCTGTAGAAGGGTGTAAAGTTTCTAAGAAATTTTCTTGTTTCTATTTACTAGATGCTAAGCATCATCCTTATAGAAAATTTTCACTATATAATATCGCTTTGTTGTATAAAAGTGATATAATCGCCATTTAAGGCGGATGTAATAGAAATATTTCACTACACCTACACATTTTGGTAAGCCGTATTATATCTTGTTAACCTCGTTATAATTAGAACTTCTCTTTCAGGTTTTACACAAAAAGGAATTTCACATTACTTCTTCAAAGAAATAAGTGTAACAAATTAATTAAGACATTTAAATTACCGCTCGTATTCGATCTTAGAGGTAACACTTTATCACTGAATAAACATCGTTTTCATTCTTCACTTTCGTTTTAGGAACTAACTTGGATTTTCATAAACCTACGTTTCTATATATTTAAGTTTCCATTTCTTGAAGTGTCTGTATAACTTTACCGTTACGATTACATCCAAGTTCATGTTTACATTTGGTTGTCTTGACTGATGTGACAAGAGGATCCGTTCTGTATCTCTTTGATTTATTGTTTGGATTGTGTTGCTGATAAACTGCGATCAGCTGTGGCTTACATACTAGGGACTGCTTGCTCGTTTTTTGGGTGCTTTGAAAAACGCATAAGCATTCGCAACCATAGGTCACGTCTTTTCTTTTTCTTGCATGTATAAATAAATTGCTTTCTACAACGAAAAGAAGTAGATTTACTTTAGTTCCGTTAACAAGTATTTGACAACCATCTCACCTCTGAATAAGACTCGTACCTAAATTGCCTTCAGCAGGTTACGATTGCCTACAAGAAAATTATACATATTTATATTAGTTATATCAACAAGTATTTGTTAAACATATTTACCTGTAGTATAGGTTGGGTGTCAGTTGGAGACCCGCCTGTAGCTAATTTTAATACCAGTTCTCTCATGTAGAATTGCTATATGTTCATTAACCATCCTTTAATATTTCACGCATAATCAACAGTCAAAATCTTGAATAGCTTTTATTAAAGTTGGATTTATACGCAACACCCATGAATGTATAACCTCCATTTTGAATAATTACCTTTGTACTACTGGTTCTGTGGTCGTGCGCAGTAGCATTGCTGCAACTGTTATGTATACCAGATGTAACTTTTTATGTATACCAGATGTAATACTGGATCTATTAATCTGTTGGCGGGAGATTTCGTACTAGTTTAAATTACCTGGTAGCTCAAATGTATAATACTCTTTTCTTTACTCGAATATGGATAAGGTTGTTCGGACCAATTGCTGTTTCTAATTTATATATATATATATATATATATATATATATATATATATATATATATATATATATATATATATATATATATATATATATATATTTTTGGATGCAAGGTATGGTGTGCCTTCCGGTATGCGGAAGAGGCGAAAAGTATATATGTGCTGAGGGGAATCATATATGGAGGAACAAGAAGGGTATATTGTCACCTCAAAAAATTGTATATGATCAGATACTGAGGTGACGATTTTGCCTCCAACAGTGTTGTAGTCCCTTCGGAGGTGATAACGACGCGTTCTGTATATTTTTCGGTATATATGCTATATTTTAATTAAAATACGTGAAGATTATTAACTACGTTACGCCTCCGAAGGTAGCAGTAAGTGCAGCCATGGTTTAATTATAAAACTATGCATCACTGTGATAGGTGAGGCTATTATGTGAATGTGACTTTTAGTCACGATTAAAAATTTTTTTCGGGTTAAAGATGTTTATTTGTTGCTATATTTTTTACTGTTTTTAAACGTTTCGATAGCAATTTTAATTATTAATTTACATGTATTGTCATACGGGCGTATAGCAGCGTCCGTCGTACCTTAAAAGTTGCTGATCATTTCGTTTGCATAATAATAAGATCTTCTAGCGTTGCACCGAGCTAATGAGCCTTTGGTGACACGATTTGCTTAGCATTAGGGAAGTAAAGGGTTCGATTCCTGTTACCGTCTACCCTGCACGAGGTTATTTTAGGAGATTTCCCTCTTACACATATAGCAGCATGATCACTGCGTATACGCACATCATATGCGGCTATTTAGGCAAATACCTTCCCCTCAAAACGCTAATTACGTTCCTTTCTATCCCATCCCGACCACAGATATGCTTAGTCCCACCATGCATACATACTTAATGTACTAATTTACGTTCTCCGTTTTGGGGAAGGTATTAAACACGTTGTCTTTTCGTTTCATTTGTAGTTGTATTGTATGACCTGTTCATTATAACATTCCAATGGCAACTTAAAAAATATTTTAGTCGGCCTTTGACATGAAAACACTTCGCTGTTCATATGTATGACAAAGGATTTAAGGACGTCCTCAACCATAAATCCGGAAAGTGCATATTACGACAATTCATCTATTAACGATTTAGTTAGAATCAGAAACTGCTCTTAACCTACAAACATTGCTAAATTGCTCGAGTATACGCTGCTCATTTTGCGCTTACTCCCACCGCATCCTTCAACATGAAAAAATTCGTGTGACCTCGCTTCCAACTGATTTTTACACGGGAATGCAATTGTGAGGTCTGTTGGTCAGTCGCCAACGTCTTTACTCTTAAGCAGCACAAAAGTTTCCGGACGCGGAGAAAATTCTACGAATGCTTCTATAATTCGGCTAAGAAACACCGTATCATTCTCTTATTTTAGAATATATGGTAATTAGACTTCAAAGGCTTTCATTAATTAGCTCAAAATAGTATTTTTTGCCCAAAAACTGGAAAATTCGATATTCAACAATTCCGCTACAAAAAAGACTAAAAGAGTTGTCATAAATTATGCTTTAATGTTAATATAATATTCATGCTTCTATGGTATAATTGTCCAAATCAGGTTTTTGTAAAAAATGCAAAATCAAAATGCATGAACCTCTTTTGTCAGTGAAGTGATAAAACTCATTCTTTTCGTTGTTCTTTATGGTTTTCGGCAACACGCACGCTCGCACGCAAAACACCCACACACACACACACACTCACACACTCCACACACTCACACACTACACACAACACACACACACACACACACACACACACACACACACAACACACACACACACACACACACACACTACACACACACAACACACGCACACACACACACACACACCACACACACACACACACACACACACACACACACACACACACACACACACACACCACACACACACACACACACACAAGCACACACAGACACAACACAACACAGACACAGACACAACACGCAGACGCAGCGCAGAGCAACAGACGCAGACGCAGACGACAGACGCAGACGCAGACGACAGAGCGCAGACGCAGACGCAGACGACAGACGCAGACGCAGACGCAGACGCAGACGCAGACGCAGCAGACGCAGACGCAGACGCAGACGCAGACGCAGGCGAGACGCAGGACGCAGACGCAGACGCAGACGCAGACGCAGACGCAGACGCAGACGCAGACGCAGACGCAGACGCAGACGCAGACGCAGACGCAGACGCAGACGCAGACGCAGACGCAGGCGAGACGCAGACGCAGAGCAGACGCAGACGCAGACGCAGACGCAGACGCAGACGAGACGAGACAGACGACGAGCAGAGACAGACAGAGACAGAGACAGAGACAGAGACAGAGACAGAGACAGAGACAGAGACAGAGACAGAGACAGAGACAGAGACAGAGACAGAGACAGAGACAGAGACAGAGACAGAGACAGAGACAGAGACAGAGACAGAGACAGAGACAGAGACAGAGACAGAGACAGAGACAGAGACAGAGACAGACAGAGACAGAGACAGAGACAGAGACAGAGACAGAGACAGAGACAGAGACAGAGACAGAGACAGAGACAGAGACAGAGACAGAGACAGAGACAGAGACAGAGACAGAGACAGAGACAGAGACAGAGACAGAGACAGAGACAGAGACAGAGACAGAGACAGAGACAGAGACAGAGACAGAGACAGAGACAGAGACAGAGACAGAGACAGAGACAGAGACAGAGACAGAGACAGAGACAGAGACAGAGACGAGACAGAGACAGAGACAGAGACAGAGACAGAGACAGAGACAGAGACAGAGACAGAGACAGAGACAGAGACAGAGACAGAGACAGAGACAGAGACAGAGACAGAGACAGAGACAGAGACAGAGACAGAGAGACAGAGACAGAGACAGAGACAGAGACAGAGACAGAGACAGAGACAGAGACAGAGACAGAGACAGAGACAGAGACAGAGACAGAGACAGAGACAGAGACAGAGACAGAGACAGAGACAGAGACAGAGACAGAGACAGAGACAGAGACAGACAGAGACAGAGACAGAGACAGAGACAGAGACAGAGACAGAGACAGAGACAGAGACAGAGACAGAGAGAGAGACAGAGACAGAGACAGAGACAGAGACAGAGACAGAGACAGAGACAGAGACAGAGACAGAGACAGAGACAGAGACAGAGACAGAGACAGAGACAGAGACAGAGACAGAGACAGAGACAGAGACAGAGACAGAGACAGAGACAGAGACAGACACAGACACAGACACATACACATACACGCATACGGTTACGGACCCGGACCCGGACACGGACACGGGCACAGACACGGACACGGACACGGGCACGCACATGGACACGCACACGGACACGAACACGGAGACGGACATGCACACGGACTCGGACACGGACACGTACATGGACACGGACACGGACACGGACACGGACACGGACACGGACACGGACACGGACACGGACACGGATACGGACACGGACACGGACACGGACAGGGGCACGGACATGGATACGGACACGGGCACGGACACGGACACGAACACTGGCACTGATACGGACAAACGCAAATTAAGGAAAACCTCTAATCAGGAGTTTAACAACCTTCTCCTGTTTGTTTTGGAATAGGGCAGATCTTAGGATCAATCGAATCTATGAACGATGTATGTAGCATACTCCGGTGCTGGTCTTGGTTACCATAGTATAAGTTGTGACGAATTTGAAAAGTAGACGTTATGACTGTTCAGTGAAGATTGTGAGTTGATAATGGCCTCTGCAAGTTAGTAGCTGAAAATTATCTCACCAAAGCAGAAATTTTTCAAGATGGTAACCGTTACAACCAGTACAGGTTGTGGGATGTAAGTGAGACCTGTATCCCTTGAAATCGAGATGCTTTAGGAGACGGTAGATGTTGTGGCCAAGGTCTAAAAAACCAAAAATAAATACAAATTAAAACTTCTTTCTTATATTTGTCTACAACCGTTTCCCAGTCTATGAATTCTTTATCGGTTGCGCACGTTCTCCCACTCTCAACTCTAGACTTCACAGCTTTGGTATTTGACTTTAGCTGAGCCATTCAAAATCTGTTGGGTCGTGATTAACCCAAGCATTTTTGTTTTACCTTGGAAGATTAATAACCATCCTGGCCTCTACGTCGCTCCAACTCCGTGGTTGTTCCAAAAGTCCTTGGTGGTACTCGTTCCGGTCGATTGGCAGTATAAATACTGTCACTTGCGGATATTAGCATTAGCGCTAATACCTGCAAAGTACACCTATAGCTACTATTATTTAGATTAAATTGTCCCGGTTGTAACACACATTTCCGATTGGCTTACACTTCATCCATTGTATCTTAAAACTACTAAAATTAACTAAATACTTCAAAACAAAAAACTAATAAAACCAACAAAAACAAGGTCTCCAGGTGGTCGCTACATGTGGCTGGTGTATAGTGAGGCGATTATTGGTCTCTGTGGATGTGATAGTTAATAATAAAAGAAATACGAGTAATACTGGGCAATTATTAACACTGGCAATATAAATTGGTGTCTGATAATTAATACCGTAACATTTTATGCATTAACCTAGTTAAATTATTTACAGGGCATGGGGGTCGGGGGGTTGGGGTCAGAAGCTTAACACAAGAGACTAAGTAGCTGACATCAAGAATTTACGAAGAAATAAATATGTTATTCCGGGAAGGAGGGTCTCAGATAATTGCGATCTATGAGGATATTGACGCTTCATTTTCTATAAAACGCACCGTATTAGTAGGTCTTTCTCATTTGTATTTAAGTAAAATACCATTTCTAAAGAGTTTTGATTAAACTTACTGGTCTTTGTATAATTATTAAAATAATTAATGGTATAGAAATATGAAATATCAAGACTATAAACTTTAATCAACTTAAACAAAGTGGATAATATTGGTAGTTTCATCCACCACTTTTTAAAAGAAATGGGATAACTTTGTTTCTCTTAAAACCGGATAGTAGGATTTTTTATTTTATATACAATTACAATCTAATTTAACACATTAGGGCAAATACAAAAGAATGGACGTACTATTAGGAATTATATCGGGTAAGTGATTTAATATAAAATCTTGTTGGTGTCTAATCATGGGTCGGGATCCATTAAACGTTAATTCTGATGATCAGGCCTAACACATAGACAATTTTGGCTCACGTAATAGAGTAATAAAATCTAATTTACGACACGACACCAGCATACTCGACACATAGACCACATTAAGGCTCACTTCATCACAACACGAATAAGTACATTCACGCACACGCAACACACGCACACACGCACATCACACACGCACACACACGCACACGCACCATCGCACACACACACGCACACAGCACACGCACAACACGCACAGCAACGCACACGCCACACGACACACGCACGCACACACACAACGCACACACGCAACAGCACACAGCACACACGCACACACGACACTACACAGCACACACGCTGCACATCACACACGACACACGCACACAATCACACACGTACACGCACATGCACACAGCACACATACAATGTACAACAATATATATATATATATATATATATATATATATATATATATATATATATATATATATATATATATATATATATATATATATATATATATATATATATATATATATATATATATAACAGTCACCAGAATTGGTGAAGTACTAGTGTTTAAGGAGGAATTATAGGCAATACAATTATTTTTTTAAGTGCATTTAAATGAGTGTAAATTTTTATGATTTTTAAAACAATATTTCTGGGAATTGTTGGAAGACCATTAAATATTAGGCAAATGGTGCTCCTGCACACTTTTCAGTTGATGAGAGAAATTATTTAAATAGACAGTTTCCTAACAAATGTATAGCGACAGAAGAACCAGATGATTTCCATCTCAATTCCCGACCTGACCCCTATTTTTTTTTTATGGCGTCATGTAAGAAATATAGTGTACAATACTCCTTCTACCACACTAGAAAACATGAAACAAAGAGTTAGCGACGCAGTTCAGATATTATTTCATGGGAGTCTTTCGAAAAAAGGGTCAGACTATGTATTCAATAAGATGGAAGAAAGGAAAAGGCGACGCTACATGTGCATGAGGAAAACCCCCTTAAAAAATCTCATACAGGGTAGATGGTAACGGGAATCGAATCCATTACATCCCGAATGCTAAGCAGGTCGTGTTATCACAACTCTACTACCTCGGTTAAGAAGAAGAATCACTTTGAATATTTGTTGCAATTTCAATTTTCACAAATATACTACGGAGAAAAAATATATTTTATAAGAATTAAAAATACCTTCAAAGATACAAAGTATAGGTATTGCAGACTTGTATAATTCAAAATAATTTTAAAATATACCCCTTACTAACCCACATGTAAATGAATAGACAAAGTTGTTAAGATTTTTACCGTTTAGCCACAATGGACCGTTGCGTCAACCGTGACTCACCCTGTATTAAACAATACAGGGTGTGGCGCGAAGAGTTTTGATTAAAAGTAATGGCGGATACAGTTATGTTAAAAATCTGAAATTACGAAGCTGTAGGTTTTGGATGGCGCTGAGTTCAAATATAATATTCTTCTGAATGTGACACTTCCGGTTATACCGGAAGTAGACGCCAACTTTGTTATTATAAACGGAACCTAATATTTTTTATTTTATTTTCAAATTCTACATGAAATTATAGATAAAATTTGTGCACAATGTCCTATACCAAAAATGAAGTATATTCGAGATATTTCGATTTTTTTTTTTAATTTTGAAAAAATCCTAGTCCACATTGAATAACGATATCTCCATTAATAACAAAGCTAGTGACGTGAAAATGTAACCAGTAAACAATAATCGCTTACCCGTTAACTCCATATATCTATCTCATTGATATTTCATACAGGGTGTTTTAAACTTAGCCGCCAACATGCACAATTTAAATCATTTATAAGTTGCTTACTTTAAATAGAAAACCTGTATATTATTACATTTTCCGCTGTATTTTTTTAAGTCAATTCGTTTGGTATCAGTATTTCCTATATCCAAATCCAACCACTTTTGAGATATTTCATTATCTTAGTTAAAACATAACAACACTTAATTATTTCAACATTAGTAAAGGGTAGGCCATGATTTCCATTATTTAAGGTGATATTGTGTTATTTTTTCATAAGTTATTAATTCTGAAATGTAACCAATAGCCTGAAAGGATTATTAATTGTGGATATCATTAAAAACGTTGACTAGGTATTTTGTATTAATTTCATTAGATAACTTACAAACAAAAATAACTAAATGTAATATTAAACAAATAAAGTTTTATAATAAGTGTTCAAAATTAGCACCATCTACTTCTAAACATTTATGAGTCCTTTTCATTAAGTTATGTCTTGTAATTCTGGAAATATGGTCGGGTGTTAGAGAATTAAAAGCACGTAAGACTCTCTGCATCATATCTTCCTTTGTCGTAACATTTTCCGCTGTATTTTTTTAAGCCAATTCGTTTGGTATCGGTATTCCCTATACATAAATCCAACCACTTAAATTGAGATATTTCATTATCTTAGTTAAAACGTAACAACACTTAATTATTTCGACATTAGTAAAGGATAGGCCATGGCTGTCAAAGATTTGATAGTTAGAACGTTAATTGTTTGTGTTGCTTTGACAGTTTTCTTTACCAGTTTGTATTTCATAGTAAATAATGGCAAATGTAGGATTTACTAATGATGATTTTTTAAATCTTATTATTATTTACGGCGAGTGTAATAGAATTGTTGAACGGACTTGCTGTGTTTTTCCAGAAAGATATCCAAATCGACCAAATGCAACTGGTGATATTGTAAGAAGATTGCTTAAAAACTGCCGTCAGTTTGGTCAATTTAAGACAAAAATTAATAAAAATAAACCACTAGTGGACAGTGACATAAGCGAAATTAATGTTTTGGGTTATTTTACGGCCTCTCCAAATGCCTCCATTTTGTCGACGAGAACAATTCATCGCATTTTAAAAAAACACAAATGGAAACCATTTTCATATCATTTGGTGCAACACTTACAATTAGGTGATCTTTCTCGAAGGGTAGAATTCTGTGAATGGTTTTTAATAAAGACCCAAGAGGATGAAAACTTCATAAAAAAAAGTTATATGGTGTGATGAAAAGCAAAGTTTAGCAAAAATGGAATATTTAATCGACATAATTCCCATTTTTGGTCTAATGAAAATCCACATGCTAGTAGAGAACGTTATTTCCAAGATAGTTGGAGTACAAGATATTGCCACATTTTAGAAGAAGCCATACGACCGGCGTTACATACTTTAAGAAATGGAGAGGCGGGTTCAGCTTGGTATCAGCAAGATGGAGCACCTCCTCATAACCTTGGGCCTGTTGCTCAGCATCTTTACGACATGTTTGATGATAGATGGATTGCCAATCAGGGTACGTTTCGTTGGCCAGCTCGCTCTCCTGATTTGGCTCCTCTCGATTTTGGTATTTGGGGTTACATTAAAAATCAGGTGTTTTCCAAACCTGTTACGACAAAGGAAGATATGATGTAGAGAGTTTTACTTGCTTTTAATTCTCTAACACCCGACCATATTTCCAGAATTACAAGACATAACTTAATGAAAAGGATTCATAAGTGTTTAGAAGTAGATGGTGCTAATTTTGAACACTTATTATAAAACTTTATTTGCTTAATATTACATTTAGTTATTTTTGTTTGTAAGTTGTCTAATTAAATTAATGCAAAATACCTAGTCAACATTTTTAATGATATCCACAATTAATAATCCTTTCAGGCTATTGGTTATTTTTCAGAATTAATAACTTATGAAAAATAACAAAATATCACCTTAAATAATGGAAATCATGGCCTACCCTTTACTAATATTAAAATAATTAAGTGTTGTTATGTTTTAACTAAGATAATGAAATATCTCAAAAGTGGTTGGATTTGGGTATAGGGAATACGGATACCAAACGAATTGGCTTTAAAAAATACAGCGGAAAATGTAATAAAATACAGGGTGTTTTATTTAAAGTAAGCAACTTATAAATGATTTAAATTGTGCATGTTGGCGGCTAAGTTTAAAACACCCTGTATGAAATATCAATGAGATGGATATATAGAGTTAACGGGCAATCGCTTGTTGTTTATTCGTTACAATTTCACGTCACTAGCTTCGTTAATAATGGAGATATCGTTATTCAATGTGGACTAGGATTTTTTCAAAATTTTTAAAGAAATCGAAATATCTCGAAAATACTTCATTTTTGGTATAGGACATTGTGCACAACTTTTATCTAGAATTTCATGTAGAATTCGAAAATAAATAAAAAATGTTAGGTTCCAATTAAAATAACAAAGTTGACGTCTACTTCCGGTATAACCCGAAGTGCCACATTCAGTACAATATTATACTTGAACTCAGCATCATCCAAAATCTACAGCTTCGTATTTTCAGATTTTTAACATAACTGTATCCGCCATTACCTTTAATTAAAACTCTTCGCGCCACACCCTGTATACTTATGGATTAATCAAAATTGAACAATTAACCCACTACCGGTATTTTGCATAACAGCAATGCTTCGGAAAAAAGAAATCATGGAAATTTTTAGACGTGATGCGTGCAAGGTTCCATTAATAGGCCACCGAATTTTCTCTTTTGAAACAAGATAAATCTAAGTACAATGTATTTTTTAATTTTTTATTTTAACTTCATGTACTTATTTTATTAAAAATTTATACCTATACATTTCGAACTCATCATCCAGCTAACTGATAAGTGACAGTGTAAGTATGACGTATTCAGAACAACGTAATAATAATTATTATTATTTGTTAAAACAAGTACAATGTATAAAACCGAAAGTTTGTACGTGGGGATACCGTTATGAGATCTGTAAAGCAAATATTACTTAAAATCCGCAATTAAACAGCTACGAACTCTTAAACGTTGTGTGTTTATCTGCGTACCTTTCTCTTGACTTTATAACTGTAAGTAATACTTATCTCCATTCGCTTACGTAAAGCTATTTTTAAATTTTTAGAACAAAAATGCATCTCATACAATTTCTCTTAATTTTATTATCCTTATTATCAATATCCATGACAAAACCGCAAGAAGAATCAGTCAATGACAAGGTAATTAGAGCTTAACCTGCATTAGACGTAATACTTTATTCTACAGATCAAAGAACAAGACATTGCTAACAGTGTGATTCCGGAAAAACCGGAATTTGCAACCGAAAAAGAGATCAAAAGCACTGCAATCCCTGAAATTCACAACACGCATTTTGATCGACCCGGCGCTGCTGTTGTAAGGATAATTGACGATATTTTCCAGGTTTGCTCCCAATATTTAAAGTAAAATTTATTTATTGTACTTTTTAGATACCAATAGGTGTTCTTCAATCGGTTTCCAGATTATTAAAAAATACTTTCGTTTCTCATCCTAAAACTCCTGAAACAGCATCATCATACTGAGAATGACTAATTAAACATTCGCAAGTTATGTAATACTCAATTATAAAGTGGAAGTGGACACTATCAAAAGTAGAAATTGAATAGTTAAAGTGAAAGTATATGGGTAATCAGTTTGTTGCGATATTCATGAGTGTTAATATTATTTTCAACTCTAAATATAGTTAGTTTATAATTACTGTAATAACTAAAGAAATAATAAATGTAAAATGAATTTTGTAATATTGATTCTAACACCAATTATCTATGGTGTAATTGATGGTTTACCAACGGATCTAAGTATACAAAAGGTAAAGTTCTCATACAGCTATAATTATAGATAATAACGCAATATTTTACTACAGGATTATAAGGGAATAAATCTACTTCCGGAACGGTTAAACGGTCGTGAAGAAGCTTTCTTCAGTAACGAAACCCATCACTTTATGATTATGCACAAGGGGTTGTTGGTAATATTGTTAATGCGAAACCATTAATAGACACTATTTCTGAAGAAGAGAAATATGGTAATAATGGAGATCAATTTCGACCGATTACTAATTTAATTGTGGGAGGTTATGAAAATTTTTCGAATTTGTTAAATTCTGCCGTTAGTGTAAGTATTTGAAAGACCGTTAGTTAATAAGTTTCAACAATAACTGAGCTGAGCTTTTTATAGTAAAAATCTTTCTTTTAGTTTCCGTTTGAAGCTATGAAGAAAATAACCAGAAAAGCCTCATCATATCTAGGAGCAGTGGGAGCAAAACTTGTAGGTTTATAAATTATCCATATAATTGCAACTGTACATATATTTTAAGATATTCGTGTGGTTTATTTAGATAGAAAATAAATACACATTTTTTTTATAAATGTTATTTGAGTCATGTTCCAGCAACCCTTATGTAAAATTGGTAGGTAAACAACAAATAAACCAATAAAAACACTTAATATGGAATCAGCGTTTTAAATAGACAGTCAATTAACACTTACAAAAAATTTATTTAAACAAGAAAAAGTTAATATGAATATGTAAACTTTCACGGTTATTACACATAATTAAAATACTGGGTTTTCAAATCGTGTATTTTTCTGTTTAATTTGTATAGAAATTTTAAACTTTTCGTTAACAATTACAGTTATCGTCCTCAATATTATTTTAATATTTAGATTAATATAAATTACTTGAGATGTTAAAACAAATTTATGAAAAATTTGAAAACGCAAATATGTGCCTGATGTAGAATATAATAGAATAGCTAGATTCTTAATACATTAACCCTGCTGTTATCTTCGGGTCTATATGACCCGAAATCAAATTGTTGTTTAGGTAACTTTTTTGTTTATTAATATCTAAATTTCGTAGTTAATGACTGTGTTTCTAATCCATTGAAAAATGAGGTGGGTTGTTTATTTTTTTCCTTATTTTTTTAAACATGATTGTTACATTGATGTTCCTCGGGTCATTATGACCCGAAGCTGTAATACATTAGTAGGACGTATAAATTTGTATTTCCAATTATTTTATATTGAAATTTGAGGATAGATAATATGCATATCATCACACGCTTGTTCAAATGTACCTACCTATGCGAGTTACTACAGCATTTTCGGCAGGTCTGTAGCCGCGTGTGCAAGTCGAAACAGGAACAGACTTGCAACTTGCAGCAGGTATAAATATCATATCGCAGTATGCAACGGACAGTTTTGTTTGTTACGTTGCAGGGTAAAGTGCGGTTTGTTGTACGTACTACTCTTTCTTCTAAAGTGCTGAAATAACAATAATGGCAAAAAAATATCTTAGTGGTGAAGACTTAGAAAAACTTATTGATAATTTGAGTGACATTAGTGACGATGAAGCTTCTGAAGAGGAAGATCATATCAGTGAAGATAATGATTATGAACAGTCAGACGATGATTTTTTCGACGATGCTAGACGGACAAATCCTACGCAATTGATTTCGTCAATCAGGGCGTACAGCTAGTGCAAATATCATAATACTCGCTCCAGGTCCAACTAGATACAGCAATACACGAGTCCAGGATGTAGAATCTGCATTTCAGCTATTTTTCAATAGTTCTCTGGAAAACATAATTTTGAAAATGACTAACATCGAAGGTCGTAGAGTGTACGGTGACAAGTGGCAAGAATTAGGTGACACTATGTTGCAGGCGTACATAGGTTTGTTACTGTTATGAGGAGTTTACAGATCGCATGATGAATCTACTAGAAGTTTATGGAATGCAGAAACAGGCAGACCTCTTTTTCGCGTAACAATGTCGTTGAAACGATTTTATTATATATCACGCGTGTTACAGTTTGAGAATAAAGAAGATCGTCAATAAAGAAGGCTACGGGATAAGTTGGCTCCTATTAGAGAATTTTGGGACAAATGGGCTGAAATACTACCAAAATTGTACAATCCTGGGCAAAACGTAACTGTGAACGAGCAGCTGGTTGCATTTAGAGATCGTTGTCCATTCAAACAGTATATACTAAGCATGCCAGCAAAATATGGCATCAAAATAGGGACGCTTTGTGATAGTGCAAGTTCATATGCTTTAGAAGTTCAAGTATATACGGGAAAACCACCTGGGGGAAAACCTGAGAAAGATCAGGGGCTGAGAGTAGTTTTAGACCTTACTTATGGTTTAAGAAGTCAGAATGTAACTTGTGACAATTTCTTTGCATCGTATAAATTGGGTCAAATGCTTCTCAAAAAAAATCTTACTATGTTAGGGACTGTCTGGAAAAGCAAGCCTGAGCTGCCTATCTTGGAAGTAAATAACGTTGTGCATAGTTCCAAATTTTATTTTACTAAAGATACCGCAGTTGTGTCTTATATTCCAAAAAAATACAAGAAGGTCATTCTAATGAGTACATTTCATAACCAGAAACAAATAAGCGACAGAGAAGACTAAAAACTACAAATTATACTTGATTATAATTCTACAAAAGGAGCAGTTGATACATTAGATCAGCTAATCGGTGCATACACATGCGAACGAAAAACAAATCGATGGCCCATAATCTTATTTTACAACAATTTAGATACCAGTGCCTATAATGCTTTCGTCTTATGGCACGAAATAAATCCAGACCGGAATAAAAATGTTTTGTTCAAAAGAAGACTGTTTTTGGAACAAGTGGGCAAACAATTGGTAAATCCTTACATTTTGTCCTGAAAACATCTTCCCCGTAATGAACAAGCAGCTGCAATTGTAACAGCTATTCAACAACCATTGGTGGAAAATTCTACCGCACCTCTTCCTTTTTTTTTATGATTGTGGACCTGAACAGGCTAAATTAGGCCTATCGTGCTCAAGCACTCAGGAACACTTAGGAGGATGGATAGAGGGATAATGAATTGCCAATAGATGCCTATGAACAGCTACCTTAAATTTTCTCATATCATAAGTGAGAGGAAAACAGGAACTAGGGAGACCATTCCAGAGTTTAGAAGCCGTGTAGAAAAAGGTGGATTGCGCCCGTTTGGTACGACAAGTGGAGATTTGTACTACATACTGATGATATGAATGAGCGAACCGAATGTTTCTCGCAAAGATAGCCCGAGATGGTATCAAAGAATATAATTCAGCAGCACAATAGCCGTTGTAATAACGATAATACAAAGAAAGAACTGAAACCATCCTTCTATGCTCAAAGGACTGTATGTGAGAAGTTAAGGACGGGTCATTTATTAGCCTAATCGCTCTCTTTTGAATACGATCAACGATATCGAGGGCGTATTGGGGAGCACTAACCCAAAGGTAAGAACTATATTCCAGATGAGGCCGAATTTGGGCCTTATACAGCAGAAGGAGTTGTCGAGAGGTAAAGTACTGCTTAGACCTGTACAAAAAGCCTATTTTACGAATAGCTGTATTGGTAGCTGACAGAAGATGGTCAACCCATGAGAGATTTGAAGATACAGTCGTACCCAACAGAGTAATAGTTTGAAAACTTAAGAACTGAGCCATTCATACTTACAACAGGAATTGATCGACCTTTTTTGGCGGACATAAGGCAACACTGAGTTTTGTTAGCATTAAATTTAACTAGATTATTGCTTCCCCATTCGAGAATACGTTAAATGTCTTTGTTGATTGAATTTGCCATTTCAGCTTTAATTTCTTGATTTGACATAGAAGGTGGATTATCACTATGAGTAGACTGAGATGAACTACAGTGAAGAGTGCTATCGTCAGCAAAGCAATAGATGGGGTTAGTTGTTGAAGAAATAAGGTCATTTATGTACAGTAGAAAAAGTGTTTGCGCTATAACGGATCCCTGTGGTACGCCCGCGTTAATGCCGACTTCTTTTGAAAAAAAGCCATCAACTACGACACGTATTCGTCTTTTATCAAGGAAACTAGAAACCCAGTTGATGAGCGTTTCATTTAACCCAAACGAGGTGAGTTTGGCAAGTAAACACTTATGCCAAACTTGGTCAAATGCCTTTGAGATATCTAAAGCGACTACAACTGGTTCATCGGACTGCTTTACTGTATTGCTCCAAACCTGGGTCACATATGAAAGAAGATCGCCTGTTGAACGACTCTGTCTAAACCCATATTTGTGGTCACTAAGGAGTTTGTTAGTTTCAAGGAACGTGAGCAGTTGCTGATTGATGGCTTTTTCCATGATTTTAGACAAAATGGAAGTGATGGCAATTGGTAGGTAGTTGGAGGGATCGGTCATATCGCCTTTTTTGGGAATAGGTTGAACATTTGCTAACTTCTATGATGAAGGGAATTCCCCAGAAGACATAGAGATCGTATAGAGCTTAGATAGGACTGGTACTAGTTCGGGGGGACATTTCTTTAAGACAATAGCTGGGATACCATCTGGGCCAGTCGCCTTATTGAGATCAAGCCTACTGATGAACGATTCCAAGAGCTTGTACCGAAAATGAATTGGTTTCATAGCGTATGAAGAAGAGTTGGCACATCCTTCCCAGAATCATTGAGACACAAGTTTGATGCAAACAAATCCACAAAAACGTTGGCTTTGCCTACAGAATCAGCAACCGATCCGTCAATAGATGTCGGGAATGAAGATATTCCAAAGTTTTTACTAATGGCTTTAGCTAAAGATCAAAATTGACGACTGCCTAAAGGAGATGTAGCTAATTCATTGCATTCTCGTTGTTCGAACAACTTTTTAGTTTTAGTGATGACACTTTTGCAGATATTTCTAGCACCAACGTATTCCACATGACTGTCGACCGATTTATTAGATTTCCATTTAATGTAACATTTATTTTTTAAAGATATTGCATCAGCACAAGCCTTATTGAACCAGGGTTGGGAACGTGAATGACCTATACGGTACTGTTTTTTGGGAATGTATAACTCCATTCCCATGAGGATGACTTCAGATACTGAAACAGCGATGTCCGAAGAAGAGGATGATTTAAAACAATATTCACGCCATGGAAAGCTTGAAAAGAAATCCCGTAAATCACTCCATCGAGCTGACTTAAGACACCACAAGGTTCTATCGGTTTTGCGAACAACAGTGGAATTAGGTACAGTAGAAATGATTTTTATTAGACAATGGTCGGAAAGACCTAAAGGCGAAAGAACGGAAGTTTTATAAACAAGAGGGTTTGATGTAAGAAAGTGATCTAGAAGATGTGGAGTATGGTTAGGGTTATCAGGGATTCTTGTGGGTTCAGAAATCATTTGTGTGAGATCACATGAAATAACAAATGTTTCTGCACTATGACCAGCGGGATTTGTAGTAGATGAAAATTGAAGCCAATTAGAGTTATGAACATTGAAATCGCCTACAATTGAGATATCGCAAGATGGAAACTGAGACAGGAGATAGTCAACTTTCATACTACCTGAAACTAGCAACAAAAACAAACGAGCACGCTGCAAATTTTTCCCTTCTAAATGTGATAACAAAACTAATATGACCTGCATTAAGTGTAAAAAATATTTGTGTAAAGAACACGTGACCTATTATTGTCCCGACTGTAAGAAGTAGTAGATCATATCAATTATTAGACATTTTTTATTCCGTTTTCTTTTTTGTATTTAAATTTGGTTGAATTTATTGTAAGTTTCACGTTTCATATAAAAAACATTTCATTAGAGAAATAAAGTTAATAATTGTATAAAAATTGTTGTTATTTTGGTTTTAATTCATATTTCAGGAGTTCGGGTCATTATGACCGGAAGGAGCACAAGTGTATAGTTTTATCGAGGAGAACATCAGGGTTAAATATTAAAGGGCCTTAACACTCTCTAACAGACGAAGGCTAACAGTGAAACATTTCATAATCAAAGAACAAATTTAGCAAAATATAATCAAACTATGATGTTAAATGTAAAGTTGCGAAAAACTTTAATTCAAAACTGATAAAAGCATGCATAAATACAAACTTGACATACAAATTAAAAATCCAGTCAAATTAAACAAAGAAATATTTTTTTAATAACTGTAATTGTTATTCTACCGTGAAAACACAATGTAATACGTTTAATTTGATTATTTAATTTAACTCCGTATGTTAAATTATTATAGGAGCACACTCGAAGTCTCGTCTGATCGGTAGAGTGACGTCACAGTCTACAATCCCTCACACGTCTCCCATCCAAGTCCTTATCAGTCTGTTGAATTATTCAATCCCGCACATTAACTCCCGTTTGTATGTAACTATTGAGGGTGAAAGTACACAACCACGTTAATATAGTGGAAAAATGAAAATCTTGCAAAAAAGGCATTTGTTATTTAAATATATATTATATGCAAACATAAATAATGAAACCTAGTCAGTGTTACAAAAACTCCATTTATAAGCTACACATTTAACAAAATTATATCGAGAAATTTTTTCTGAGACAAATTTGTAATTTAACAATGTTTCTTTTCTCAGTTTGATTATTTCTGAATTGATTTTAATATAAGTATCGTTTTACATGTTTTTTAATGCAACAATAAATGAATTTATATTTGGATGGGGTGTGCAGCAATACTTATTAAATTTGGAGTGAAATGACTCGCATGTATTAGTTGTACGGGTCATTTCGGCAGAATCCTTAGCCCATATGGTTGGTGGAAAAATATAGTCTTCTGATACATATGTTGTTCCATAAAATCGAAAACAAATCAATCCCCGACTTCTTCTGTAGGAAGAAAAAGTAGACCAAATAAATGATGTAGCCACTTGCCAATTAGTGACGCCTGGTCTCTATACTCCACCACTTATCCAAATTGTTGAATTTTTCGAAACCAAGTCTGAGAAATATGGAATCTACATCCAATTATTTGCGCTTCAGGAAATACTTCTGTTATAGCGTTATGAGTACTAACTTCAAAATCACATACAAATTGTTTTGGTTTCCATGAATATCCCAATATGTTACATTTTTCACTAATAAGATGTGAACAGTTTCCGATAGGTATGTTTCAGTTTATTGTTCAGTAAACAAAATGCGACAGGAATGTATACGTGTTTAAGAAACACAAAACATTAGTCGGCGTCTCCAAAAAGGTGTGAATCAGTTTAGATGGTGGTTCTTCTGGTTCTTTTTAACACAATTCCAATACGTTTCACCACTACTTTTCAACTCTTTATACTTATAAAAAGTATAGTTTTCTAATACTAGAAGAGGGTTACAATGCTGCCCAGTTACTTCTTTTAAAGCCGTCCATGATTGATAACTATCAACATTTTGATACAACCCTTTGCTTAGTAGGGTTGCCCCTGCCTCCTTTAGATACAAATGCAAGATAAGTAATTAAGAAGTTTAGATGAAATGGAAACACAGAATTTCTAGAAACATTATTGAAAAATACCTAATGTACTTCTAATAAGGAGCTAGTAGATAAGCATATAACACGTCAATTACATTTTTCCGCCGGACGGGCATTAGCGCCTCCCTATGATATAACTTTCTCCACGGATGGGAGATCGTGCGAAGGACTATCTCCCGATCGTGTGCACCGTATTATAGTAGTGTGGTAACTTACCATATGTATTTGATAAAGCATTTATTTCAAGATCTAGGAAAATACAGCAAAAAAACCTAGACATACCAAAAGCTAAATTTAAGACATATACATACGTAGGTATTAACTTTTTTACTAAGACTGTAACAACCCATTTTGAGTTGTACTAAAATATACTGTAATTAAATGTCTTTCGTTCATTCTGTTGTAAATATAAGAAAAATTTTAATTATTGAAATATAGGTATGTGGTAGGCAACTTAATTTGCATATCTTTTTAGGGGTTTATAGTGCATACTTCTTAAAGGTTTATATTCCCTTCAAATTATTTTTCTGCTCAAACACGTTTGCGCAATACGTCATCGCTGACTTAATTCTTGCGCAAATCTCTTCGCGCACGTACATCATCTAAATTGAAGGCATCCATTTTGTCACTTCCTGATGAAAGTGGTGTTGTTAGGAAGCTTTTTTTGGTTTTCCACCTAAATTTAGTGAAAGTGCCATTGATCTGATGGTAAAATATTGTAACGCATTATACTAAAAATTAAAACATTTGCTCTTTTCAGGCACTTTTATTTTAGTTTACTTTTATTTTATTTTTACACTTTTAATTTCACCGCTTTTGATTGCACAATTAATTCTACGTACGCTTTAATTTTATGATTGCGTTGTGCTTTTAATACAGAATTTAAAGTTTGATTACATTTATTATATGAACGTTCGAGAAAATGCAATGAATATTGGTTTATTCAATTTGAAGAAGATAACATTTATAAGAAGGAAAATTCCATTGAAGGGTGTGGCTTACAACGTAAAGCATTATTACAAGACATTGCGCAATATTGATGCAAAGATGACATCACCTTAGTTGAAATTTCCGTAATCGTTTAGATACAAGAGGTTATTAAAAAATTTGTGTACAAAATTTTACAAACAGGTATTTATGTAATGATTTTTTAGAATTTAAGGCTAGTTTTAAGATATATTTTATTTAACCATATCATTAACTGAGCATTATAAAAAATAACTTGGCGTCCGAGATCATGTTATTAGTGTTACATTGCAATTTTTTATTATTTATGTTAAGTGAAAATAACACAGCAGAAATTGTGGTAATTAAGCAAATCAAATGAACGAACCACCCTACGTTGATCTACCGATTTGAGTCAAAGGCATTATTTGTGGTGAATGGTTGGTCTCTCCAGTTAGTTGTAACGATTTGTTTTTGGAGAACCTTTTACTCTTATTACATTTATTTATTATTATATTATTTAAAACGATTACCAGTTTGACCACATCATTATTATAAAACTAACCGACATATTAGCTCATTTTGATAAAGTATCGCCAAGATCAGCCATGATCTCTGTGTGTATATATGTGTATGCATGTGTGTGTGTATGCGTGTGTATGTGCGTGTGTGTGTGTGTGTGTGTGTGTGATGTGTGTGTGTGTGTGTGTGTGTGTGTGTGTATGTGTGTGTGTGTGTGTGTTTGTGTGTGAGTGTGTGTTTGTGTGTGAGTTTTTGTGTGTGTGTGTGTGTGCGTCTGTGTCTGTGCCTGTGTCTGTGTCTGTCTGTGTCTGTGTCTGTGTCTGTGTCTGTGTCTGTGTCTGTGTCTGTGTCTGTGTCTGTCTGTGCCTGTATCTGTGTCTGTGTCTGTGTCTGTGTTTGTGTCTGTGTCACACACACACAAAAAGTCGATTGCACAACCTTTTATACCTACACATGTATGTATCAATTTTAGTTTTTGGTATGTCTAGGTGCTTGCGGTTTCTTCCTACACCTTGAAATAAATACTTTAACAAACTCATATGTTAAGTTGCCATAGTTACGCGCGCACACACATACACCCACGCACGCACCCACACACACACACACACACACACATACACACACACACACACACATGCATACACACAGAGATCATGGCTGATCTTGTCGATACTTCATCAAAATGAGCTGATATGTCGGTTAGTGTTAGTAAAAAAGTCGATTTCTTAACCTTCTATACCTACATATGCATATGCAGGCTGGAAGGTAAGACATCTAGTGTGGAACAACACACGACCTTCCAACCTGTAAAGTGAAAATTAAAGAAATGAAACAAATTTAATAATAATTTTTTAGGAGAATGATACATCCCCCTTTTTTAATACGTTATTAACGAAAGTGGGCAACATTGTGAAGAAAAAACGTAGGCTTCAAGTCAGATAGGCGTAAATAGACATCTAGAGGCTGATTTAAAATATTTAATAAAAACCAAAGGCAAAATCGTAAAAGAAAACATAACCTTCAAGTCAGACTGACGTTGATAATCATATAGGGGCTAACTTAAAATATGTGATAAAAACCCCTAATAAACCGTCCCTTTCCGCCGCTGAATTTCTTTCAAAATCCAATCAGCTCCAGGAGAAATGAAATAAAAAATTTATCCTTTTATGTTGCAGAAAAATGCTTCGGCGCATTTCAGTAATTAATTATTGCCCTTGTTCCGTAGTTAAGAAATCGTTTTAGATTTCGACGCAATAACCCCACCAAAGGGACACCTTGATAATCTCGTCCAACCAAGTTAGACCGCGACGTGAGATTAATCATCCCAAAGTTTAAAGTTTACAAAAAAGGACAATTTGCTCGCGTCGTTATCACGATGTGGCGCAGATTGTATGAAGAGTTCGACGACCCGATCTAGCACGACTTCGGGGACATCGGATATCCAGAGAGTAGCAACCAGCCAGGGATCCACCGCCGACGAGTACTTCAAGACACAGAAAAAGAAGCCGAAGAAGACACCGATGGTTCCCCCGCGTACGCCGCCGTCCACCGACAACGGATTCTAGGCACGGAAACCCTTTACGATCAGCCCTGCAGCCATGGAGCAGACAACGGCACGATAGGACACCAGCGAGAAAGTGCCGCCGGTAATCCTTCGTCAGAAAAATGGACCGACAACTGATCGCCTTCACGAAAGCCAAGGTCTTCAGCGAGGGAATCCGAATCCGGCCTTCATCACTCTCGGGCAGAGACAGGCTGATGAGGTGTATGGATAGGTGTGGTACCCCGTATCATACCTATTATGCAAAAAGCGGGCGAGTGACTAAGATAGTGATACGCGGCGTGCCCGTAGAACTATCCGAGGTCGACGTTAGCTCAGAGCTAAAAATACAAGATATTAAAGTACTTTCTGTTTACAAGATGAAGCACCGAGGACGACCGATTCCCCTCGTGATGGCGGAGTTGCCGACAGAGGAAGACAACAAGAAGATCAAGGAGGTAAGGCACGTTGTCCACCTCCGCGTGACTGTAGAGGATTTGCGGCGGAAATCCGGTCTCGGGCAGTGTCACCGGTGCCAGAGTTTCCGTCGCGCTGCTGCAGGGCGGCAGCACTTCAGTGAATGCATGAAACCCCGTACAGACCGGGCTAAGTACGTTAACTGCGGTGGGGGCCACCCCGAAATCAAAAGAAGGTACCTTAAGTTCTCTCGACCTCCACAGCGGAAGAAAACGGAAGGATAACAGAGACCGAAGAGGACACCGCCGGCTGCGGTGCCTTCTTCAACCCGCATCAGCGTCAGCTACGCCCGAGCGATGGCAGGTGCAGTTGAAAAAGCAGAAGTACCGATACCCCGCCTACTCAACCCGCCTTAGGGTTGGACACCATATTGGGCCTCCTCGGAGGTTTCAATATGGAAAAGGCCCCGCCTGTCATCCAAAAGGTATCATCGGCCCTCGTTTAAGTGAAAACTGCGACTAACCTGTGGAGAGTGATCCTCACGCACGGTCAGGAGGTGGTTTCCCTTTTCGGGTAACATACAAAAGTCCGCCGGAGCAAAACTGGTGCCCTAGCTAAGTATCCAGTAGCGATAATTTATTTAATTCTGTTCTGTTAACATCGACACGTCTAACACATGTTTCTATTTAATTTCAAATACACAGGGTATCAACCACAACCGAGTGACAGGACATCCACATAACAACTCCACCAATAGCATAATCACTACAACGCTTTTCTGACGTGCCATAAACCTCAACTCAAAGATGTCAACAGACATTACACACAACCACGTAGCCCAACAACCACGCAATCTACGCGCTGAATAGGATGAAGAATCCTGAGTAGCGTACCACCAACACTGCCCAATGCATTATACTTATTTTATTGTGTAATATAATATCCTTGTAATACGTAGTGTAAATATCTATAGATTGTTAATGTATCATAAAATTTTAATAAACTCTAAAAAAGAAAAAAAAATAAAGTGAGACTAATTATCTTATTACTTCTGTCCTAAGGTCTTCACCGACCTTCGTAGCTGCCGCATTATTTGTTTACTTCTGTCCTGAAGTAATATCTTACTTACTTTTTTGCCGAAGTCCTCCTGCTTTCGTTCCTGATTTCTGTTCTGACCTAGTGAGATCAAAGCCGTTATTTCTACCTGTCAAGCCATTCAGGGGTGTCATAAGTTTTCTATCATATTTACCAGATCAGTTTTCCGTTTAAAAGATTATTTTCTGCCTTGTCAAATTATTAATCGATCCTGTCTGCAAACAACGGCAATACCTGTACATTAACACTTACTCGGGTCATGCCTAGCGTAAACAAACATATCCTATTACACAAAATCCTCTTCTTTGCGTTTAGGCGTATACCTGAAAAGTACTGAGATTTCCCCGGGAAATTAAGGTGTATTCCTGTGTAGGTATTTCTTTACCTTTGCTTGCCTGAAAGGCGTATACCTGTTCAATCCAGCGTGCTTCTAATTAACCAATGAGCGTACGCCCGTTTGGTTAATTAATCCTTTCCTGACGCAAAACATACACGACTGAATTAGAAACCCGTAAAATCTGCAAATACTTAATCGATACTTAATCGCCATACATTTCCGTTTCCGCCAGATTATCCTGTTAAAACCGTTATCAATCCTGTAGACCTGTCATTAAAACAAACACTGTGTTCGTATTCAGAATACTTACTTATTAAACGTATTACAATCCGCTTCCTGAAAGAATAAATAAATTCTTTAAAGATTAAATAAATTTCTATAAAGTGGAAATCCCGATTTAATTTTCAAAAGAGAATCCCGTTTTGTATAATTTAGAATTAAGCGACAGGAATAAATCGCATATAAAATAAATTAAAACCCTTGTATCGATTCAATAAAGAAATATATTTAGTAATAACACTACTTATAATAGGTCCCTACTGGATTGTTTAAAATCAAATTCATGCAACATGTTAAAGCATAGCATTAAAGTAATTATTCATAAGTTCATAGATTCTAAATTTAAACGATTGATTTGTAATATCATTATTAATTACTCAAAATTTATGAAGTAAACCAGAAATTATTAAGTAAGCACTTTAACAACCATTGTTCGATTCTAAGAATATATTTATATAAACACTCTCTATACAAGGGTCCGCCTCTTGGATTGTTTAAAATCAAATTCACAACATTTAAAGCAAGCATAATGTATTTATTTCTTTCAAGATCAATTTTTGATTGATTTGCGTATATCTTTTAATTACTCAAAAATTATATAAAATAAACCAGGGAAATTATTAACGTAGAGCACCCTACTAACCTATTGCAGTATTAATTATCCGATTCTCAGATATCCCATATACCAGGAGATCTTCCACCGTCACAACCTTCCCGTCCGTCCTGAAAAGGCTACCTGGTGATTCCGCATTTTAGAGATATATTTAAGTTCTGTTTAGTTGTGTTATTTTGAATTAAGTTTAAGTGAAATATAAATAGGTTAAGTAATATATTTAGAACTGTAAATGTTATGGGAAATAAAATTGTAAGTTTATTACGATCTGAAAGCTGGTATAATTTTTGCGAGCCTCCATTCTCTGACTGAAGCTATGCGGCAAAACAAATAGCTTATTAAACAATAAAAGTATCCTCTTTTTATAAATAGGAAGGGTATTTACACGGTATTCGCGAAAATAAACAGTACCGAAATGTGAAGGACCATGGAGTAGGTTAGGCGATGTCTGTTTGTTATGTTTGACTTGTTTGTCATTAACTGTCAATAATATTACGCTTGTGTTAAAATCGTTCTTAAAATGGTTCTGACAACTGAGCAAAAATTTATGTATAGTAGAAAATTATTTCCGGTCATACGGAAGTGGACGTATCAATGACTCAAGTTTGAAATAAGTTCTTGAAAATATCGGGAGCAATTTAACAAAGCTGCGCCCAGTAAAATCGTAATGTCAGCAAACGGGTTTTTGACCTGGTTTGGCAGACTCCACAAAAAGTCTTCTACAAGCTGCGTATAAATTAATCATTGTGGACGCGTGTTGAGCCTAGTACACGAACGATACCGAATTCTTAAAAAATGTACGGTTTTCAGACGAAAGTCATGTTCATCTAAATTGCTCTATGAATATAGAAACAACTCGATTCCTTTGCGTCCATTGTAGAAAGACCACTTCACAATGTTCGAGTAACGATATGGTGTGCTGTATCAAGAGCGTTACAGGCAGAACAATATCATCCTTTTTCACAGAAACTTGCAGTTGAATAGGCAATGGTTTCAACAGGATGTTGCCACAAGCCATGCAGCCAGACGCTCATTAGAACTTCTCCTCGAGCATTATGGAAACATAACAATTTCTTGTGAAATGGACTTCGAGTACCTTCACATTCACGTGACCTCACGCCATATGATGCATACATTTGGGGTATGAAGTTTGCTTACGGCGTAATGGTGCTCATTTTGAACATGTAAATTATAAAAACTAAAAAATTTTATAAAAAATTAATTTCGTTACTGTTTATGTTGCGAATACTGCACATACATATTATGGATCTGAAGTATCCATTCATTCACACACACACGCACTCATGCACGCAAATCCGCACACACGCACCCTCACATACACCCACACACACACACGCATACTCACGCACTCACACGAACACGCACATACACACGCACACGCACACGCACACGCACACGCACACACACGACACAGCACACACACGACACGCACGACACGCACACGCACAGCACGCAACGCACACGAACACGCACACGCACATGTACGCGCACACGCTCACGCACACGCACATGCACACGCACACGACACCACACGCACACCACACGCACACGCACACGCACACGCACACGCACACGCACACGCACACACAAACGCACACTCACACTCACTCACACCTACACACACCCTCACGCACAGTCACACGCACGTGGGTACCCACTCACACTCATTTTACACCCACACTCACACCCACACCCACACTCACACTCACACTCACACTCACACACTCACACTCACACCCACACTCACACTCACACTCACACTCACACTCACACTCACACTCACACTCACACTCACACTCACACTCACACTCACACTCACACTCACACTCACACTCATACTCATACTCACACTCACACTCAGGCCCACATGTACTCAGACACGCACGCATGCGTGCGTACACACGCACATACTTACACATGCGCACACGCGCACCCTCACGCACACGCACCCACACGCACACACTCACTCCGACATTCAGATTACAGGCACGTTTTTCTACAACCGGTGTTTTATCCAGAAGTGTAAAATTAAAATTCTAATTAGTGTATGTGGTTGTAAATAAAGGGGTGAGCTTACAGTATTTGTTCATGGGCCCAATTATAATTAAGTAATTCAGGAAAGCGTTATTAATGAAGGTAAGTGTTCTTATCTTGTGTTTATCATACTATAATTAAGGGGTGTTGACTTAGGTAATGATTAATGAAAAAGTCTGGTTACTGCGAAAGCATACGTTAGATGAACGTAAATTTGCCATGAATGAAGGTGGTTTTGTAAAGTATGTAATTATGTAAATGTGACGTTTATGATCTGATGTAATTATAATGGGGTGGTAAGGATGTTCTGGAAAACAACCAATTAACAGTGCTGGTGGTGAGGGTGGTGGATCAGAGGTGTAAGTAACGGCTGGTAAATTTTATGCCGGACAGAATTCGGAATAAATCCGGATATGAGTTTTATCTTGTTGGCGGTGGTGGATCTGCTGAAATTCAGCGGTGTAGGTATATTTTAAAGTTGGGTAAAAGGCAGTATGACGAGGATTAAACTTGCTTTGTAATGTTATTAGGAATAACAACCAGATCACTATTCACTCAGGAATATGGAGATTACATCTTTGAAGTGAAGTTACTATCTCTTAGGGTCCTAAACCGGCGTCAATAATAGTAACGTCATTCAGTGATTCTTCTACACCCCCCTCGTGATTAGAACTTAGAGGATCGTGTCAAGAAAAAGCTCTTGACCACAATTATGTTGATTTGAAATAAGAGTGTTAAACGTCTGGAAAATATGCAGGAAATGATAAAGCGGGTATCACGTAATGCAGGACTCGGTTTATCAAGTAGTAAATGCACAGGTATAATTTCTCAAGATTCTGTATTTAACTAATTAAATATAGCGGTATCGAGAATAAGATGAACGAACTGGAAAGCTGGTGGTTGGATATTTATAGGGAAATTAGACAGAGAGGGAAAGGAGCGTGCAACTGATAGCATTTATTAACCAGGCCATTACAGTTACGGAAAGAAATAAGAAAAGGATTTTACAATCATTACAATGTGATAATCGTTCAGCTCCAATGCTTTATTATATGTAGTGTCTTATACATCTCCATTTAGTCATCTGAGAGCTTAACTTATACGTAGATCTATTACCTACCAAAAATAATATTTTATATTATAAGCAATGCGACGAAGCAGTACTGCATCGAGGCAATTCCAAAACATACTTTTGAAGAACGTTAAAAAAATATGAAACTACCATTTAAGCGACCATCCTACATTCCTTCTCACATATTACTCACTTTCCATGCTTAGAAGCAATAAAGCACTTTATCTTTAAAGGTAACACTATCAAGCCTGATATGTCAAGGTAAAAGTTGAATTTTACGGGGTTTGACAATTTTATTTTATTATAAGCCGCCAGAACTTTTTTGCCTTGGCGATGACCAAAACCATTTACTTAATTAATCGGTACCTATATTGGATACATAATTATGTACGTAACAATTTGTAATCTGTTTTATGCTGTTGTAAGGTTTAAGTTAAGCATAAAACACTATTCGTATTTCAAGAAAATGCCATTTTTCTCCTAAACCTACTATCTCACCTATCAATTAATGTTTTATGTTTCCGTTCGTCCAAAAACTCATTTTTTCTGGCCTATGCCGGCAAAAATTTAAATTATTATAATATATATATATATATATATATATATATTATAACCATTTGGCACGTAGATGTTCAATGCAGCCAACATAACTTAAAAAACCGCTGCCAAATTATCTGCCATAATGCTTTCTCATGTATGTAAATAAATAACTTCAAAGCCCTTAATACCTGAATTTGAGTCTTTTCGCTATTTGAACACGATTTTTAATCCGCCATTTTGAATTTTTTAATTTCGACTAAAACCGGTGCGCCACTGGCAGTTTTAAAAAAATTTTTATTTAGATAATGTTTTACAAATTAACAAAGTTGCAAAATTGATCTTAGCCCACAATACCTGAAATTTAGTAATATCGAATTTTAAACACGATAATCCCCCATTTTTAATCCGCTATTTTGAATTTTTAATTTTGACAAATGATTTATACTTGGCGATCTTAAAAACCCCCAATACCCGACTTTCAAAAAGATCGGTTGATAAACTACCAAATGCACAATTTTGTACCCTAAAAACGACGCGCCATTCGTTATTATATATTTTTTTATTTCGAAATTATATAAAAAAGTATTAGTTTGTTTTTTAATTATGTAATTTTTTTTTAAATTTGAAGCAATGAATTTTTTCAATTTTCTAATCCCCTACAAATGCCCCGCCACTGATTGAATTTTGCTCACTAACGAAGTTGACCTAGATTTTATGGTAAAGGATTTTTGTACCTAATTTCATATCGATAGCTTTAATGGTTTACACACAACAGACACACACAAACAGACACACAGACTCGAAATTTTTTTTCTAAAAACCTTTTCTATCGATGGCTTTAATGTTTCAAAGCATATCGTGCACACTCACACGACACAATTAGACACGATATTTTCTTTTCTAAAACTGTGCTTTCGTAATGTTTAGGCCACAAAACGTGGAAAAACCTAAAAAAATGGTGTTTAGACATTTAAACCGATTACATGGCTTTCTTTTTATACGTACGTATATGAGAAAGCAATATGATAACGTATACAAATAAATTAAAAATATATTTTTTTCTATTTTGCGTTTATAATATGTAGGGGAGAGTTGGGTAAAACGGGATAGTATGGTAAAACAGGATATTCAGTTTAATTTTAAAACAGGTAGTTCCAACTATCTGGTGATGGCTGAACTAATATTCCATGTTGCCTTTCTACGCCCGGCAAGTACTCTTTGGACTTTAGTTTATCTCTGAACGGAGTGACAGGTGCATTTATTAAAGTAAATTGTTTCACCTATATTAAAAAGTTGATTTTTAATTTTTAATGTAAAATTATTTGAAATTGAGTGGATTTAAAGAATACTACATTTATTTACTATAGGTATTTACAACAGTTTTCCGTATTTTGTTTTTTTTTTAATTATTAAAATATGAACACGTGTTTCGCAATGCACTGTTGGGTAAAACGGGATACAGAGTGGTTGATTAAACAGGATGGTATCCCGTTTTACCCAGCCACATATATATATATATATATATATATATATATATATATATATATATATATATATATATATATATATATATATATATATAGTATTGCTTGTATAATTTTATATTTAAAATTATTTCTTTTTTATTTTTGAAGAGCAATGGGCAAGTATAAAAGAAAAACGGAAAGGCAGAATTGGGACGAGGACAGTATGCGTCAGGCTGTTGAAGAAGTACTAGAAGGAAGAATGGGGTATCTCAAGACCTCTAAAGAATATGGGGTTCCTCGTACGACCATTGAAGCACGGGTGAAGAAAGTTATGCAGGGTGTTCTCAACAGGGAGGAGTCTGCCAAAAAAGGACTAGGACGTCACAAACCTGTTTTCACCACGAGTCAGGAAGAGGAGCTAGTCGAACACATTTTGTCCATGGAAGCAAGGCTATTTGGCTTAACTCTTAACGAATTAAGAAGTTTGGCGTTTGAATTGGTAGATCGTAATGGTATGCCAAATAGATTTAACCAAAAAAAAGAAAGCCGGTAAAGCTTGGTTATACAGCTTTTTAAGCCGGCATCCGAAGATCAAGCTTCGTTCACCTGAGCCAACATCACTTGCGAGGGCCATAGGTTTCAATAGGCCTGCAGTTGAAAGATTCTTCAATCTGCTGTGTGAAACTATTGAAAAACACAAAATACCCCCTGATCACATCTATAATGTCTATGAGACGGGTATTATGACAGTGCCAAAAAAACGATCGAGGTGTTTGTCGTTACGTGGGAAACGACAAGTTGGCTGTTTGTCTTCAGCAGAATGTGGAGTTTTGGTAACGGTGGAGACCTGCATGAGTGCTACTGGTGTATTTATGCCACCAATGTTCGTCTTCCCAAGAGCTAGGACGAAGCCAGAGCTCCTGGATGATGCTCCTCCTGGAATCACAGCTCATTACCATCCATTAGGGAGGATGCAGAAAGAAATATTTTTGAGCTGGTACAATAATTATTTTGAATTCCTTATGCTGTCTCCTGAAGGTTAAACGTTATGAAATCTGTACTAGCGTAAGTATCCCGTTTTACCCACCTAGTAGGGTAAAACGAGATACTTGCAACGTAAACAATATAATGTATATTTCTCTGTTATATCATCTAATTTTTCATAAATGATAATTGCAATCAAAAGTGCAATTACTAGTGAAATTAGAGGTAAAACATTGTCCTTTGCAGTACTTTATTCAAGAAGTTGTAAGGTCGTAAACACTAAGTATCCAGTTTTACCCAACTCTCCCCTACATTATGACACTCAAAATAGTCTTTTAATGTTTGACGTTTTATTGGTATGTAACTAACGAAGTTCTTTGTTGGTGTAAACATGAATGTAACTATTCTTATCTCAAATATGTAAAGGTAACAATTCCTTTTACATTAATTTACAATGTGAATGATTAACAAACTAATAGAAATAAAGTTTAATGCTGGTATTGCAACTTGAAAATCGGTACAAGTAGAGTATTTTGTTGTACACTTTAATTTATTTTTGAGGTAAGCTTTGTACCCGAATGCACTCAATACGTTAATGGTTTATTACATTCACAGTAACCATCTGCGTCTTGCAAATCAAATTAACCCTAGAAATCATGCAAACTGAAGGACTTGTTTCAAGCATGGAACAACTGGCTTGCCAACAATGTAGAATTTTCGAATTGAATCCAACAATAATTCTAAACCTAGATATTTAGCAATATGTAGAAATACCCATAATTTAGTTTTCTATTGAATTATTCCTGATTAATGTGATGTAATACTATACGATTTTTCCTTTTTATTACATGTTTCAAGATTATGCGGTTCACATTTTTTGTGTAAAACACAAAAAAACTCCATTAAAGTTGAAAAGTTCTTTTCGGTCTGTTTGTTGACTTAACCTGGGTGTAAATTATTAAGGTCATACATAGTGTTATTTATTGTAACTGTAACGAATGGCAACTTATTTTATTTTTTGTTGATTTAATATATTTAAGGTCATTTTTAATGCTTTAGTAACACATATACGTTTTGATAACTTATATTTTAATCGATCCCAACTAGGGAAATACCATTGTTGCTAACCTATATTCAAATTTTGTATTTAAGCTTCATTTCATTTCTCCTAGAGACGGTTAAATTTTAGTAGAGATCCAGCGGCGAAAAGGGGGTTTTATTAGGAGCAGTTTTTGATTTCTATCAAACATTTCTGAAACAGCTGCATATTTCACCTTTTTCAATACCTGAATAACGATTAGAGGAAATTGTCCAAATATAGGCTACCATTTTCATTTAAGCCCTTATTCTGAAATAGTTCATACCTACAAATGTCACACTTTATGGAACAACAAGATTATACATTTAGTGCAATATGTAAACACTTCCATTGAGTTTTGAGGACTAGATTTAAGGAAATAGGAGCTAGATGTATAGGTGTCAAAATTATGATTTTCATTAACAAGGTCCAAATATGGGCTACTGCAGATATTTTATGTTTAATTTGAAAAATGAAAGAAATTGTAATAAATTGGATACAAATAAGACAAATACTCTTACATGAAGTAGAAATCATACTTCTGCACTAAAAAAATGTGATGGTTTTGTGAGTCTATTTACAAAAATCGCAGATATATGCATCAGTTTCTGCATCCGCACACTCAGAATGTGCCCACTTAAAACAAACAAGGCACTGGACCCAGAGTTCCCCTTTGGAATCATCTGAAAATCGTCCATCACAAAACAAACAACAGCAGTCATTGTCATGAGGCTTGGATCTTCCAGAGGGAATGTCAAGATCACTCTCCCCAGAGCTGACTTCTACCAAAGGCTCGGAGTCTGAGCTCGAGCTTTCTTTCTTCTTTCTTGGCCGCTTCAATGGCTGTTAAGTATCTTCGAATTTTGTGGTTTTCCAGGCTGTTCCTCCCTTCTCAGAAACCCAGTCAGTTCCGCCTTGTAAGGTGATCCAGTGATAACTTTTGCACCTTGTGATTGTCTTTGTCTACTTCTATTCTTCCTTGTATTAGAGACCGGAGAGATGTCATGCGGCGAGACAGGGTATGTAGATGAAGATGCAACTGCATTTGACTGATAAGTAACCCACGATGATGCACTAGTAGCTGAAGTTGATGGACCAGCAGTCGAAGTCGATGAACCAGCAGCCAGAGTTGATGGACCCGCAGTTGATGTAGGCCTACCATCAACAGGAGTTCGTGGACCAGCAACAGGAGTAGTTGACGGACCATCATCCGGAATTGAAATTTCTGATGTATTAGCAGCAACAGCGACATTTGTTGACAGGGAAAGCTCAGTAGACGAAATTTCATTTCACATTTTTGGTGCTTCTGCTTGTGCAGCTATGTAGTCTGCTTCTGTGAAGATCATTTTATTGAGGGGGTGGATTCCTGTGGCTAGAAAACCATTAATGGCTATTTCTCCAGTTTGAACTTTTACATAAGCCTTTTTCAGAAGTTCTGCAACCTCGTACACAGTGACAGGATGCCCAGTTGTTCTTGTGTACATTCTAATTTCCTCATTATAGTAGGTCTTAAATGGCCCCATGAAACTCTTATCCAAAGATTGGAGTTTATGAGTTGAGTGGGGCGGAAGTGACAAAATTGTCACATGATTCTGTCGAGCCATTTCAATGACATCTATATTACGGGTATGACATAATGCCCGTCTAAAATGAGCAGTATGGGAGAACATTCCGATGGTCTTGAAGTGAGTAAACCACTTAGTAAATAGGTTGTTTTGAACCCAACCAGATGGATGTGCAAATCCTACAGCTCCTGGTGGGCATCCTTTCATGAGCAGCTAATTCATATTTTTCCTAGGAAATATTAGTATGGGTGGTATGAAATTACCGGCAGCACTCATAAAAAAAATAATAGTAATCAAACCTCCTCTTTCTGCTGCTGTCATTGAAGCTATTTGCCTCTTCCCTTTCCGTGAAATGACATCAACAACTTTATTTTGCACCACTGTTATTCCTGTCTCATCTACATTGTAGATTCGATCAGGAGTATAATGAACCTTTTCGTAGTCAGCTTCCAACATTTGAAAGAACTTGTCTACGTTTTCTTTATTGAACCCAAGTGCTCTTGCAAAAGAGGTTCCACAAGGCCTACGGATAGAGAGAACGTCACTATGGCGCTGTAAAGATAGATCAAGCCAGGCTCTCCCTGCTGCTGCTGAGGTAAATGGATGTGGCAATCCATTCCGTGTACATAACGCCATACATTGCAAGTCACTTCTCGTTAAGCCATAAAATTTTTCTTCCATTTCTAAAATGTATTCTACAAGCATTTTTTCGAGTTCAGAACCTAGGACCGGCTTTCTCCCTAATTTAGTCCTAACGGCTTCTTCGGGATTGAGATCAATTTTTTTTGCCAATGTTTGCAACGTGGTTCGTGGAACTGAATACATTTTAGAAGCCTTTAGAGTTCCCATTTTGTTGTTCCTAACAGCTTGAATAGCTTTAATCATGTCCTCATCCTTCCATTGCTTTCTTTTTCCGATCGGAATGTATTTTGGTTTAGATCTTGGCATCTGAAATAAAATATTTTCATTTATTTATAACGGTCTAAATATGGGATGGTAGCCCGTATTTGCACCCATAAAAGTAGCCCATATTGGACACATTCGACTGTGAAGTTTGAGGTTACTTGCCGGCTAAATACTAACAAATTAAAATGTTGTTTATACACTAAAAGACAGCCCTATTCACGTATAATCGAATGCACTATACTTATATCTGACAATTAAGTGTCTTCATTTAAATATATATATATATATATATATATATATATATATATATATATATACGTACCTTACAAAAGTTTGAAATCCACAAAACATAAGATGAACACACCACAACCACATCAAGTTGGCTACTGATGCGATATCCAACATGCTAGGCGAGGTAGAGGAAGTAGTTCATGATGTTTCCGCAAGGCTGCAGCACATTGTAGCCTCAAAACAAGACTAGCCCGTTTTTAGACCCTGGCCCGTTTTTAGACCATCTCCTCTAAGTTTATAAGAAAATGTGAAGGCATATTTTTTAAAGATAATTTAATTCTACGTAATTTTTCTGTATAAAGTATTTTAATACGAAACCAAAATGTATTAATAATTAAATAGAAACTATAAAATAAACTAAATAAAATAAATTTTTCACACGGCCCGACTTCGACGAGATAAGAAACGTGCCGGGTACCGTTCCGACCGGAACACTCCCATTCGGCCGCCGCGCCCCTTCGAGATTGCCTCGGTCGCGTTTGCGAGGGATCGAAATAAAAATTCGGTGACGGCCCGACGTGAGGGGCGAGAGTTCGCGACCGACGGCGAAGGAGTGGGGATGGGATTAGGGCGTCGTGACGTATAGTCGAAAGTACGGTCGCACCACCCCGAGGGGATAAAACACACATGTGATGGTGGAGGGGCGGTTTTTTTTCACGCGCATGGATTCTCAAGAAAGTCGATTTCGCGCATCGCTTAATAACTTCGTTAATTACCGGCAGCTTTTTTCGAAATGTAGATCGAGACCAAACGCTAAAAGAGGATTTTTAACATTGTTATATTCCCTCCACTTTTTGAGATATATAGTCATCTTCCTTATTTCGCGCATCCGGACTCTGAAATTTGAAATGTAAGTTCTTTAGGACATCTAGATGAATAAAAACGCAAGTAGACTTTTTTGGTTCAAAACTCGAACCTGGAAGGGGGCTAATATTCAAACTCAGGTTAGACGGGTTCTACTATGAGCCTGAAACACAATCTAACTTTTAAACTGATTCGAAATCAAAACCGGGCTCTTCAATGAGCGAAAAACGTTACCACTACCAAATCGCTCCAAACTACTCTTAAAATCCTTTTGAGGCCTTTTATAACCATTTTGGGTTTTAAGCAAATTTTAACTTTCAAAACTCAACCCCCTTCCAATCGCTTCCAATTTATATACTTACACCAATAGCAATTGTCGCTCTAATTTCATATCTGGGCAATAAATAATTCTTAAATTTGTTATGAAAGGATTTTGTCACTAAATTTGTTTAACGTTTATTGATTCAATACCTTCCTAATTTACATTATTTTTATCTAATATAATACTGTAACGTACGCACGTAACGTACTGCCATTAGAACTATGATTTATGTTAAAATATTTTTATATAATGAACAATTTAAATTTGTTTCAATTAATAATTACAAATATTGCACTAGAAGACGTTTATCAATATAAAAATACTATAATTTAGCATGATAATATTTCATCATATAAACAATTAAATTTGAATTAAAGTTTTTTAATATTATTTATAATTATGCGTTAGATTTTTTTATAATTTTTCAAATTTAGAAATAGTTCAAATCTCTTCAAAACTAAAAATATAAATTTATTTTTAATGCTTTAAATTTTTAAGTTGGCACATGTGTGCATTGAAATTATAATTATTAAAAATCCCAAAATTAGAAATAAACATTATCCTTAATAACCCAATAATAAACATACACTTTAATGTAATTATGTACTTCTTTTGCATGTTTATTTATATTATAAGTGTTAAAGTAATTTTTTTTAATTAAGTTTCAAGTATCTCAATTTAATTATAATTAGGTTATTTTTGAAACAAATATTTATTATAATACGTTACATTTTTCATATTATATTTAAATTAATCAATTTATTAATTTCATTGGAACTACAATATTTACATTTGCACTACGTAAATTTTACCACTGCTTAATAATTTCGAAAAGAACGTTACGTTTTCATTGTGAATGTTATAAAATACTTTCACATTTGAATAAATGTTTAAATAATCCAAGTACAAAACAATTTAGAGTTTATTTTTTATTCTTATAAATTTATAATTGAAACTGCTATGTATTTAAAAATTATTATTAATTTTATTAAATACATAAATAAAATGTTTACCTCGAGTAGTATTTGAACCTACGACCTGTACTTCGCTAGAGTACCGCGCTAACCAACTGCGCCATCAAGGTTCAAGCCCCAATCGATGTAAATTTTGTCTTTATGTATGTAGAACTAATGTAAATTCTAAATATAATGAGATTACAATCAAATTACTTATATTAATGTTCATAACAAAAACTTATAATAATGCTATGTATTTGTTTATATAGTCGCGGCAAACTCTTTTCCAATGTGGGGATAAACGTCAGCGCTTGACATTGTTGCCAAACGTATGAAATTCGACGTCAACATAATACTTAGGTTACATTGGTTACATTTATTTTGAAAATTAGTTTTTGATGGAAATACTCGTTCTCAACTAAGTAACAGTACTTTTAACAGTTCTTAGATCATTTTGCGATGATTAAGCAATTGTAACATTTGTTTTTATAATAGAACAATGCAAACCACACGAATCTAAAATCTCAAAATGTGGAAAACGTCAAAATTAGAAGTTATGTGTAAACAGAAGAGCTGACAATATTGTAATTTATTCGGCAGTTCTAACAACCCAACAACGTGTATTTCACTAACATAGATACGTATATCATTTGTAATTATCAGGGTTATTATGGAAGTTGGTGTGTTAAGTTTGTCTCTCTCTAACAATTTCACCCCCACAACGGAAAAGATTTTGCCGTGACTCTAGACTATAGAAACATCTCAAAACATTCAAACATACATTCCAGTATTATTAATGCAAGATTGTAATTGTAAACGAACTAATTGATCTTTGAATATATCATAAAGAAGTAAAACTTTGTTCAATTAATTTTTTTCGTACTTTGTGCTTTGTTAAGTATAGAGTTGTTTAATCAATTATATATTTTATATATTGTAAATTAAATAGGATTCTTATTCCTATAACAAATGCTTTGCAATATGTAATTAGTGTCTATATTGTGTTTTATCATAACCATTCGTACATCTTATTGTCCTTTTTTGATTAATATATTTTAATCCTCATTTTGTTACTTCTTATTTTCATAAGTATTTCCTTGATTTGAATGTATTCTCAATTTGTTGAAATATATTAAGTATTTAAATTGACTATTTTCAAAAGTTTAAGTTGGTAATTTTTATATATAATAATTTCATATTTACAAATTGTTTAAATTGATACTTCTATACATATTACTTTGATAATATTGTATGTCGAAAAGAAAATTAATTTTACAAGAGACGATTATTTGAAAAATTTAATTTATTCATCCTTAAAGGTCTGAATTACATTTTGAGGATCAACCACTTAATTTAATAATGTTATATGTCAAATTGCACTTTCATAAAATATTATTTTGGTAACATTGCATTCCAACGAGATATTTCATTTTACAATTGTTGAATACTTCCAAAAATATAATTTGGCATCGTTTACACTTTCATAACGTTTTCACTTTGATAAATATTATTTTGGTAGAATTATATGTCAAAAAGACACTAAATGTAAATATAATTTGGCAACACTTAATGACAATTGATAAATTCCAACATTAAGGTTAATGATGTTATCTACTTAAATGTTTTAGTTGATACATTCATAAATATTATTTTGGCAACAGTGCATATCAAAAAGTGAATATTTTCAAAAATTTAATTTGGCAACATTTAAAATTCTGAATGACAATTGTAAAATCAAACATTTAGGTTAATACTGTTACCTACTTACATTAATATTATTTTGGTAACGTTGCACGTAAAAAATTGAATGCTTTCAAAGATATAGTTTGGCAACATTTCAAGTTTTTAATTGCCAATTGGTAAAGTCAGATACTGAGGTTAATAATTTTACTTATTATGATGTTTAAGTTGGTACTTACATTAATATTATTTTGGTAACATTGCACGTCAAAAAGTTGAACGCTTTAAAAAATATAGTTTGGCAACATTCAAATTTTTGATTGACAATTGAAAACGTCAGACATTGAGGTTAATAATTTTATTTAACATGTTTAAGTTGGCACTTACATTAATATCATTTTGGTAACATTACACGACAAAAAGGTGAATGCGTCCAAAAATATAGTTTAAAATGACAATTAGTAGTCAGAAATTGAGGTTAAAGTTACTTATTAAAATGTTTAAGTTGGTACCGTCGTAAATGTTAGTTTGATAGCATTAAACGTCAAAATGACAATTCCCTTTAACAATTACTTAAAAATTACAAAATTGAACACTCCCCGCAAGTGAATTTCTTATTTTTTAGTTTTCATATTTTTTTAAACGTCAATGTGAGGCAGAGAACATTTCTTTCGTTGCTTTACTCCTGTCCTTGGACGTGGCATTTTTTAGGCCTATGAAGGGTAACTGGAGAACAATTTTGCAGTAATGGAAGCACACGGTATTTTGTAATAGATACCCAAAGATCAATTTCCCGCTTTGTTGAAAAAGTTAATGAATATCATGCATGACAGAGTAGTTGAAGTTCGTCCGGCAGGTTTCCAAAAATTGTGCATTACATCCTCTAAACCGCGTAGAAGCGCTGAATAGTATACCAGAAAGAATTATGAACAACCAGGGTGCAGAAGTAAAAGGTGCATTTTTTAGAACAGTTACAGGGAAAACGAGACTACTCCGTTAAGTCAACGTCAAAAACACAAAACAGTATATGTGGCTCCCGGTAAAAGCATAAGTGCAGCGGATCTTGTTGCTGATGACTTGACAACAACCAAACCAAAATCATAAATAGGGCTACACAGGAAGAGCTAGCTGAAAAGTGGCATCAAACGGTGGAGTTTGGAACATTCCATCGCCATCAACAGTATCTGCAGAACTCATAACGTAATCAGAAAAACCTTTTGAAAAATTCAACAAAAACATTCGATCAATGAGCCGTAAAAGTCATTTGAAATCGAGTGAAGATTCTGATGTGGTCCCATATATGGAAAGTCTCTCATGTCTGAGTTTAATTAAATGTTTGAAGGTGAGATACCAGAACGTAGATCTGTGGAAAGTATGTTATTAAACAGTATGAATGAAAGTTGTATCCTGCCGTTAGCACTATCCTTAAATAAAATCAGGTTAGCTTGGCAACCATCGACTGCAGCTCTTTCTTAGCTTTTCACAAATATAAATATAGACATTCCTGAAAAAAATCTTCCAAATGTATATTTTGTTTCAACAAGACGGTGCCCCAGCCCATAATGCTTTGGCAGTGAGGAATTACTTAGAAAACCGTTTCCCAAATCATTGGATTGCAACATTCGGTTCGGTATTATGACGGTTTTCATAAATTATGTTTTTCAGAAAACCCCATAGGAAGAAAACCAGTATTGATAGATCTGGAGATCGGGGCGGTCATAACACCCAATCGAATGCTGCAATCCACCGGTTTGGAAAACGGTTTTCTAAGTAATTCCTCACTGCCAAAGTATTATCGGTTAGGGCACTGTCTTGTTGAAAAAAAAATATCTGGAAGATGTTTTTCAGGATTATCTATTTATATTTTTGAAATGCTAAGTAAAAACTGTAGCTGATGGTAGCCAAGCCAACTATGATTCCCATTTAAAAAAATTCAAGTTTATATTTTTACTCAAAAACCGAACCCCTAGGAAAATTCTAAGCACGCCACTTCGCAATATATAAGTACCGTTGCCGAAATATATCAGTATAATAGTATTAAGTGAGACATAAGACCTTGAAATAAGTGTAGAAATATCGACGTTTGGCTATAAGTCGGAAACAAAGGACATACTAAATTTTCGATTTTGCCATGAAATCTAGGTCAACAAAGTAGTACGTGAATGTAAAAACTGCAAACTTCTATTGTTTGATAATAACAATGATATCTTTAAAAAACAGCTAAAACAAAACTAAATCGGGACACACGGTACATTCACGGAAAGCTATAGGTGTCACAAAGTCACGCCATTGAGTGGCGTCAAATTGTGACAATATTACCTTTTTTTCTAATTTTCTGTTCTATCAATATGGGCTAGATTGTTCGCAAAGCCTACTGTAACTTTCAAAACGCGGTTTTCAGGTCAAAAATGCGGAGGTGATCTTCGCCAAAAGATTAGAACTGTTACAGATAGACAAATCAATAACTTACCAAACAGAAAGGAAACTGAATTCCCAATACAATTGTGTAAAAATTAACATATAGATTTATTAAAAAAAATCACGTTAGCAGTAATCGAAAAATTTAAAACTGAATATCAATACCTAGTAAAGTTTTAATTACAGCATGGTAGTTGAAACGAAAAGATAGATTTTTTCGGGCTTAATCGAATGGTAACACCCCCATCTTTCTAAGTTTGATATTTGAAAATTTCTAAGACACAAAGTGCAATTTTTTTGCGAACCTTAGGGTAATTCAAACACGGTATATTAACTAAATGGTTACCAAAGTAATCCTTAAACTTAAGAAGGAAACTCTGTATATACATTTTAATTTTACTTGAATGAATCTATGAAAGTGTTTTCATGCTTCATTGTTCAGCTTCTGAATAATTCACAACAGTTGTCTTATCTAACGAAAGTTTTTTGACTGAGCTCACAAATGTTTAGGCATTAATGCATCATAATGTCTGCAACGGGTTCGAAAGTACCATTGATGACATATCAGAATTAAAACTGAAAAAAATCTAAGTTCTATGTTTTAACCAATCATCCTGCAACCATAATTTAGTTTATTGATCAAATGTTTACTACATGTACTCAGCATTAGTTCATTGCATGATTCAATGTACGTCACGATAACACGCTTTTTTTTCAGAACCGATCTATAAATTTCTGTTATAAATTAGCGTTTTTTTTTAATTTTAAATTTTTTAAAACATATAAATGTTTTGAAAAATTCCTTATCTGATTGGAGTTCTACGTAGTGATTAATTAATCCTTATTCCTTACTGACAATGTCTAGACTATTTATTTGAAAGAAAAGGTCGAAGTTACACAATGGAAAAATGTAGCCACGTTAATAAAGTGTGTGTAGTCATAAACGTATGCTCTTGTATAATTAAAGTCATAAACAAAAGAATATTAAGATTTATAACTAACATTAACGAGTGCAAATTGCATAACACATTGATTCTAGATTTTAAACTGTTATACAGAAAAATATTTAGTGTGGAACAAGATACGACCTACCAACCTACAAAAAAAATGATAAAAGAAAAACGAAATAATTGTAATAATAATTTTTCTAGGATAACTATTCGGTTTCTTTTCTACCTTCCAACCTACATATACATATGTAAATACAGAAGGTTATGCAATCCACTTCTTTTTCAATGATGCCAGATTGACTTATTAGCTCATTCTACAAAGTTTGGCCTAGATCGGCGTGTGTATGTGGGTGTGAGTGTGAGTGTGTGAGTGTGTGAGTGTGTGAGTGTGTGAGTGTGAGAGTGAGTGTGTGTGTGTGTGTGTGTGTGTGTGTGTGTGTGTGTGTGTGTGTGTGTATCTGTGTCTGTGTCTGTGACTGTGTCTGTCTGTGTCTGTGTCTGTGTCTGTGTCTGTGTCTGTGTCTGTGTCTGTGTCTGTGTCTGTGTCTGCGCCTGCGTCTGCGTCTGCGTCTGCGTCTGCGTCTGCGTCTGCGTCTGCGTCTGCGTCTGCGTCTGCGTCTACGTCTGTCAGTGTCTGTGTCTGTGTCTGTGTCTGTGTGTGTCTGTGTCTGTGTCTGTGTCTGTGTCTGTGTCTGTGTCTGTGTCTGTGTCTGTGTCTGTGTCTGTGTCTGTGTCTGTGTCTGTGTCTGTGTCTGTGTCTGTCTGCGTCTGTGTCTGCGTCTGCGTCTGCGTCTGCGTCTGCGTCTGCGTCTGCGTCTGCGTCTGCGTCTGCGTCTGCGTCTGCGTCTGCGTCTGCGTCTGCGTCTGCGTCTGCGTCTGCGTCTGCGTCTGCGTCTACGTCTGTCAGTGTCTGTGTCTGTGTCTGTGTCTGTGTCTGTCTGTGTCTGTGTCTGTGTCTGTGTCTGTGTCTGTGTCTGTGTCTGTGTCTGTGTCTGTGTCTGTGTCTGTGTGTGTCTGTGTCTGTGTCTGTGTCTGTGTCTGTGTCTGTGTCTGTGTCTGTGTCTGTGTCTGTGTCTGTGTCTGTGTCTGTGTCTGTGTCTGTGTCTGTGTCTGTGTCTGTGTCTGTGTCTGTGTCTGTGTCTGTGTCTGTGTCTGGTCTGTGTCTGTGTCTGTGTCTGTCTGTGTCTGTGTCTGTGTGTGTGTCTGTGTCTGTGTCTGTGTCTGTGTCTGTGTCCGTGTCTGTGTCTGTGTCTGTGTCTGTGTCTGTGTCTGTGTCTGTGTCTGTGTCTGTGTCTGTGTCTGTGTCTGTGTCTGTGTCTGTGTCTGTGTCTGTGCCTGTGCCTGTGCCTGTGTCTGTGTCTGTGTCTGTGTCTGTGTCTGTGCCTGTGTCTGAGTGTGTCTGTGTCTGTGTCTGTGTCTGTGTCTGTCTGTGCCTGTGTCTGTCTGTGCCTGTGTCTGTGTCTGTGTCTGTGTCTGCGTCTGCGTCTGCGCCTGCGCTGCGTGTGCGTCTGCGTCTGCGTCTGCGTCTTCGTCTGCGTCTGCGTCTGCGTCTGCGTCTGCGTCTGCGTCTGCGTCTGCGTCTGCGTCTGCGTCTGGGTGTGCGTGTGCGTGTGCGTGTGCGTGTGCGTGTGCGTGTGCGTGTGTGTGTGTGTGTGCGTGTGCGTGCGCGTGCGTGTGTGTGTGTGTTTGGGAGCGTGAGTGCGGTGCGGTTGAGTACGGCCACAATAGGGGAAAGTCATACATTAAAGGGCTCCAACTAATCACATAAATGCTAGTATTCCACTCCAAAGTTCAAAACAAACAAGAAACTTGCTTACCTTTACATAGCATAAACCAGGTATATCGGAAATAAAAGCCTTGGACATATGCCTCAAAAATATCCAAACGTGCTCAAAGGCCTGCTGATAGGTCATCAATCTCACTTACTCTAATTATACTTTACGTTAAATTATTATATTTAGAATTTACATCAGTTCCACATACATAAAGACAAAATTTACATCGATTGGGGCTTGAATCTCGATAGCGCAGTTGGTTAGCGCGGTACTCTAGCAAAGTACAGGTCGTAGGTTCAAATCCTACTCGAGGTAAACTTTTTTATTTATGTATTTAATAAAATTAATAATAATTTTTAAATACTTTACGTTTATCTTTTCATGAAATTCTATTTCTTAAAAACAAAAGAAAATAAACAATAATCAATCTGACCGAGAAATCCTTTATAAATTAGCACGTTAAAAGCTTTCATCAAAACCATAGAAAAATAAATGAACGTGGTCGCTGTAAGGTCGTGTAAATCAAAAGTTACCATAAAACAGTAAACATATCAGTTACATGAACGTAATCAAAATATTTTATTTCTAAATTTATTTGATTCGTAAAAAGTGTTAATGCTGTGAGGAAGGCCGAAAATCACATGTAAAATTTAAATGACACACTTTTTGTAATACGCTTCTACTGGGTGAGTCAGTGAAAAGTTTCATATTCGATTATCTGTCACAATTGATTTTACCCAAAAAAGTCGGGACATGTCGATTTTTGTTTTAAGCGGGGGAACATTTTCATGTACCTACGCGTGATCCGTCATTGGAAAGCGATTGTCATAGGCAATACGCCACTCTTTTGTTTTCTACATTCCGATGACATTTCTCCCTTCTATGACCATCCAAGGCTTTTACTAATGAATTTTTAACGAAATCTTAATTGTTTATAGTAATCGGCTTCGGTCATCTAAGTAAGTAGTGTCACTTAATTCTAAAAGTATAATCTACACTTTACAAGAAACGATAGAAATTATTTCTCATTGTTATGACAACAATTGTTCTGCTATTACTGCTGCTAGAATATTTAATAATAGACATCCAGGAAGAAATAAATTTCAAAATTGGTAAACATATTCGCCCAAACTGATTCAAAATTAATATCAATAGACGTCCCCAACAACCTGCCAGGAATGAAGACATTCGAATTGCTGTATTGGGTCACGTGGCACTAAATCCTAGAGTAAGTACTCGTCAATTATGACGTGATACTTGAGTCTCCCAGTTATCGGTGTGTTGAATATTAAAATCACAAAAACTTCATCCATACAAAATCCATCTTGTGCATGAACTCAATAAAGATAACAATGATCGCTGACGGGAATTCTGTGACATTTTGACTCAACGTTTGACGGATACCCTGAACTTACTATACATTTGTTTTTCCGATGAGAATGCTTTCTTCTTAAATGGAAATATTAATCGACATAGCTGTAGATCCTGCAGCGATAATAATCCTAGAATAACAAAAGAGTCGCTTGCACAGTATCCTGAAAAGTTAAACGTTTGGGCAGGAATGTTTGGTAGGTTACCTTATGCGCATTGCATGTAATAATTATTTCATACTGACGACAACTATTTATTGATTATTATAAAATTTCAGGTAATAACATAATTGGTCTACTTTTTTTACAATAACCTAACTGGAGATAATTATTTAAATTTGTTGGAGGAGCATGTTGAACCCATGATGATGGAGGCAATTCAAAATGACCCCAATTATTCAAAAGTTGATATTCTTTTTGAACAAGAAAAAAATAATAATAATCTTATTAATATTAAGTATATTAAAGTATCCTACAATGAGAACTTTCCAAAACTACACCTACGTTGATCTAATAGCTCAAAAGATAACTGAAACAAATTTTAATGTGGTAATGCAATTTGAAACTTCTTGTATTTCTAACAATACCTACAATTTCAAATGTAATGCTTTGATTGGAAACACATTTTGTTTTTAATTTTAATGCTCACTAGGGATTCTCGTTGACAACCACCTAATTTGGCTTATTGTCTTTTCTGTCATAAGGCACTAGGCCTAGTGGTAACTAATTTATAAACATAAAGTATGCAGATGGAAATGTCATCAACACCCGTTGACGTATTGGGTTTTAATGCTTTTACTTAATAACATCCTCATACGTAATTTTACTAATTTTAATGATTTCAATAGCTATTGTTGTGCGACATACATTATCATAATTAAAAGGTTGATTCTCTTCATATGTAAGCTGAAACTGCTGTACAAAGCCGTTTCCAATATCATTATATGTAAAGTTGTCGTTATTGTAATGTATTTCTGTAAAAAAGAAGTGTCACTAATTTTTTTTATCTTATGCAAGACAAAAGTTTATACTATTTTCTGAGCTATTACTTTGAATAGAGCAAATATAGTTTTCAGAAGCTCACCTAATGCTATCATTAATTTTTTGTCGTCTTAGTCATTGTCATTGTAAACGCAAATTCTAATTTTAATCATCATCCTTGAGTTTTTTAAAAACACGGTGCTTTTTCTACACACCTTTAATTACAGTTGCGGTAAACCATTGAGGATGTTTACGATTTCCGATATATAGCTACATGCAAGGTTATGCAAACGACATATTTTTCACTATCACGAAATCGACCTATTAGCTCATGTTACAATATTTCGCAAAGTTTCTCCAGAACGGCCATGATGTGTGTGTGTGTGTGTGTGTGTGTGTGTGTGTGTGTGTGTGTGTGTGTGTGTGTGAGCGCTTATCTGTGTGGGTGGGTAGATGGTGGTGTGTGAGCGTATATGTGCGTGCGTGCGTGTGTGTGCAGTGGACTGCGTGTGTTGTGTTTGTGTGTGTGCGTGTGTGCGTGTGTGTGCGTGTGTGTGTGTGTGTGTGTATGTGTGTGTGTGTGTGTGTGTGTGTGTGTTTTTTGTTTTGTGTGTGTGTGTGTGTGTGTGTGTGTGTGTGTGTGTGTGTGTGTGTGTGTGTGTGTGTGTTGTGTGTGTGTGTGTGTGTGTGTGTGTGTGTGTGTGTGTGTGTGTGTGTGTGTGTGTGTGTGTGTGTGTGTGTGGTGTGTGTGTGTGTGTGTGTGTGTGTGTGTGTGTGGTGTGTGTGTGTGTGTGTGCGTGTGTTGTGTGTTGTGTTCGTGTGTGTGTGCTGTGTGTGTGTGTGCTGTGTGTGTGTGTGTGTGTGTGTGTGTGTGTGTGTGTGTGTGTGTGTGTGTGTGTGTGTGTGTGTGTGTGTTGTGTGTGTGTGTGTGTGTGTTGTGTGTGTGTGTGTGTGTGTTGGTGGTGGTGTGCTGTGTGGCGTGATGTGTGTGTGTTTGCGTGCATGGGTGTGCTGTGTATGTGTGCGTGTGTGTGTGTGTGTGTGTGTGTGTGTGTGGGTCTGTGTGTGTGTGCGTATGCGTGTGCGTGGGTGTGTGAGTGTGTGTGTGTGTGTGTGTGTGTGTGTGTGTGTGTGTGTGAGTGCATGGATGCCTGTGGGTGGGTGGGTGGGTGTTGTGTGCATGTGTATGTGGATGTCTGCATGTGTGTGCGTGTGGGTGGGTGTATACCTACGTACGTGCGTGCATGCGTATGTGTATGGTATGTGTACGTGAGCATGTGTGTGTGTTTCATTCAATATGGACGTATTACGAGCAGTTACGCAATAGTATAGTATAACGTGATAACAGACTGGAAGGTGATGATAATATTTTATAAACCATAGATATACTTTGTTCCGTCTTATTTTGCATTAGATCGGACCAAGGAAATGTAGGGAGAGTGCGGTAGGCACTATTAAAAAACTAAAAGTTACTACCGTAGCTTTACTTTTGAAATTTGTAGGTTATATTTTTAAAGTTACACTAGTGCAGCGTTGCAACACGTTATTTAGACTTCGTTTTAACGTAAATCGTTGAATATTTAGTGACCTATTGAAAAAAAGGTAAATATTAGTCCATTACCTACATAAAACGGTAATTGTACCCAATGGTAACCAGAACGTCAATATTTATCCATTTATTTTATTATAAGTTTTGTTATGAACGAATAAGTTCAAAGGTAAATATGTAATTAAAAATTATTATTAATTTTATTAAATACATAAATAAAAAGTTTACCTCGAGTAGGATTTGAACCGACGACCTGTACTTTGCTATAGTACCGCGCTAACCAACTGCGCCATCAAGGTTCAAGCCCCAATCGATGTAAATTTTGTCTTTATGTATGTAGAACTGACGTAAATTCTAAATATAATTTAGAATAAGGGTAATAAACACGGTCCTTCACGTATGTCATTAAAAATCAAAAATCTTTAATTAGGGTTTAAAACGGCCTTCGAGAAGAAAGGGTTGAAAATACGGTTTCACACGTGGATGTGTAAAAAATAGGGGTGAAAATACACGTCCTATACGTAAGCGAGTAAAAATAATTAGGGTTGAAAAGGCCTCCGAAAAGAAAAGGGTAGAAAATACGGTCTCACACGCAGGGTATGTGAAAATCAGGATAAAAGGGTTGAAAACACAGTCTCACACGTGGATGTGTAAAAATAGGCATGAAAAAATACGTCCTACACTTAAGCGAGTAAAAATAAGAGTGGAAAATATACGTCCTACACGTAAGCGAGTAAAAATAAGGGTGGAAAATGCGGTCCCCCACGTGGGCACATAAAAAAGTGAAAGGGGGCGGGGCTTGTGACGTAAAAAAGTGGTGGGGATGGTGTCGGTCTTCTACTTCTGTTGTATTGAGAAGACTTGCAAGGTCTTTCAATACACGTCTTCGTCTGTGTTTAGAAGAAAACGGAAGACATATTGAACATAAGTTATAATAAAAAAAATTATTTTAGTAATTTTTTTATTTGTTAAGAAATCCAAAATAAGTGTTTTTAATGATGTGTTTAGTTTAGTTCTGGTTTGTTCTAGGTATTTTCTCCTAAGACGGCCGTCTTAGGAGAAAATACCTCGACCATAAAAGAGGCGTTTAGATTTATAAACATGCCCCTAGGGGCTACGTTAGAGTGTGGTTAGGTCAATACTTCAGACATCCCCCGAAGATAACCGATTCTACCCGAACATTGATGAGCAGGCTTGCGCACAAGACCCAAGGCTAGCCGCGTTCTCGTTTCTCGTGTGTTTCGCTCTTTAAAGTGTAGCTGTCATCGAGTGAGCATTACTATAATGTATTCGCCTGTTTATGAGCCAACATCATCGGACATTAGAGATTTTACTGACTTGTTAATAAACTATTACAACATAACCGTTCAAGATAATGATGAAAGCGATGACGTAATTGAGCTGAATGTATCTCACATTCAAGATGATGGTGATGGTTCACAGAAGAGAAAGAAGAGCGATGACATAGGGGTGCAGAGCAAATCTCAAAATCATGATGATGATGACGGCGAATCACGGTTCAAGAAGAAGAAGAAAACCGATAAAGCATGTTATTAAATAATAATGATGTATTGTTGTTTATAATAATAATATATTTTCAAACGTTAAGCTTTCCTTCAATTTTGTTAATAAACTTGTTTTTTTTCCTAACGGTGCTCCACCGTCTTGATTCATGTTTGCAAGTTTACAAGTTCACAAGTTTTTTCGCTTTAGCGTGTTTTCGTTTTGCGTGTTTTTTGTGTTGGCGTGTTTTCGTTTGTGTGTTTTCGTATTTGCGTGTTTTCGTATTTGCGTGTTTTCGTTTTTACGTATTTTCGCATTTGTATGTCTTTGCGTTTGCGTATTTTTTTGTGTTAGCGTGTTTTCGTGGTAGCGTTTTTCGTTTGTGTGTTTTTTTGTTAGCGTGTTTGCGTGTTCTTTTGTGCAGGCTCGCACGCACGTGCGTGCGAGCGTACGTACGTACGAACGTACGTGCGAGCGTGCGTACAAACGTACGTGCGAGCGTGCGTACGTGCGAGAGTGCGTACGTACGAGCGAGCGTGCGTGCGTACGTGCGAGCGTGTGTGTGCGTACGTGCGAGCTTGCGTGCGTGCGAGCTTGCGTGCGTGTGTACGTGCGAGCGTACGAACTTACGTGCGAGCGTACGAACTTGCGTGCGTGTGTACGTGCGAGCGTGCGTGCGAGCTTGCGTGCGTGCGAGCTTGCGTGCGTGTGTACGTGCGAGCGTACGAACTTACGTGCGAGCGTACGAACTTGCGTGCGTGTGTACGTGCGAGCGTGCGTGCGAGCTTGCGTGCGTGTGTACGTGCGAGCGTGCGTGCGAGCGTGTTTTTCGTTTGATCCTTGTGCTAAAGCAGTGCTAGTCGATTGTATGTAGTTGTAGTGACTATTGTGTTGACTAAAAGCTATAATTGGAAACGCTGCTTGCTATACCCAGTCCATGGAGTTATGTTTAATTAGCTTTTTTGACAGATGTATTTATTTATGATAAGATCAGGCATGCATGTAAAGTAATACAGAGATGAAACTAACTAGCTAATGTGTTTTGCTGCTACACGTATCACAGTATTGAAGATTCTGTTTATGTATTAGAAAACGTACTACAGTCTCGAAACAGAATGCAGATAAAAATTGAAGGAAGTGAATACGGTACAACTTCTGCGAACGAGCTGAAAGATTTGAAGCGTGTGCAGCATTTCCAGAGCCGTGTTGAAACCAGTTAATTTAGGGCTAACCTCATGTCCATGTAATAATAGTGTCATAAAAGCTGTCAGGGTTATTAGCTGCTTTATAGTTTGTTACAATATAATCGTTCAACGTGAAGACGATGAGGTGTTTGTATCTCGAAATCTCGATGATGATAATACTCTCCATGAAATTTAAAATAAAATTTATATTACGTCACTCTTATTTCAGATTAGAAAATTTTAAAAACGTTTAGTTGATATTTAAGTACATGTTTAAATATAAATGATGAGATAATCAGGTTATTGTTTAACGCCCGTTACCCAACCATTCTATTCTAATAAATAAAAAAAAGATTTTTAGTGCTTTAATTGTTTTAATCAAGAGCCCTGTAGTAACAAAAATAACCCCATTGTTTTTATTTTAATTCAGCATGTGTGTTTTTAAAAATCGTGTTATAAATTTATGATTTAGTGTTTTTTAAAAAGAAATTATTTATATTATATTGGTAATCAATTTTAGACTATTATATTTAACAAAGTTATATAATTACACGGTAATTAGCTAAAGTAAACATGAACAGTGATTTCTTACTACATATTGTGGAATTTAAAACATGTAACTTTCCAAAACTCTTAATATGGTTTTTTATAAAACAATTTGTGTATCCGTATGTACTATAGGAATATTTTTCAAACCGATTTATTTTAAGAGAAAGGTAAATACGATTTGCAGTAAGTTCGTTAAAGATAATAAGGTTTGTTTGTATATTTTACACTATAGGGAAATCAATAGGTAGTTTTACACAACCTAGAGAGTTGTTTTTTAGTTTGACACGCAGCACAAAAGCAGTGACTATCACTCGTGAAGTAGTGCCTCAAAAGGTTCTTTAAGTACAGAACTGGTAAGTGTGGTGTTAACCCTTTATTTATTTTACATATTTTTAATTACAGTTATAAAACACATCTAAGCATCGAGTTTCTTTAAAAAATTAAGGCTTACAACATTTTAACGGTCGGATGGATATTAAACATATTTCAATGCAGGTAACTATGTTTTTAATATGCGTTTTAGAAGACAATATTGCTGTTATGTAATTAATTAACTTAATAAAAATTTGTTTCATTAGGAATGTCAGTAATTTTTTATAGTTCACTGAGGATTTTTTAATTATGACATTTACAATAAAATAAGTGTTCTATAATTAAATTTTACTGTCATTCAAATTCCCCCACGCAAGATCAATCCTTAACACAGCTGCTATTTTACATCATTATTAGAAAATACGTTTTCTCCAATAGCATTTGACCATTTTAAAGCAATAGGATCGATAATAATCTTTATGCAATTTCCAACATTGTATGCGTGTGCAACCTCCAGGGGCACTGTTCTTAATATAGCCAGAAGGACCTTAATACCATCAAAAATAACCCTAAGACCAACTCCAAGTCCAGCCCCAACCCCAGATCCAACCCTAAGACTTATCCCTAGACCAGCCCCCAGCCCCAGCCCTAAGCTCTAACCCTAGCTCTACATACAGCCCCAGCCCCCCCAGTTCAGCCGCCACCACTAAATACAGCCCTAAGACCAGCCAAGACCAGCCCGCACCCCTAAATGCAGTCCTCACGTTAGCAACCACAAAAAAAGTCCTAGCTGTCAAAAGGTCCTTAATACAACCATAAGGTTTAAAAAATAACCCCCAAAAGAAATCATAAAAATAAGGGTAATAAATACGGTCCTTCACGTATGCCATTAAAAATCAAAAAAGCTTCAATTAGGGTTTAAAACGGCCTTCGAGAAGAAAGGGTTGAAAATACGGTCTCACACGTGGATGTGTAAAAAATAGGGGTGAAAATACACGTCCTATACGTAAGCGAGTAAAAATAATTTGGGTTGAAAGGGCCTCCGAAAAGAAAAGGGTAGAAAATACGGTCTCACACGCAGGGTATGTGAAAATCAGGATAAAAGGGTTGAAAACACGGTCTCACACGTGGATGTGTAAAAATAGGGGTGAAAAAATACGTCCTACACGTAAGCGAGTAAAAATAAGGGTGGAAAATATACGTCCTACACTTAAGCGAGTAAAAATGAGGGTGAAAAATGCGGTCCACCACGTGGGCATATAAAAAAGTGAAAGGGGGCGGGGCTTGTGACGTAAAAAGTGGTGGGGATGGAGTCGGTCTTCTACTAACAGATGTAATTTTTCGAAATGCATTTTGTATTCTTTGTTGCATGTCATCAGGGGTGGTTGAAGCTTCATGGTTAACGGTTTCCTTAACGTAGCCCCACAAAGAAAAAAGTCTAACTTAGTTAAGACCGGTGACCGTGGCTGCCAATTACATGGCCCTCCCCTTCCAATCCAGCGATTTATAAATGGTTCCTGACTTGCAATGAGTAATGTGCTGGAGCTCCATCGTGTTGCATCCACATTGAATTTCCTATTTCTATCGGTAAATTTTGACACAAACGGGGCAACTCATTTTGTAAAAAGTCTAGATACGCGTTCCCGTTTAAATGGCCTTTGAAAAAGTGCGGGCCAATGACATGGTCTCCAATGCTCCCTCCCCGCCTTAATAGACCATCTATGTTGTCTACCGATCTGCCTCGGGTTGTGGTCCAAGTAGTAATGAAAATTATGCCGATTAACAAATCCGTTTTTATGGAAGGTGGCCTCATCGGAGAACAAAACCTTATTTTATCCTGTGCCCAATCACAGAATTCCATACATTTACCAAAGTCTTCTTGGGAAAGTTTTTGGTGAAACTGAATGTGATATGCATGGAAGCGGTTGTCTTTTAAAACACGTTGAACAGTGCTTTCACTAGCATCTACTGCATCAGCCACTACCTTCGACTAATGGACGGATTTTCCGTAACCTGTAGTAGCACATCCAACTCCTTTTCTTCTGTTCGAACCCGTTTATTTCGAACTGGTTTGAGGTATTCTACTTTTCCCGTTTGCGTGAATCTCTTCAATAAATTCTGCAGACTACGCTTGTCCGGATGCCGCCGTTCTGGATAACGCTCTGCATAAAGCCGACTCGCCAAAAAACAGTTATCTTGGGACTCTCCCAATATGAAAATCATATCACTCTTCCGTGCTGTAATTCATCATAAAAGGCACAATTAGAAGCAAACCACTTTAAACGAGATCTTAGAATAGTAACAAATCGTCGGCCTAATATGAAAATTGCATAAGTCCAAATTGGACAATTTTACAGGAGAGACAAAAAACTAATTTTACAGATTATTTTAGAATGTAGTTAAATGAAAATTAATGACTGGGTTTTAGTCTTTGAATTAGATGTGTAGCACTATGTTTAGATGATTTTACCTCCTGTACATAATAAATAGTGGACTTGTGCAATATTCATTCCCTAATTTGAAGTCAACTTGGACTTGTGCAAAATTCATGAAAGAAAAAACAGCTTGTTTTAATACATTTATTTCACAAAATAAGTAACAGTAATAATAGTACCTAAGTAATTTAGGTAGAGAAGAAAGAAATATAGAAGAAATTGTTTAAAAATGTACCAGTGTCATAAAAGTGGTGATAGTCGCTCTCCATTGTTTTTTTCAAAAATATCAAATGCTCATGCTTTTCTTTCTTTATTTTTATCTGGCTGTGATACAAGTTAGGTAAAGCATCCATGGGAAAATATGTTGGCTTATTACTTAACCTTGTTGGCAATTCTTTGAAAGTATCTGTATGTCGTATCTTATACTCAATGCTACCCTCTACATTATATTTTAAAGCTCTTAGGTCAGTTACTGTTGGATCGCCTACTTTAAATCCTGGACGAATAGATTTTATTAGCTTTATATTATCTGAAATTTTTTTAAAATAAGTATGTTGAATGTAGTTGACATTATAGGGCTTAGGATTTTTTCGTGCAGATCTCCAAACAGTAATATAATCAGCGGGTATATTAATAATCCTGCCCTTTAACATACGCTCAATTGTAGAATGCATTGAGTCACACTGCATTTGAGTGTGACCTTTCTCCAAATATTTTTGTTCAATACAAACTTGTTCAGTTACAGCAAGGTTAAGCAAAGCATTGGCCATGGTACAATTTCGGTTCTGAGCCGCACACCGCTATACAGAATGATTCTTTGACCGGGGTTAAGTTGAGGAATATCTTCTGTGTGAAGAAATGTGCAAACAATTGAGGCAAAGCAATTGGCTGTTAACTCGCCCTCGCCTTCATGCCATAAGAAGCAATAACCGTCTTTGGTATGGAGATCAAATACTGTAAAATTGTGCACAATCAATTTCGTTCGGTAGTATAAGGCCGAAACATTCGATTTGGGGCACAGCAAAACTGACTGCAGATCCATTGTGAATACTTTGTTTTTTGATATTTTATCTGTTTCTTTTCCACTTGTTATGTGCTCTGTGTACTCCATTTCTTCAATATTTTTTGTTTCGAAGCCCACGTAAACATCGCACTCGTCTTTTTTTGGCGAAAATAACGCCAAATTAAGATCATCAAACATATTATGAAAGCTGGCTATGCTCAAAACCCGGATAATATTATTTTTGACACACCAATCATTTTTGTAAACAGTATACACTTCTGACTTAGATTTAAAATTGGGCTTTAGGTATAATTTAGATGTAGATTTTCGGCAATGGTGCGATTCTAACTTTGGTAAACTGTTAAAAAATACTCTTAAATTTTGTTTCTCATCTTTGAACCTTAAATCTTTCCTCTTCATATTTTTGTCCTCAGTCGAGTCTGCATCGTTTTTTGTGGGGCTTGCAGTATCTGTTTTAATCCATTCTGATATAGTCCTAATGGATACTCCTAAGGTGTTGCAAAATAATGTTTTGCATACCCGTACTTGTTTGCTTTTTGTATTTAAAAAATATTGATAAGACACTGACCTTTGGCTATCTTCAGCTTTTCTATTTCGTGCTCGTTTTGTACAGCATTTCAGAACTCGTGATGAAACATAAACTCTTTTTTCTGTCCATTGTAAGTTCCAAAATTTCTCAAAAATAGCTTTGCGATCTTCATCAGTCAATTCAAAACACTGGATTTTCGTTCCGGTCTTTACACACTTACATCTATACTTTAACACTTTCTTGGGTTTTTCTGTTCTGAATTCGTTTCCTTTTCGTCCTTTATAATCTAATCCTTGCTCTCTTCTTCTTTTATGGTATTATATTTCCATTTAGTAGGACCACTCAATCTTCTTCTCTTTCTACTTCTTTTGAGTTCTTCCGAAGTCTCTTCATCCGTGCTGTCACTGTTTACCTCCTCTGCATCTGTGATAATATAATCTTCATCTTTATCATCATTTTTCAATGTTTCAATGTCTCCCTTTTCTGTAATGTTGCTCATATTTTCTGGTATCTCATCTGCTTTATTGGCGGCAGACATATTATTAATTATTCCAGTAATGTCAGTAAAAACCTGAAGGCTTCCTTGTGGTAAATGTGATTCTTTGGTAGAAACAATAGGCAAATCTTTGGTATTTGTTACAGTCCGATCAGGACTTCTGTAGTTTGGATTGAATTGGTTCAGTGTATCTTCAGGAAGTAATATTTCCTTATCAAGGTTCTCATCCAATTGATCGTTATCAGAAATTATGTTATTCAGAAAACTAGAGGAAAACTCTACTGATGATTCAAATTCATTTTCCTTATTGAACATATCTTCCGTCATCCTACATTCGTTAATTAAGTTTTGGATATCAGCTCCAACGTCGTTCCCTCTCACAGGTTCCTGATGAGTTGAACACCTCTCGGGTTTGGATACTACGTTACCTGTCTCAGATTTCTGAAATTTAAGCTCATTCAAAATATGAGGCATGAAAGACGAAGGTAGTCTCATTAGCATTTTAAACCCTCTTTTTGTTTGGTCCATAACTGAAAAGGATGAACAATAATAGTATGTTATTATAAGTTTTTGTTATGAACGAATAAGTTCAAAAGAATTTACATCAGTTCTACTTACATAAAGACAAAATTTGCATCGATTGGGGCTTGAACCTTGGTGGCGCAGTTGGTAGCGCGGTACTCTAGCAAAGTACAGGTCGTAGGTTCGTATCCTACTCGAGGGAAACTTTTTATTTATGTATTTAATAAAATTAATAATGATTTTTAATAATAGTATGTGTATGGTATTATTATGTTGGTAGAAAAAAAAGTGACACTCATCATAAAAAAACTTGCTAGACACGGTCAGATAGCAAATAACAATTATTGTTGCTAGAAAACAGTTTTTCCTTTTTTTGATAAAAAAATTAGGATGAAAAGTTCTGCCTAGAAACAAGCGAGTTCAAGGTGAACGTCAACTTTAACGTTAGAAATCAGTACAAATATGGCTAATTGTTTAGTTTGTTGAAGAAAAATATCGTTGTTTTAATAATATACAACTAAACAAACCACTAAAATGTCACGGACTGAAAAACTTTTACTAATTAACAGAAACGAGTGTTGTGAAATATGCATAACTCCCGAACAAGCGAAATAAAATTGGTATGAAACTTGCACAACTCCATTTAAAATTTGAACGGGGTTCACGGAGCATTATTTTATTAACTATAATAGTTTTAATATTATAACTATGAGTCACTTGTACTTACCTGTACGTTATTATCACCAGATTTTTATAAAACAGCACCAATTTGCTTCAAAAACCAAGTAAACTTCAGTTGTTGTATTCACATACACGTTGCTGCATTTGACACCATGTTAATTATTAGAACTTATGCAATATTCATATGCATGTCAAATTTGTGGGACTTATGCAGATTTCATAGTCGTATTTTTAGCGAAATCTAGTGGCAATTTTCTTAAACTAAAAATATGTATCGATAGCTTCGGTCACTGTCTACCAGAATCCGCTAAAATCACAAATTCAGTAAATTTGGACTTATGCAAATTTCATATTAGGTCGACGAAATGTAGTGCAATACTTGTCAAAATAGCAGTCATGACATTAGATTGATTTAACGGGCACCTTTTTTTTTGTTTTATTAAAATTGCTAATGAAATAGTATACCTTTTAAAGCGTTAGGAATTTTGATAGGGACATATTTTAAAAAAAGTGTTGTTTTTTAATTCCGTATAGAACGCCATCAAATTATACTTATATAAAATAAGAAAGAAAAAGATCTTTAAATTCTCTAAAGTTTGATAGTAAATTTTGAACACCCTGTATAATTTAAATTTCCAAAAATTGGTCAGCTTGATTGTTAAACCATTGCTTAATAAGTTCTTACTTATAATCAATGGTTAAACCTTACTTAATGTATTCCTGGCTTATTATCAGAAAACGAGCCACTATTTGTATTTTTAACCATTTTTAAAACCAGTGGTGTAAAGCTTTTTTTTAACATTTTATTTTTTTTTTGTCGATGTTGTCCTACAGATTTCTATACAATTTTAGGGTTATGTAGACAATCGTGGAAGTCAATTAAATCTGCAAAAAAATATTAGGAATGTCATTTAAAAAAATATGCCATTATAACGTCACACTTCTTTGCACCACCCTATACAATCCATCATGTTTTCCTAAAATGCTCCCTAGCTCATAGATAAAGTGTGCAAAATATTAAAACTTTAAGTTAAATAATAACTAAGCTACAAAAGACGGGAGCTGAAATGAAGGACCCTGTATAACCCGCACCTTACATCAATTACTGATCCACTTTTATCTATTTATTAGGCATTTTTATTTTTGAAGAAAATGGGTACATGTTCTGTAATACTGTGTGGCCAGTAATTGTCCATTGATAATAATTGATAATTAATCACTATCTAAATTACTTCATTCGAATAATTCTATATTTAAAGTTAGATTTGAATAAAAATAATGCTTATATTAATTGAATTTGAACCTATTAATAATGCTTTTAAAACGTAGTTTTGTAAATACAATAGTTTTCCCCAATTATAAAATTCTGTACAAGTAAAATTTGAAATACTTATTAAGTACCTACAAACAATTTAAACTCCCGCTTTTTTATAACTCAAAAATGGTCGTACGGTGATAACCAATGATATTCCAATCGTTTTGTTTCTGAATTAAAATTTTGATTTAGTTCTGAAATTTTGATGATGAGATCAAATATTTCTTTAGTTAATAAAATATAAAGTACAGTACCTCGGGCTCGCAAATTATCCCTACACCCCCTAATAAAAAAAAATGGTTCGTCCCATGTAGGGATACTGTGTAAAGGGAGTATTATCCACAGGGACAGAGTTATTATTTTTACCTCAATGTCATTACCTTATGATATGATAAATTATTCCAGTAACCTCATTTTAGGGTGATAATTGCTTTAAATATCCAAACCTTAATCCTGTAATTTCCCGATAAGTTATCAAATTAACATATAAACAAAGGGATAATGGGAACAAATCTTTTGCTGTAATTTATGATAAAGTAAACACAAATTACTACTAATTAGTGATTTATGGCGCAATTTAATAAGGTCAATTTTTAAGGAATTATATTATGATGGTCTGGATGATAATAGTTGTGTTACATATTACATCACTGATGACAGTTTGTCTGTAAAGGTTAGGTTGTGGATTTCCCACTTTGAATTATTTAATTTTACTTTTGTGTTTAATGTTTAGTATATATTCACTTCTCAACGCAAACAGTTCAAGTTTGATTATACTTGCATCAAAAATGTACCATAGAACTGCTACTAACTTATCTAAATTAACGAATGAAGAATTAAAAAATTTTTTAAACTCTTTTGATACAGTTTTAACAGATTGCGATGGAGTTTTATGGCTTGAAAACAATGTTATTGATAAAGCAAATTTAGTTATGAATAAATTACGAGACTCTGGAAAAAAAATTTTTTACGTAACAAACAATTCTACAAAATTACGTGAAGAGTTTGTAAATAAGTGTAAGACATTAGAATTTAATTGTGTTACGGTGAGATTTTTGGTACATTGTTTTACGATTTTGGTAATAACAAATTTTTTAGGATGAAATAATTTCGAGTGCATATTTAACTGCTAATTATTTAAAAAGTTTGAATTTTAATAAAAAAGTGTACGTTATTGGATCAACAGGTATTACTAAAGAATTAGATTTAGTAGGGATTAAACACACTGAAGTTGGGGTAATCATTGCAAAAGTAATGTCACTGTAATGCTACTTAAACAAATTTTAGCCAGATATACACACTTCTATATCGTCATTAACAGAGACTACTCAATTAGATCCTAATGTGGGTGCAGTTATAGTAGGATTTGATGAGCATATATCATTTCCTAAACTGTTCAAAGCTGGTAGCTATTTAAAAAATCCTGAATGTCTATTTATAGCAACGAATACTGATGAACAATTTCCCAGTGGTGGTAATTTTATTGTACCTGGAACTGGTGCAATGGTAGCAGCTGTACAAACATGTTCAGGACGTAAACCATTTGTAATCGGTAAACCAGAAACTTATATTTGTAATGCTTTAACAGAACACTACAAAATTAATCCAAAACGAACACTTATGATTGGTGATAGGTAAATTAGACGCATTTATTTATTAACAATTTACATAATTCTGTTGTAGGTGTAATACCGATATCCTCTTAGGAGCACGTTGTGGTTTTCAAACAATGCTTGTGCTAACTGGAGTAACAACGTTAAAGGAAGTATTGGAATGGAGGGAATCAAAGAATATCGAAGAAAATGAGTTAGTACCCGATGTTTATATTAACAAATTAGGAGATTTACTACAATTTTTAATTTAAATTAATAAATAAATGGAATAATAGCTTTTCGATTTTTAGGAACATCAAAGTTTTCTTTATACCACCAATGTGCTAATAAGGCACACTCCACCTGTAAAGATTAATTTAAAAAAAATGTAAAAAGTGAATAATACAATACCTGATTGACTATAACCCAAACCAAAATGTATAACCATGTTATATTTCCCCATAAAATAACAGTTAGAGCAAAGTACATTATAATTTCTGCGAGGGAATGTGGTGAAGAAACATAATAGAACCAGTCTCCATGTGGTAACTTATGAGCCTCGGTAATGACTTTTCCCTTTTTATCTTTCCTTAAATTAGATAGTATCACAGTTACATTATATTGATGTTTCCAGGCCCATAAATATAGAACCACAGCTAACGCATCTTTATAACTTAAATCTTCCCAATGTAAATCAGCATCAAGTGCTATAAACTAATGTAACGAACTATCCAAATTTAGAAAACTACCTACTTACATGTAGTATATACAAATTTTGATGTTTCTAACAGTATACCAAGAATGCAACCTGTATAGTGAAAGTACCCTACCAAATAATGGATAATATTTATGCGTCCACTTTTTCCAAAAATTGATACATAGTGTGTATCATAAAACCTTCTTACACATTGTAATGTTAGTAAACTTACTCCTAACAGTGCAGAACAATTGCTTACTAAAACACACACATTACAATAAGTTCTAATTTTACCACAACACACTTCTTGCCAATCGGAATGACCCTCCAATATAATCCAACATATAATACATAAACACCGGAACTTGCACTTTAAATGCATAAACCCCAATTAAAAATATTAATGATAACGTTGAAAGAACAGAAGAATATACATAAAAATGTTTAAACCATGATTTAGGTACTTCAAACGTAGCAAAGAAGAGCTCTTCTTTATTTGAGAATTTACCATAACGTAATGTCTGACTGAATACCAATGGCACATATTTTTCAAATGTGTTCACTAAACTTCCCAATAATATTATTCCCGTAGTCATTAATGAAAACAGAATACTGATATAGTTTAGGTCTGACATCTTCCAACATCAAAGCTTTAATAACAAAAATTAGAAAATTTACTAAAGAGAAAGTGGAGAAATCTGTACATATTTAAAATGTTGACGTCCCCACTATCTTATCTTATACTGAAATGATTAATTACTCAATTAGTAATTTTGTGCGTTTACTTACAGCATAATTATAAAGTTGTAATAGGTTTTTTTTGTAATAAAACATTTCAATTGCATATTTTAAATGCTCATAAATAATGTAAATTGATGTGCAAAATTGTTTTTGTGGGAACCACACGAAATCTTATATTTGAAATTCATATTCGTTATCCTTTTAATTCTTATATTAACTCAAAAGGAATAAATTAACCCATTATTTAATAAAATACAAAAAATAATGAAGTTAGGGATTTTCTTTACGTCTGTGAAGATAGCGACGGCCGTCTGATCGAAGGAGTGACGTCATCCACCAGTATGCGTATAATGAAACTTGCTATATAGAATTACATTGATGGTTTTTTATTAATAATTTCAACGCCCCGTTTTTAGACAAACTATTGGTGCTTCTGCAATTAATTAAATTATCAGACTTTCGCAAAAGTATGAAGTATTTTAATACGAAATTTCAATCGATTTCGTTCATAAATAACACAGTTAGAGACCAGGGCCAGGGCTTGGCCATGCGTGCAGGAACATCTTTCGAGTGAGCAAGTTCTACATGTGGACAATGCATCTCTGCCTGAGTTGTCCATCGAAAATGTTCAGATAGGACCAATAAGCACTGAACAAACGGAAGCACTCCGGGCGCTTCTTCAGAAGTATCAGGACCGTTTTGCACAAGGATTCAAGGACGTAGCCAGGATTTATAACAGGGGGGCAAACCATGGTCCATGGTCGTTCAAAATGTAAAATTTTAGGATAAAAAGAAAAGGCAAATGAAAACAAAACTTTGAGATTTTAATTATACTTAAATTAAACTAATAACATTTTTCTTGGGTTTAAACTAAATTTATCCAAAACTTTCTTCATTATGCAGTCCTGATTTTCCTTCAAAATTTTCGATGCACACTCATCAAACACAACCCAGTGAGTTTGTCATCACACATTGTACTCCTGAGCCAGGTTTTACCCTTCGCAGGGTATTGAACGATCTTTCCACGGTAGCAGTAGTGGATGGGAAAGCACTTAATATTAGCAGTGCGTGCCTTGTTGCAGGGAAAAAACATTAGCTTCCTCCAAAAGTGCAGCCACTTCAATGTCCTTTAATTTGTCTTCTGCTAAATTCTTTTCTTCCACATATTGTACCACAAATCTAATTCTGCAGAGACATCACCCAACTTATAAAATTCCATGAAAGATTCTGCATTATTTTGAAATCTTTTGAAGCCATTTTGAGCATGCTTGAAGGATGAAGATAAGTTAAAGCAAAAGCAGGTGTATTTTCGTTGGAGAATCTAGCATCCAAAGACGAAGTTAAAGAATCAAGATAGGGGATGATTATTGACAGCTTCCAGTATTCAACTGCAGACTCAGATGGTGGATTACTTCTGTGTACTTGCTTTTGAGTGACTCGTGGTACTGACAATTCAACCCCTACTTTCTCTGCGATATCAAGTGATTTTTAAATAATGCATGTAAAACATTTTCGACATCTTGTCGATCTTCTTTGATTACATCTAGAATATCATCAATATGTTTCTTCACCATAACCAAATCCATACTTTTACCTTGTAAAACGTTTACAACGGGTTCCAAAATTGCAGAGTAAGATAGTAAGATGAATATTGGTTTAGTAACTGCACAGTGCAATTGGTAGGCAGATTTTCTTGTTGCATAGTTTCCTTCGACAGATAGATGTTCTAGTGCTTTAACAATGTCAGTGAAGCTTTCTGAAAAATTTTTTATGCGCTTATATTTTTCCGACCATCTGGTTTCACAGATCCTTGAAAGATTTGGAACCGATTTCCTACGAGCTGGCGATTCACGAAAGAAGGTTATTGTGTCTTTAACCGTTACAATTGTGTTTTTTATTTCTGGTAGCTTGCTAGTATCATTGACCACAAGATTTAGTCTGTGGCTGGAGCAATGGAAAAATAAAGATTTAGCGTACTTTTTTTAAAGAATGGCCTGTACACCACCTTCTTTGCCGGCAGTCGTGGAACACCCGTCAAATCCGAATCGCACACAATTATCGCCGGAAAAATTATTATCTTCTAAAAACTTTGAATTGCGCTAGCGATTGTAGTAGCATCTTGACATTTTAACTCAATGTAGCCTACAAATTCCTCCCTGATTATTTTTTGGCTTTCATCATAGAACCTTAATCCAATAGAAAGCTGCTCTTTTCCAGCGATATCTGCTGTTTCATCAGCCATTACAGCATAAGCTTTTGCCCGTTTACAGTCTTCGATTATTTTTCTTTGATAACTTCACCGCATAATTGTATGATCTCATTTTGAATTGTTGGTGAGGTATAGACTGCGTTTTTTTGACATTTATCCAAGTGGCTCTTTAGCTTCTCATCACCAGAGTCAATCCTCAAATTTAAAAGGTCAAAGAAAACTCCCTCATTTCCTTGTTTTCCTCTAAGCGGCAAATCATGAATTCCACAAAATAATTGCTGATAATATTTGATTTATTTTCTTCAATCGTCTTATGGTGCCCTATTTGCAACTGGACATCAACAGGAGCATTTTCAAGAAATGCTTTTCAGCAGCTGTTGAAGATTTGTGGTAATGGCTGCCAACGTGCTTTCTACAATCTTCATGTATATCCTTAAACTTCATGTAAGGCCTTACCATAAATGACCCCAAAACTCCTTTAACTGTAGCAATTCTTGGCGGAAATAAAACACAATACAAACATAGAGCACCTTTCAAACGACTTGAGTACACCAGCCATGGAGTATATTGATCTAACCAGCGATGGTTAAATTTTCTTTTCAAGTGAATGGCATCAGAAGCAAAATCGTAATTGGATGATGGAACCCAAGGGTTTGTCAACAATTCCTTCTTTTTTTCAGAAGGCAAGTTATTGGCACAACTAACATAACGACCAATGTCATTTTCATGGTAGCCATCGCGTTCTTCAGTTTGTTTAGAGGTCCCAGTTCCAGAGACAGCTTCATGTAGATTTGAAGAACTACTTGAGCCTCCTTCAAAAATAGATTCCGATTTTGATGTTCCGACCATTTTATTTTCATCTTCATCACAATCATTGCTTCCACTTCCACTACTGTCATCATGAACTTTTTCCGTTTTAGAGATTTTTGACCTAAAAATAATAACCTAATATCATTCTTGTTCTTAGTCCCTAGTATAAAAATTAGTATAAAACAAAACTACCATGTAATGATAGCTTATAATGTGGATATACTATATCCGATGTTAATATTTTTTCTCTAGATTAAAAACACAAAATGAAATTAATAGCACGTATAAAGTGCTGTTTGATATTTAATATGTGAAAATTTCAAGTTTTTATATTTAGTCCCATTTGAGATATCAGCTGTCAAAATCGGTGCATTATTGTAATTTTTTATAATTAGAAGGCAAAAAGTCGGCATCATAATAATGAAAAATATATAAAATTATATTAATAATGCACAGAATCTTTTGCCAAAGCTGATAAAAATTGTTTCACAAAGATACAAGCAAAGAGAAAAGAGCAATTGGCGATTTTGTAAAGGCTGCAATTGAATTTTTTCCAAACGTTGCGATACAAATAATTTTGAACAAAATTAACATCGGATATAACATATCTACATTATAAGCTATCATTACATGGTAGTTTTGTTTTATTTGGTGCTGGTCGAGCAACCAATTTTCAAATTTTGGACCATTTCTAATGGAATGACTCTAAAGTTTTAATTACAAATTTAATTTTCTACTGAAATTATTTAACTTACCTTTTGTAACCAATTTCTTATATCCATATTGTCTTTTCTGTGATTTCTGTCTGTTTATTCTGTGGTAAAACTATTGTTACGGATTTTCCTCTTGTTTCTCAGGCAATAATTTAACACTGATAACTATTCACACCAACTTTATTTAAAACCAATAAAGTTAACAAAATAACACAAATATTCACTTTCTCAACACTTTTAACTATTCCGCTTTTAAATCTCGCGCCTCGCTTTCTATTCGCCGTATGCAACTTCGTATCCTGCACTATGTACTGTACTGTCTGTCTTCGCGCCGGATAGGCAATTTTATATACCCTTTTTGAGCCTAGAAATTGCCAGAACATTCCCATCGCCGGTTCCCGTATATTCCTCACTTGTATCTCGATTTTCTCGAAGAAAACCAGTGGCGTTTCGTTACACTATTAAATAGGACACTGTCGCTAGACAAGAGCACTTTGTTGCAAAAAATATTGTCCTATGTTAGGATTTGGAGCAAGTTGTGTTTTAACCACTTGATAGTTTTGCACGAACTGCACTCGGGCGTGACATTTTTCCGTACACTGACGATCCCGAGTCTCGTTCAGGCAACTTTTGTTTTAACTTGTTTTAACTTGTTGGTGCAGGTCTTACGTACGTTATAAGAGTATTTATTTCGGATTCTGATGTAGGATATTGTGTATTGAATGTTTCAAAATATTTCACACTAAAACTACTTATTGAGTAAATTTATTTTAATTAATTAATAGGATTAAAAATGTTGTTAAATGAAAACAAAAAAGTGACAATTTTTTACCATTTTTCTCAAAATGTCCGACTGTTAAGTGGTTGAATCGAACACTAAAATTGACGTATCCTGAGAGTAAATCGAACACTCGTTTTTATCCAATTCTGGTGTGCACCAATGCATTAAATGCATAGATCGAAAACACTATTAATATATATTTAGCACTATGTCAGTTTTTCAAACAGCTTTGTTTTTGCTGATGAAATATATTTTAGTAACAAAGGACACGCGAATAATTTTATTTATTAGAGCTTATTAATTAATTTTAAAATTTTCATAAAAGCAACCAAACGACCACAACAACAAACAAACTATATAAAACAGATAACAAAAAAATATGCAGAACAGAAAAATATGTATATTTTAGATTTAATTTTTTGTTTATTAAAATTTAAAAATTATTTAATTTATTTTTGCTCTTCCAGGGGGCAGTTGCCTCCTACTTTAGCTGGCTACGCCCATGCAAGGATTGGGGAACTAGGCTGTACGAAGTCGGGCGAAATGACCATACATCTAAGAGAGGAGAAACCTCTCACATACCGACCTTATCGTTTGTCCGAATCGGAGACGAATTGTTGGTTAGCAAGATAATCCGAGAGTCAGAGTCGGAGTATGCGTCTCCCCTGCTGTTGGTGAAGAAAAAGAATGAAGAAGATCGAATGTGCGTAGATTATCGCAAATTAAATAACCTTACCGTAAGGGAATTTTACCCACTGCCTCGGATTGATGATCAGCTCAATCGCTTGCACGGATGCAAGTACTTCACAAGCCTCGGTCTTAGATCAGGATATCACCAAATACCAGTAGCGGAGAGTTCAAAGAAATATACATCCTTCGTAACACCGGAAGGCACTTACGAGTTTATCCGCATGCCCTTCGGATTATCGAATGCACCTGCAGTTTTTCAAAGACTAATGAACAAAGTTCTTGCACCCGCCAGAAGTATTGCTGCAGTGTACCCAGACGGCATTTTATTGTATACACGTTCGGTAGAGCAGGGATTGCAGAACCTAGACTTGGTGCTAAAGCTTTTACGGGAAGAAAATCTAACCCTAAACCTAGAAAAATGCACCTTCTTGATGACTACGGTAGATTATTTGGGATTCCAAATAAGTGAAGAAGGTGTGACACCTGGACGAAGGAAGGCAGTTTCAGTGGAAGAATTTCCAACACCAACCAATGTTCATCATGTCCGTCAGTTTCTGGGATTGACCGGTTATTTTCGCCACTTTGTGAAAGACTATATGCTCGGATTTCCAGAGCTTTAACCAACTTGACAAAAAAAGGACAAACATGGAAGTGGCTTGCAGAAGAGCAATTAGCATTCGAAACTCTAAAATCGACATTAACCAGTAGGCCGTTGTTGGCGTTGTATAGTCTGAAAGCTAGGACTGAAGTACACACTGATGCCAGCAGAATTGGGCTTGCTGGTATACTGTTACAAGAACAAACAGACAAAAGACTACATCCAGTCGCCTACTACAGTCGACAGACCACAATTGGAGAACAAAAATTTCACTCACACGAGTTGGAAACTCTGGCGGTTGTCGAAACGATTAAAAAGTTCAGGGTATATCTTTTGGGTCTGGAATTCACCGTAGTGACGGATTGTAATGCACTAAAGGCAACCAGTACTAAAAAGGATATAAACCCGAGAGTAGCAAGATGGTGGTTGCAACTTCAAGAATACACTTTTACAGTAGCGTACCGACCAGTAAAGCGAATGATACATGCAGATGCCTTAAGCAGAAATCCGTCGATTGTTGAAGTTCCAACTGAAGAGATCTTTAGAATACATGAAGACGATTGGATCTTGTCAGCTCAATTGACGGACACGAAAATGAAGCATATCCGAGCGACACTCTTGAAGTCACCTGAAGCTGACGAGGACCAAAAGATTTACCGTGAGTACGCTTTACGAAATGGTCGAGTATATCGAATAACCGTCAGGGGTCTTCTCTGGGTCGTTCCACGAGGAATGCGACATCAAGTTGTGCGAGGTGCGCATGATGAAATGGGACATTTTGGCACCGAGAAAACTTTGAAAAGACTCACTGCTCATTATTGGTTCCCTCGAATGAAGGTCTATGTGAAACGTTATATCGCTTGTTGTATACCATGTCTATATGGGAAGAGTTCTACGGGAAGGAAGGAAGGGTTTCTGCATCCGATAGAGAAGATATCAGTGCCATTCCACACGTTACATATCGATCGCTTGGGCCCCTTTCCCAAATCACAGAAAGGAAATGAATATTTATTTACCGTTGTGGATGCTTTTACGAAAACCCTAATAATGAAACCAGTTCGATCTACCGCCACCCGATACGTTGTCGTTACGCTGCTAGAAATTTTTAACACACATGGAGTTCCCACAAGAATTATCAGTGACCAAGGCACAAGTTTTACTTCCAACAGTTTCAAACATTTTTGCAAGGATCACGGGATTCAAAGTATTCACAATGCCGTTGCAACACCTAGGGCCAATGGTCAAAATGAGCGCTTCAATCGAACTATTTTGAGCGCACCCCTGACTTCCACGTTGGAAGAGGAAAGGTGGGACATAAATGCCACAAAGGTGCAGTATGCCATTAACACAATGGTGAACAAAACTACTAACAGAACGCCGTTCGAATTACTGTACGGATACCGGCCTAGGCCAAGAGAGAACTTGGAGTTGGCGGATACACTCAAGCTTGTACCCGAAGTGATTGAGGATATAACTTCAATGAGGGAAAATAGCGCCAAGAGGATTAAAGATGAGCAGATGAAACAAAAGAAATATTTTGACAAAAATCGAAAGAGGCCTCACGTCTACGGTAAGGGCGATATGGTTCTGATAGAGAAACACGAAATCCCTGCTGGAACAAGCAGGAAATTACTGCAGAAGTATAGCGGACCAATGATAGTGAAGTAGGTGATGCTAAACGATCGATACGTCGTTGTCGACATGGAAGGGTCCCAGAGAACCCAAAAACGTGCAACGTATGAGAAGGTAGTTGCAGTTGACAAAATGCGGAAATGGGTTCCTCCCGGTGCTTTGTCGGATGCTACCGACAGTGACAGTGGCAGCGATGGGGTCCCATATAAATCTAGTAGTTCGGAAGATAACCACCACTTCGAAGGCGAAGTGAGCGACAGGTTGGCCGGGTGTAAATTATTTCTTTTCTTCATTATGTAATCGTTAGTTTTAATAAAATTATGGGTTATTCGACACATGTGTTCCTTTTTTTTTTGTTGAGTTCGTTGTATAGTAATTAAAATAAGGGCCCATAAATATGTCACTATATTAAACTTAGGGGAAATGCCGGTCTATGAACTAATAGTTAACAAAATCGATATACAAATCACTAATACTGACTTGAAGGAATGTTCAGTACGTAATTGAGTTTTCTTGTGAATAGTGCTGTTCTATTTTTGTGCGTTGAAGGTGAGCATATCTAACTTGCATTATTATTGTAGAAATAAAGTAATCAATTTTCTTTGGATTGTTATTGACACCTACATATAGTGTCATTGTGGTAATTAATTTGCATGTGAGTAAAACAATAATTGCTGTTCTTAAGGATATGATGTATGATTATATGACATGTTAAAGGTACCTTAAGTAGTGTTATGTTAATGTTTACTAAGAAGTGTGCGAATGATAGATGTGACGGTTTGTATCTATAATTGCTTGATGCGCGCGATGTGATGATGAGTGGTAATTAATATGCGTTCGTACGGGCAGTTTAAGTACTGCCGGTCCCGTAACTATTAGGGATGATTAGAACCAGATCGACGTTAGAAGGCCTCCTGCATCTCGTGGGGGTTACGTTCAGGCACAGGGTCAGTATCCATGCCACGTAGCATGTGGCCTTGGCCTGTCGTTGGAAGACCTCTGTATTGCATGGGGGGATACGTATTTGGTCTGGATTCCTAATCTTGTTAAGTGCTTGCTGGGCGTCTCGACCGACGTCAGAAGGCCTCTTTTATCTCATTGGGGTTACGTTCAGGCACAGGGTCAGTATCCATGCCATGCAGCATGTGGCCCTTCCCAACGTAGGAAGTCCCTCATTAATTCATCGGACTTAAGGCTTATTGCTTCTGTCTGAGTTAGAAGACTCCTGCAGACCCTCTTCCTATGAGGGTGGTTTATTCATTGGGGGATACGTGTTTGGGGGGCAGAAAGACCTGGCGTAGGAAGATCCTCAGATTCATTAGACAATGTTTTCCCGACAGGGAAGATACAGCTATTGCCTTCAATAGCTGATTGGCCTTAGAATTGTACAATAACTGTAAAAGTATGAGTTGAGATTGGCACAGTCAGAGATGCTCCTTGTGTTTTCTTTATAATTGCAGTAGCCAAGCCAAGGGCAGTAGTGGAACAATCCTGATAGAAGCCCTATCAAACCGGACTGAGTTTGGTGAGTGATAATAAAGTTATGCGATTATAGACCGATTTATTGAATTGTGTATATATTAGGTAAGACCCTCCTTCCTCTTACATATAGAAACAAAAGGAGGGTCTTAATTGCAGAAGCACCAATAGTTTTCCTAAAAACGCCCTGTCTCTAACTGTGTTATTTATGAACGAAATCGATTGAAATATCGTATTAAAATACTTCATACTTGTGCGAAAGTCTGATAATTTAATTAATTGCAGAAGCACCAATAGTTTTCCTAAAAACGAGAGACGCATGTCGCTGCCCGCATGTAATGAGCGCGCCTTGAACAGTCGCCGGTCTCTAACTGTGTTATTTATGAACGAAATCGATTGAAATTTCGAATTAAAATACTTCATACTATTGCGAAAGTCTGATAATTTAATTAATTGCAGAAGCACCAATAGTTTTCCTAAAAACGAGAAACGGATGTCGCTGCCCGCGCATAATGAGCGCGCCTTGAATCGTCGCCAGGTCTCTAACTGTGTTATTTATGAACGAAATCGATTGAAATTTCGTATTAAAATACTTCATACTTTTGCGAAAGTCTGATAATTTAATTAATTGCAGAAGCACCAATAGTTTGTCTAAAAACGGGGCGTTGAAATTATTAATAAAAAACCATCAATGTAATTCTATAAAGCACGTTTCGTTATACGCATACTGGTGAATGACGTCAGTCCGTCGCTCAGACGGCACGTCACTATCTTCACACACGCAGAAAAACTGAATTCTATTTAGATTAAATTATTGACAATTTAATCATCATTTTAAAACTTACTTACTAGAGGGCACTTCTTACTTTTAAATTACAATGCGGGGTTGTCCTATATAACATCATTTAATAAAAAAATTTTATTCGAGATCGATTAAAAAACCATATTCATATAAATAACTTGCTGAATGTCAAATTGTTATTTAAATAATGATTTTTGTTGTTTTGTGTGGGTCAGTCTTAGATCTTTCTTGTCACTGAATACTGGCCTTAATGGGTCAGTCTTATGTATATTCAGTCTCTAATATTTTCAAATTTCCAATGTTGGTACTTGTTAGAACCTATCAGTTGGCTACTACTGTCAACAAAACGTTTTTAATTTTAATTATCAATAAAAAAAGTAATTTAAATTCAATGGCAGAATTTAAATTAATTCATTTAGTTAAACAATTACTAGATCGTACTGGGTAGTTTATAATAAATATTTTATTTCTTAATAACAATATTTTTTTATAGTGTAAAAGAAGATGTTCACAATATTATTGAATTACTTCAAAAAATCCCTTTAGCAAGCGAAAGCAAAAGCCATGGCTGTTCTTCCACTCTCTTTCAAAACGCTGTCCATAATTTAACACAATCACTACCTAATTCAAAACCATTGCTCACGAAACTTGAGAATCTTAAAGAAAAGAAGTGTGTGTATATTGCCATTTAATACAATATTACATTTGTTAATTTTTAGTGTTGATGCTTTAGCAGAGTATGTACAGCTATTAAGTTACATTTCACAAGACTCTGTGTTAAAAGATTTCTTACAACATCCAGTTAAAAATCAAAACCGATCTGAACTTTTAGCATCTAGCAATGTAACAAAAGATAATGTTGAACTGGTAAAAACACGTGTAAAGCGTGCACGTGAAATAAATCGCCAATCTAAGTGTCGAGAGTTAGAAAAAAGTTTAGATAAACATACACAGCTATCGAAAACTTCATCTATTACATCTTGGGTGCAAAGACGGCCTAGTATGTCATGGGATTTTTCTACAATAACGCTTACAAATAGTAAAATGCAGTTAGAAAATATACCTGATGTTTCACAAGAAAATTTGTTACTAGAAGACTTATTAAATATATTAATTGGTTTACCAGGTTGTTATATAGATCCCATCAAATTAAAAGATCAATATGCCCCACGTGAATTTAGTTTATGTGATGCCATCGATCCAAGCTTGAAAGAGTTATTGCGGCAAATATTACCTTTAGCTTCACACTATTCCATTGTACAAAGGTTTATAGAGGAAAAACTACGGTTTGAATTTGGCCAAGTGTGTAATGCTCTTGCAGAATGTATGAATTCGTTAATTATTGATTATACTGTAATATTACTTCTTACTGTTAGAATTTTAATTAAGTATACTTACTATTTACAGTTATTCGTTACACAAATGGAAACGGAATTTCGATCTGGCAATTTAAATCTTCATAAATTATGGTTCTATATACAAAAGAATCTTCATAATATGAATTTTATGAGTAATATAGCAACATCAATTAGTAAAGTAAGTTTTAAGATCTTTTATTGTTAAATAATTTTTTAATTAGTCAGATGCAAAAGGAGGGAAAGTATTGAGTTTACTTCATGATCACATTACTGGATATATTGGTGATGTACAAGCTCAACAGTTATGTTTACATTTGATGCAAGCGGCCTGTGTACCGTACATGAAAATGTTAGGAATGTGGATTTATAAAGGAATTATATCGGATCCAATTAATGAAGTAAATGAAATTATTGTGTGATTTGCTTTGCGCTTTACAAAAATTTGTAGTTTTTAATTGAAGATAATGAAATGGTACAAAAGGAAGATATGCCTGTTGATTACTCGGCAGATTATTGGGAAAAGAAATACACAATTCGTAGAGAAAGAATTCCTACATTTTTAGAGCCAGTTTCTGATATTATTTTAAGAGCTGGAAAATATTTGAATGTTATCCGGCAATGTGGTATGTATTGCTTAAGGATGGTATATAAAGAGATTTAACATAATGATATAAAGATGGGCATTTCCAAAATTTATGCTTAACATTTTGACTGCACACTATTAGATATCTCTTTATTTTCCAATGAACTAAGGTAAGCCTTGTATGACTATACTATATAATGGAGGGGTTGGAAAATACTGTTTTTGTTACTAAAAGTATGCTAAAATTATAATGCTTATTGCTGAATAAAGTAGTTTAAACATGACGATAACGTAAGTAGGCAGTCAACGTCTTAATACATACATGTGTAATGATTGTGATTGTGAAAATTTCAGTTTTTTGGGATTCTGGCATCATTAAAAGTAGTTGCTAATATGCCCCATTAAATCGAGAAACTATTGAACCAATTATGTTTTAATATATTTTGATTGCACTAACAATGGAAATGTTCAACAATTAGTTTTGGGTGCCATGAAAGAATCCAAATATGCAATAATATACAGGGGATTCCATTTAAACAATACAACTTTGATATAAATCGCTCTGTACAAACTTTGCAATTGAAGCGGCAATATTTTAAGTTTGTAACGTTACGGATACCCCACCACATCACATCAACAAACTTTAGAGATGTTCTTTAATAAACCCACAATCTTTCACCTACACACTATTGGCCCACCCTGTATGTTATATATATATATATATATATATATATATATATATATATATATATATATATATTTTGTATAATATTTGTAAACACATTAATTTAATAATAACTGCATTCCATAAAAACAGTTTTATCATATAGGGGAAATCTTTTAAATGTATGTTGTAAATAGCAAAACATCGTTTTATATAAATTCATATAAGGTGGCTCTAAGTAGCCTTCGAAAGGGAAAAGTAAATACGAGTTGCAGTAAGGTGATAGAGATAATTAGGTTTGTATATTTACATTCTACAAATTACTTAATGATGGGAGAAACCAATAGCCAGTTTTATATCAACTATTCATAAGTAAAAACACAAAACGGGTTTAGTAAACTGCATAAAATATTTCAATATTTAGTTTAGTTCTCCAACACAGTTATTATGAGAACAGTCGAAAGAAAAACACATCTGAAGGTATGCGTATTATTTTTAATATATATTTTACTTGATATTGTTCACAAAAATGCTAATAAAAGATTTTAATGTGTTATTATAGGAGGAGGCTGGCATAAACCAACCAACTCTGCATCAACGCTTATTATTAGAGAGCGGATTTTATGCACTATAAAATGCCGAAATATGTGCATATATATGCACTTAAAAACCTTCAAATATGCATCAAAAATGCATTATTAATTCAAAATATGCATAAATATTGAATCTTCTATTTACCTGTGTTAATTCCAAATTATAACATTAATGTATAAAAAAAGTATATATGCTTGTAATTTTTTCATAGAAAAAAGATAAATTGCATACAAACTTATTATTTTAACATTCAAAATTATGTGTTATTTAAAAACTACATATTTACTTATACACTATACATTTATAAAAACTGCACCTGTCATTACTACTTACAAAGCAATTATTATTTTAACATTATTTTAAAATTATGTGTTATTTAAAATTACATATTTACTTATACGCTATAGATTTATAAAGATTACACCCTCTCATTACTATTTGCAAAACAACTTATAACTAAATATTTTTCCAAGTTTTCGGGCAGAAAATTTTGGCGTCTGTCCGATAGTATGTTTTTGTACAAAGAAAACTTCTTTCTACATCCACAGACGTTATGGGTGCATATTTTAACGCGGCTAATATGGCCAAATCTAAATTTATAACAAGATCATCGAAATTTTCTCAAGTTTCAGAACTTTATTATTAACTTTTAGTAACAACTGATATCCACTGTTTTTTGTAAAATTTCATTTAATTTATTAGAAATAGTTTTACCAATATTCCCTGAAACAGCAGAAATCAGCTGTTGAAATTTATTAATTATTTGCATAGATTCATTTAATGACAATGCTTCCGTTTCTAATTTAGCAATGGTTGAACTTACAAAATAGTAATTTGCTTTTATAAATGCCAGCTTATTGCGCAATTGTGTTTTCTTTAAAATGGATTGAGCTTTTTGAACGTAAGTACTTGAATTATCAGAAATTTCTAAAACTAACTCCTTTATTTTTTCCAAATGATCTGCATAAAAAAGAGCTGCATTTAACCAAGTACCCCAACGCGTAATCACAGGCTCTGGTGGTAGAGGAATAATAGGTAACTTTTCTTTGTACAATTGAATTCGTAACGGAGTTTTTAAAAACACATTCTTTATACTACTTATTAAACTATTTACTAGTGGAAATTGATTACGAATTGTTTCTGCTACTCTATTAATACCATGTGCGAGACATGAGTAGTAGGCCGACACCTTGGCCGCCATCTTGGATTTTGACGTCACAAGCCCGCCCACGTGGGGGACCGGATTTTCCACCCTTATTTTTACACGCTTACGTGTGAGACCGGATTTTCCACCCTTATTTTTGCACGCTCACGTGTGAGACCGGATTTTCAACCCTTATTTTTACTCGCTTACGTGTAGGACGTATTTTTCCACCCCTATTTTTGCACATACCCTCGTGTAGGACGCATTTTTTCACCCCTATTTTTACACATCCACGTGTGAGACCGGATTTTTCACCCCTATTTTTGCACGCTTACGTGTAGGGCGTGTTTTTCCACCCTTATTTTTTACGCGCTTACGTGTGAGACCGGATTTTCCACCCTTATTTTATATACCCTCGTGTAGGACATATTTTTCCATCCCTATTTTTTACACACCCACGTGTGAGACCGTATCCTTTCTTCTCGAAGGCCCGTTTTCAACCCTAATTAAAGGTTTTTGTAGTTGCTAACGTGAAGGATCGTATTACCGTTATTTTTATGATTTCTTAGGGGTTAAACCTTATGGTTGTATTAAGGACCTTTTGACAGCTAGGACTTTTGCTAACGTGAGAGCTGTATTTTAGGGTTAGCGTTGAGCTGAGGGCTGGAACTTGGGGCTGGTCTAAGGATAAGTCTTAGAGTTTGGCCTTGGTGGTGGAGCTAGAGTTGGAGTCAGGCCTTGGTGGTGGAGCTAGGGTTGGAGTCAGGCCTTGGTGGTGGAGCTAGGGTTGGAGTCAGGCCTTGGTGGTGGAGTTAGGGTTGGAGCTTGGGGCTGTATGTAGAGGTAGGGGTAAGTATTAGGGTTATTTCTGATGGTATTAAGGCCCTTCTGGTTGTAACCCTGGAGGGGCAATCGTGCTCTTTTAAAAATTATATCTTGTAAGACACGCTCTCTCTCTCTCTCTCTCTCTGGCCTCTCTCGTTTCTCTCTCTCTCTCTCTTTCTCTCTCTCTCTCTCTCTCTCTCTCTCTCTCTCGCTCTCTCTCGATCCTCTCGCTTATCCCGCTTCACACAACTATTTGCCCCGCAAGGCATTTGTCTATTTAAACGAAGCTCTTGGCTGAGTATCTGTTAGTATCGTTTTAGCGATTCAAGATGGAAGGTCAGTTTAAGCACCCCTTTTCGGCTATAGTTGCAGGTCCGTCGGGATGTGGGAAATCGTATTTTATCGTTGATTTTCTAAAAAATATCAAAACAGCTTGCGATACAACTTTTGAAAAAATTATCTGGTTTTACAGTGAGTGGCAGCCTTTATTCAAAGATCTCTCTGTTGAGTTTCAAAAGGGTTTACCTGATATGGAACAGTTTGACGGGGAAAAACCTGTCTTAATAATAATTGACGATCTAATGCGTGAAACTAACGGCTCCGTGGTTGATATTTTTACAAAGGGTTGTCATCATCGAAATCTAAGTGTGTTTTTCTTAACACAGAACATATTTCATCAGGGACGTGGACAGCGCGATATTCCTCTCAACGCACATTACATAATTTTGTTCAAGAACCCACGTGACAGAGCACAGATACAGCATTTAGCAAGACAGATTTCGCCAGACAATCCAAAATTTTTAGAAGCTGCGTACCAAGATGCTACCTCAAGCCCGCACGGATATTTATTGTTCGATTTAAAACAGAATACACCGGATGTGCTACGTTATAGAACAAACATATTCGGGCCTCAGGGTATCTGCCAGGTATATATAGCGAAAAAAGGGTTTAAGTCTCACAGTCATAAAGATTACATCATATATGATGGCTGACGTCTTAATCGAGAACACTGATATCCTACATGCATTAGCCAGATTAAGTAAAAGTCAACGTGACGCTTTATTGAAGTGTTTGGATAGTAAGCAGGTAGAGTGTATTTGCGAGTGTGCACATAACATTTTAAAAGGTCGTGTACCTCTGTCAGTTGATCAGAAGCAGCGACTCTCTCAACATAAGCACACTTTAAGACGCCTGGCACAGCGAGGCGAATCTATAAAAAAGAAGAAACAGTTTCTTGTACAGAAAGGTGGTGCATTTCTACCACTGCTGTTAGGACCATTACTCGGTGGAATTCTGGGTAATCTGTTTCAATAACCATGGACCACATTGTGAAGAAGATGATTATTCTACCGATGGACTTTATACAGCGCTTACAGACACCAGATGTTACACAAAACAACATTTTAACGCAGCTGGGTAACGATATGGATAAAGTTTTAAAAACTAAAATGACCGATCATGACAAATGGCAGCAGTACAACCAAGTTCTTCAAAGGTATCTACACTTTTCCAATCAGTTACGTCAACCCACCAGTATAACTATTAGCGGTGACGCTGCTGCAGATGATATTAGAGATTTACCGCAACGCAAAGGTCTGACAGACGACGAGATAGTATCAACGCTTCCGCCTTCATATAAAAGAAAAGGCGCGAATTTGTTACATATACTGAATACGAACAGCGAGGTTTTTTGGGATAAAAGGGGTACTGTCACAATAAAAGGCGAGATCATACCACACTCCAACATTATCGATCTGGTTCACGAGACGTTAAGAAAACGAAAAACCACAAATCCGAGCGGTTGGCGTCAGTTTGCGACGTACATTAAAGAGATAAATATACCTCGAGCGTTTATCGGAGATACGCAAAGGTATGATGTTTCTGCATCGCCCAGTGCTGAACGGACCCTCACAACTATAGGTGAGAATTACGATGCTGATAGTGAAACGCGGGAAACACCAAGAAGAATCTCTCAAAGAAGAAGAAGAGGACTTTCACTAGATTGGGATTCGTGGCGTTCATAACATGGATGCTGTATACTATGATCCCTTCCACCCAGCAGGGTTCGCTGGTATAACACCTTTAACTAATGCTGTAAAGGGTAGATATGGTGAAGTAAAAAACTGGCTGCAGGCACAGGAAGCTTATACAGTACATAAACCGGTCAGAAAAAAGTTTCCACGAAATAAATATATAGTGAGTAACCTTTACGAATTGTGGCAAGCGGATCTTTGTGATATGCGGACTTTAAGTAAACACAATAGCGGATACAACTACATACTAACGGTAATTGATGTATTTAGCAAGAGGGCATGGGCGAGAGCACTTAAAACGAAGACAGCCTCATCTGTAATTGAAGCATTCGCGGATATTCTTAAGGATTGCGACAATACTCCGGTAAATCTACAGACGGATAAAGGCAAAGAGTTTGTGGCGAGCAGTGTACAAAACTTTTTCAAGAAACAAAATATCAATTTCTATGTTACAAATAACCCTGATGTAAAAGCATCTGTAGTTGAAAGATTTAATAAAACATTGAAAACAAAGATGTGGCGTTATTTCACTTACAAAAATTCCTACAGATATATTGATGTGCTCGAAAGACTTGTGACTGCCTACAACAATAGTCCTCATTCAAGTATAAAGATGGCCCCCGCGGCAGTAAACGATAAAAACATTTTGGAAGTGTGGAATAACCTGTACGCGAGAGGTTTAGGTCCAGTACACCATCCTAAATATAAAGTCGGTGAGCACGTCAGAATCGCCAGAACTAAGTACACCTTTGAGAAGGGATATGAAACGAATTGGAGCGAGGAAGTTTTACAATTAGTACGGTGATAAAAGAAGACCACCAGTTTATAGAATAATCGATCTTAATAACGATCCTGTTGAGGGCACCTTTTACGAAGAAGAATTGCAAGTTGTTACGGTTGATGAAGATACTCTATTCAAAGTCGATAAGATTCTGGCAGAGAAGGGCCGTGGGCGAAATAAACAATACCTAGTCAAGTGGCGTGGATACAGTGACAAATTTAATAACTGGGTGTTAGCTTCGCAGCTGAGAGATATATAAAATGGAGTTTTATCTTACCTTATTGAGTAATAGCTCTATGACGTATTTTCCAGGTAATATGACGTCAAGTTTTATTACGCAACTGCCAAAACGAATAAGATTAACGGGCTCGTGGGTTGTAGGGATATCGGAAATTCAGTACCCATGTTCTTTTGCCGCTGTAAGTGCAACAGATAATTTAATTTATTATAGAACAGAGCCACCTGACGACGAGAACATGTTAGAAGCGATATTAAAAAAGGCCGCAGAATATTTTCAACTCGACAACGAAAAGATCATTTATATTGAAGACGGCTGGTACGTGATACGATTCGCTTCGGGAAATTACGCCAGCATAGAAGAAATTATCAGCGAGCTAAATGACCATGTACTAATAAGTAAATTGCTAACAATCGAGTATCATAATCTAACTAAACGCGTCACTACGAAATTAAAACTCGGCTCTCGCTATTCGGATTCTCACAACGTCTAGCCTTACAATTGGGTTATCGACCGTATCAGAACATAGCTATGGAAGCGATACCCCCTCACCCCGCTAGCATATGGATAGGCTTACCAACTCAGATGTTTGTTTATTGCGATATCGTTGAACCGCAAATTGTGGGTGATGTTTTATCTCCGCTTATGCGTATAATAAATATTACTTCAGAAAACTATGCTTATGGGGGTCATAAAGATGTGGTTTTCTCGCCTGCACACTACATACCGGTAATGACGCGTGAATTTGAAAACATCGAGATTAATATAAAAACAGATACGGTGCAGCAATGCCATTTGAGTTTGGAACGTCGTGCCTGAAGCTACACTTTAAGAAAGTACAATAATGGTTTGCCCTTACCAGCAATATTACATGAATCAGGCCGGTAACGGTATCGGCTCTATTTACAGAGGTGTGCCCTATCAACGCGGTCATGGGATAGGAGCTGGTTAGGCGGTATATTTAGAAGTATAATACCGTTATTTAAGTCTGGCGCAAAGGCTATTGGTAAAGAAGCTCTTAGGACAGGTGCTAATATTCTTGGTGACGTCATAGAGGATCGACCTATTAAGGATTCGTTTCAAGAAAGATTTCCGAGGCAGGTAGAAACCTTAAGCGTAAAGCCGACGAGAAAATCGATAAAATGATGGAGGGTTCGGGTTATAAAGAGTACGTCTGGCTGATAATAATCAGTCTCAACTGAGAGTTGTTGCTAAGAAGAAGCCTGCTTACGACGATATATTTTCAAGATAATGGCTTTTCTACATGCTCAATCGTGTGAATGCGTCAAGTCCGAATTGGATTTGTTCGCTTTACCAGCGACGCAGACAAGTATCGAGAGTGGTGAATGGATATTTTACAAGCCCTTATCAGCTCTGAGTGATGACGCCCCAATAGAATTTGTAGTCCCCGGAAATGGAAATGATTATATAGATTTAAGCCAGACTATGCTGTACATTACAGCTAAAGTTCTAAAACATGATGATACAGCTCTTACAGACGCTGATGTTGTAGCACCGGTAAACAATTGGATGCATTCGCTTTTCTCACAGGTGGAGGTTTACTTAAATCAGAAGATGGTGTCACAACCAAACAACACCTACGCCTACCGTTCATATATCGAGACACTGCTAAATTATGGAAAGGAGGCCAAGAGTTCACATCTAGGATGTACCTTATGGCACAATGATACAGCTGGACAGATGAATACGTTGGGAAACGCTAATAACGGTTTCTCGAAACGTCAAGCACTTGCGGCTACCGGTAAACAGATAGAGATGATTGGTCACATGCACTCGGATTTATTTAATCAAGAGAAATTTCTCATAAGTGGTGTTGAGTTAAAGACTAAATTTGTACGATCAAGAGATACCTTTAGTCTAATGGCTGCACACGCTTCAAATTACAAGACGCGAATTATAGACGCTAGTTTACTGGTGAGACGTATGCGAATCAATTCAACTATTCTAATAGCGCACGCTAAAGCTTTAGAAACAACAGCCGCAAAATATCCTGTTACAAGGACCGACGTAAAAGTGTTAACTATACCAGCAGGTATACAGCGAAAATCATTGGATAATGTTTTCCTGGGTCAGTTACCTAAACGATGCATCGTAGGCTTTGTAGCAAATAAAGCCTTCAACGGTGACTACCCCTCAAACCCATTCAATTTTCATCACTGCAATATTAACTACATGTCATTATATATTGACGGACAACAAATTCCTTCGAAGGCCTTACAACCGGACTTTACAGCTAATGGTTTATACGTAAGAGCGTACCATACCTTATTCTCTGGTACGGGTATTCATTTTTTGAATGAAGGTAACGATATATCAAGAAGTGATTATCCCAACGGCTACTGTTTAATGGTCTTTGACCTAACACCTGACCTGTCAGCAAACGCTAGCACACACTGGAATTTAGTTAGAAACGGCTCCCTTCGGCTGGAAGTCGGGTTTGAAGAAGCGCTCACCGTAACCGTTAACTGTTTGGTGTATGCAGAATTCGATAATGTGATCGAGATCGATAAACATCGAAATGTCGTTGTGGATTTTAGCTGTTAAAAGTGGTAGCTCTAACCTGCAAGCTTCAGTGTAGAGCAGCAACCGATAGAAGATGGACGCATACTTGGACATGCAAGGGTTTAGCGGTGTTAACAACGAATTCATACCGAAAGAAATTGCCGTGGTTACAGATCAGGGTCGTTTATCGTTGATGCTGATAAAACCACCGCGAGGCTACTTTATATCAGGATCCATGTCACGACAGATAAAATTTATGGAGGATAATTATCATGGCTTGAAATGGTGGTGGGGTCATGTACATTACAACAATTTCCGTGAGGAGCTGTTGAGAGTGTTGCGCCCATTTAACAAGATTCACGTTAAGGGTAGTGAAAACAACAGTTTTTAAGGTTTCTTAACAAACCAATAGTAAACCTTGAGGAGAGTGGTTGTCCGTCGATTAAACAGTTGAAAAAGGAAGCAAAAGCGTATAGCTGTTTAAGCCATAACATCACTGAGCCTATGTGTGCACTGGAAAACGCATTACTACTACAAGACTGGACACATACCAATTCCAAAGATGTATGCGGTACAAGTGTTGAGATGCTTGAAATCGATCCACAGCCACAAGAAGAATGTGTTTCGGCTTGTATGTGCTTCTAATCAATTACCGAAACACGCACCTCGACCGTGTGCAATTATCGTAAACACGGATCCTGCAAACAAGCCTGGTCAGCATTGGGCCGCCATCTACATTGACGAGAATGGTTATGGCGAGTATTTTGATTCCTTTGGGCGAGCACCGCAAGGATATCATTTACATTTCCTAGAGAAGAATTCCATATGCTCCGTATATAATAAAAAAATTCTGCAAGACTATCATTCGGATGTATGTGGATTTTATGTCTTAGTGTTTCTATATTTTAGATTACATAGTTTATCAATGATTGGTTTTGTAAAAAACTATTTTAGTACATGTTTAATTCTAAATGATGAGATAATTAAAATATTGTTTAATGTCTGTTACCCGATCATTCAATTCTGATAAATAAATATATTTTTAGTACCTTACTTGTTTTATTTAAGAATTGCGTAATACCTACTGTTTTTTCTTTTAATTCGGCATGTGTGTTTTTAAAAATCGTGTTATAAATTTATTATTTAACGTTTTTAAAAAGAAATTATGTTAACCATTTATATTGGTTTTTAGACCATTAAATTAAACAAAAGTTATATAATTACACGGTAATTAGTTAAAAGTAAACGTGAACAGTGATTTCTTACTACATATTTTAAACATTCCAAATTCTTAATATGGTTTTTATAAAAACAATTTGTGTGTCCGTATACGAATATTTTCAAAACAGTTTTAAGGGAAAGGTAAATGCATGTTGCTGTAAGTGCAATAAAGACAATGAGATTATTTGTATATTTTACACTCTATAGGTGGTTTTTACACAACTAGAAAGTTGTTCTTTAGTTTGACATGCAACACAAAAGCGGTGACCATCACTCAGTACCTTAAAACGTTACAGATCTGGTAAGTGTGGTGTTAACCCTTTTATTTATTTACAGATTTTTTAATTACAGTTAACATCTAAGCATTAAGTTTCTTTAAAAAATATTAAGACGTACAACATTCTTAGCGGACGGATGGATATTATTTCAATGCAGGTAAACTATGTTTTTTAATAATCGTTTAAGAGAACACAAACTGTTAATGTATTTAATTAACTTAATAAAAATGTTTTGTTTCATTATGGAGTGTCAGTAATTTTTTTATAGTTCACTGAGGATTTTTTTTTTTTTAATTATGACTATAAAAATAAGTGTTCTATAATTAAATTTTACTGTCATTCAAATTCCCCCAAGTATGATTAATCCTAATACAACTGCTATTTTACATCATTATTAGAAACGTTTTCTCCAATAGCATTTAACCCTTTTAAAGCAATAGACTAAATAATAATCTTTTATACAATTTCTAACATTGTATGCGTGTGCAATCTCCAGGGTTACAACCAAAAGGACCTTAATACTATCAGAAATAACCCTAAGACTTACCCCTACCTCTACATACAGCCCCAAGCTCCAACCCTAACTCCACCACCAAGGCCTGACTCCAACCCTAGCTCCACCACCAAGGCCTGACTCCAACCCTAGCTCCACCACCAAGGCCTGACTCCAACCCTAGCTCCACCACCAAGGCCTGACTCCAACCCTAGCTCCACCACCAAGGCCTGACTCCAACCCTAGCTCCACCACCAAGGCCTGACTCCAACCCTAGCTCCACCACCAAGGCCTGACTCCAACCCTAACTCCACCACCAAGGCCTGACTCCAACCCTAGCTCCACCACCAAGGCCTGACTCCAACCCTAGCTCCACCACCAAGGACTGACTCCAACCCTAGCTCCACCACCAAGGCCAAACTCTAAGACTTATCCTTAGACCAGCCCCAAATTCCAGCCCTCAGCTCAACGCTAACCCTAAAATACAGCTCTCACGTTAGCAAAAGTCCTAGCTGTCAAAAGGTCCTTAATACAACCATAAGGTTTAACCCCTAAGAAATCATAAAAATAACGGTAATACGATCCTTCACGTTAGCAACTACAAAAACCTTTAATTAGGGTTGAAAACGGGCCTTCGAGAAGAAAGGATACGGTCTCACACGTGGTGTAAAAATAGGGATGGAAAAATATGTCCTACACGAGGGTATATAAAATAAGGGTGGAAAATCCGGTCTCACACGTAAGCGCGTAAAAAATAAGGGTGGAAAAACACGCCCTACACGTAAGCGTGCAAAAATAGGGGTGAAAAATCCGGTCTCACACGTGGATGTGTAAAAATAGGGGTGAAAAAATGCGTCCTACACGAGGGTATGTGCAAAAATAGGGGTGGAAAAATACGTCCTACACGTAAGCGAGTAAAAATAAGGGTTGAAAATCCGGTCTCACACGTGAGCGTGCAAAAATAAGGGTGGAAAATCCGGTCCCCCACGTGGGCGGGCTTGTGACGTCAAAATCCAAGATGGCGGCCAAGGTGTCGGCCTACTACTGACATGTTACATGTATTAAATTTTCATAAAATAATTTTAATTGCTGTCCAGCTTTTACCATATACGGTGCTGCATCAGACAGCATTAAAACTATTTTATCTGTTGCAACAATATCAGGAATAAAAAATTGCATGAAAGCTTCGTTTATAAAGCGAACTATTGTTGCATGATTCGTTTTCTCAAGAACTTTGGAAGCGATTAAATATGATATACTAGACTGCGCCGCACTTAAATAACCAATCATTAAATTTGTAACATATCGCCCGCAACAATCTGTAGTTTCATCTACTATAAAATAAAGATATTTATTTTTTGTAATTTTCTTTATGTGCCCCATAGTTTCAGGATATAAATCATTAATATACCTTTTTCGAAGCGTGCTTTCATCTGGCACTTGCTTTTTACTAATTTTTTCTAAAAATGACCTAAAACTAGGATTTTGCAATTTCTTTAATGGAATATTGGCTTTAAGTGCACTACACAATTCTAAATTAAATTCCTCTTGTGCATTTCTTTTGGCCGTTTCTTGAAACAACGACTGGCGCAAAGGTGTCTGACAAACTTTTGTTTTCTTAAATGTTTCTAATTTTCTTTTATGAAGAGAGGTTTCAATGTGCTGTGTAACTTGAGATTTCCTTTCGCACATGATCTAAGGAAAAATTAATTTTAAAAATAAGTATCTAATTGCGTTTAAAAACTGATAAAACGGTGAATTCAATAACCTACATCAATTAATAAGGGTTTAATTTCCGAAATCAATTAAAAATATGTAATGGTACTTAATATTTTCCACAGGCTATGCAAAACACTTTTTATCATCCAGACGTAGCTCGGATATATTTTTATCCATACTTGAACTAAACTATTTTTAAATTTCGGCATCTTGAAGTTCACTTAACAAAGCCGTACCATTCAGTTACGTCTTCGCCCAAAGAATGTTTAAAATTTTGCATTTTGTCCGTTACTCTCAAATTATTTTCAAGAAGGTTTAACTAACTAAACACCTACCTTGAAAAAGTCCACATAACTTTAACCCTTGATTGCGGGAATTCCTCAATCAATGCTTTAACTATCTACTTAGGTACCATTGGAATTTTCAAATACTACGAAATAGCGGCATTGAAACTTCATAATCCGGAAGTATTAACGTTGCACTTAACTGCAGGTAATAATCTTTCTTTAAACCTGTCTTATTATTATAAAATACATTTCTTAGTTAGACACAATAACAAAATTTAAAATAAGTTAGAATAATGCATTTTAAAGCGAATTTGGAAGATATAGAAAAAATGCGAAATATATGTTAATTATGAATAAAAAGGCAAAATATGCATAAAATTGCAATATATGCAGTACTTGCCGAAATATGCAAAATATGCAAAATTAATTAATGTCAAATGATTGCATTTAGAGCAATTCGTCTAAAAACAAAACGATATTCTTCAACTATAAAAAATAAGCGATATGCATTTTGCTAAAAATCCTCACTCTACTTATTATAGTCGATCTCTACTCATTTGTTTAGTTAATTAGATAAAGGTGTGAGTGTTACGCTATTTTTTAATAAATTAAATAATAGCATTATGCGGTACGTATTTGTTGGTTTTAAACTTCGTAGTAATTGATTCGCATGTAATAATAAGCCGTTAAAACCTATTGTCTTTTATCTCCATTATAGCAATTTGGTATTTTGAACAGTGGTTGATTTTGAGCAAGCAAGCTGTAATTAATTAAACCAAATCAGTATTTTTGAACTGTAAGTTGGTTTTCAGAAACTGTAAGGTATGATCTGGTTTTTATTAAGATTGATTTAGTTGATTGATCTGATTGATCGATTTGTTTGTTTGAGAAAGAGCCGAGAGAGGGGAGGGGTTACAGAAAATGTTCATTAGTCTATACATCACTAGATGGCGCCAGAAACAAACCCTAATTAGTCCTACCGCTAAGTGACGCAAAATTCTGACAAAGTATTTGGTAAGTAATAATTATCATATTTTGCCTTAATTTGTTATAACTCTGCTTTGTACATGTTATAAAGTAAAGTTACCTCCTTACTTTATAAATTGTCATTATTGTGGACGGTTAAAAAAATTTACTACTAACCGAGATGCAAAAGTGGGTGGTAGGATAAAAAGGTCGACTACCCCAGGTTTAATATAAAATTTAATAACTAACAAAGATATTTGTATGACGATGATCAATGACTAGACATAAAATTTGACATTTTATTATTTTGTACTACAAAGCTCAGTCTACTCCACCTTTGCAACAAACATTTCATTTCCTGTTGTAAGTATGAATGGCACAGTTCTTTAGTTTTCAGACTCTATTACACTGTTGGGTATGACTGTATCTTCAAATCTCTCATAGGTTGACCATGTTCTGTCAGCTACCAAAACAGCTGCTCGTAAAATAGGCTATTTGTATAGATCTAAGCAGTACTTTACCTCTCGACAACTCCTGCTGCCCCAAATTCGGCCTCATCTGGAATATAATTCTCACCTCTGGGTTAGTTCTCCCCAATACGCTCTCGATATCGTTGATCGTATTCGGAAGAGAGCGATTAGGCTTATAAATGACCCGTCCTTAACTTCTCACATACAGTCCCTTGAGCACAGAAGGATGGTTTCAGTTATTTCTTTGTATTATCGTTATTACTACGGCTATTGTGCTGCTGAATTATATTCCTTGATACCATCTCGGGCTATCTTTGCGAGAAACACTCGGTTCGCTCATTCACATCATCAGTATGCAGTACAAATTACCACTTGTACCAAACGGGCGCAATCCACATTTTTCTACACGGCTTCTAAACTCTGGAATGATCTCCCTAGTTCCTGTTTTCCTCTCACTTATGATATGAAAAAATTTAAGGTAGCTGTTCATAGGCATCTATTGGCAATTCATTATCCCTCTATCCACCCTCCTCAGTGTTCCTGAGTGCTTCAGGTCCACAAGTAATCTATTGATTATTCGCTAAATACTAAATTTCAGTATAGGGAACCCTAATACCATTTGAAAAAAAAATACAGGGTGTTCTTTTTAAATTAAGCAAGTTATTTACTTTATAAGAGGTCCATAAGATTTCGTACTTTTTGGAACACTGCATTTTTACATGAGAGTAAATGTACCAAATAGTAGTCTCAGGGTTTCGGATTCATTCTTCCAAAACATTTTTTGTTGTGTCTACCCATTTATCGTTATTTTTCTTTTTTTTTACGTACTACATTTCGAGAAAAACAAGAGATATCTAGACAACCGTAAAAGATAAGTATAAGTAATCTTTAAGAAACAAACATTTTTTAAAGTGAAATTTGAAAATGTAATTATATACGGGGTGTATCAAGTAAAAAACCATAACTTTGATGTGTTACTTTTTTTTAACATCCAGTATATTTAAAAATATTTTTAAAATCTAGTTCTTATAGACTTAGGTACCTCTACATAAAAACATATTTCAGAATTTTTCTAGTTTGGGCTCTGAATTCCGTGCCGTAAGTGGTGCCCGACCCAGTATATTTTATCATATATATTTAATGGAGAAATGTTTGATTCCAAGTCTAACTTTTTTTGCCTTTAAGAAGAAAGGAGGTGGCAGAAGAATACAAAAAAACACCTTAATTGTGTAAGTGAGATGCACATATCAAAAGCTTAATTTATAAAAAAAAACGCTGCAAATTAGTTTTTTGTAAATAACTCGAAAACGATTAACTTTACAAAAAAATTACAAGAATGATTTTCGATCAGAAATTTGATTTTCTATCCAATACCAATTTCAAAAAAGTCGTGTGGACGAGTTCCAAAATTGAGTTTTTTGGAAATAGTTCGAAAATGACAAAATTTTCGAAAAAATTGCAAACACTTTTTCTAATGGTATTTTCACTTTTTGAATATGTTAAGTAGTTCCGGAGATATTTAGGAAAAACCGGTTTTTTAAAGTGACGGTATTTTTGCTAATATCTTGTAAACCGTTTGTTGTACAGAAAAATTTAGGGACAAAAAATACTCACAATTATATTACTAATCACCTACTAAAAGGAAAAAATCTAAAAAAATAAAAATTTTCAAAAGCGGTACTTACCCCCCAATTTTACCCCTTTTCCCATACCCCACTGACCCCAAATCAGTCGTCTTAGGTAGTTGACATCTATATGTGTGCCAAATTTCAAGTTGATATGTTAAGTCTTTCGAAAGTTATGGAGTACAGACACACAGACAAGATTATTTTTGCTCAAATTTTGTTTTTGGATGTTTTCGAACATTTGGAAGCGTTTGAGCAAATACAAGTTTTTTTAGTATACAGTACTTCCCAACCGTTGGATGTGGAAGTAATTAGGTGCGTTTTTGTGAAATGTAAACAAGAATGATTTTCGATCAGAAATTTGATTTTCTATCTAATGTCAAAATTTTAAAAAAATGGTGTGGACGGGTTCCAAAATTGAGTTTTTGGAAATAGTTCGAAAATGACAAAATTTTCTAAAAATTACAAACACTTTTTGTAAGAAATTTTATTTCCTATCTAAGGTATTTTCACTTTTTGAATATGTTAAGTAGTTCTGGAGATATTTAGGAAAAACCGGTTTTTTAAAGTGACGATATTTGATATCTTGTAAACCGTTTGTTGTACAGAAAATTAGGTATAGGGACAAAAAATACTTACAATTATATTACTAATCACCTATTAAAAGGAAAAAATCTAAAAAATAAAAATTTGCAAAAGAGGTACTTACTCCCCAATTTTACCCCTTTTCCCATACCCTACTGACCCCAAACATCTATATGTGGGCCAAATTTCAAGTTGATATGTTAAGTCCTTCGAAAGTTATGGAGTACAGACACACAGACAAGATTTTTTTTGCTCAAATTTGGTTTTTGGATATTTTCGAACATTTTAAAGCGATTGAGCAAATACAAATTTAAAAAAAAATTTTTAGCTATACAGTACTTCCAAACCATTGGATGTGGAAGTAATTAAGTGCGTTTTTGTGAAATGTGAACACTTTTAAATAAAAAAATTATGTCAATAAATTTCCACTATAATTCGCTGTTGGTTACCTACCGTATAGAGAGAAAAATTTTCGATAAAATACATGCGTTGCCATGGTGACCTGTCAACAAAACCAATTTTGATTGGTTAAAAAGTATTGATGTGAATTATTTCCGGAGATTTGTTCTATCCACGAATGTTTTGAAAATTATCCCGAGTCGAAGCCGAGGGATAATTTTCTCAAAACATTCGTGAACGAAAAGAAATTGTAATTAATTCAAGCACGTGGGGGATTCAGTAAGAAAATATCCCAAGAATATCCATTGCTATTGACGACGGGAAATTTCAGATCGGAAATCACCCGTCGTTATTGACCACGGGATATTAGGAACCTTGCCGGTAATTTTTGTCAGTCAGTTCACGAATAATTGTGACGAAAATCGTCACGATTTTCTAAAGACAACAACTACGACTTGTTTTGACTACCAAAAATTACCAAAAGATTCCGACCACGAGTTGGATTCAGCAAGACAATCCAAAGAAAATGCAGGAAAATTGAAGGTTTTTTTTCCGAAATGCAGCAGTTTATAGTAATTGTGTTATAAATAATAATTACTATTAATACAGTTTATTGTTGAATTTTTTTACCTTTATTCTCACCAGTATTATCGCTGTAAGAACTTTATCCTTAGTATGGAAAGATTACCAGTGTAATCAGATCTTTATTAGCTTAAATAAAAAAAAGACTGTTTCGGTTGGTTGCTAAATTTTGAGTTGGATTGTCGTATGTAATGCAACAAGTGGTAGGAAACTTGCCGGTAATTTTTGTCTGCCATCACGAATAATTGTGACGAAAATCGCCACGAGTGCCGATTTTCTAAAGACAACCACTACGAGTGATTCTGACTGACAAAAATTACCAAAAGATTTCTACCACAAATTGGAATTCAGCAAGACAATCCAACGAAATTCCTGAAAATTGGAAGGTTTTTTTTTTCAAAATGCAGTACTTCATTGTATTACCCCCCTTTCTGTCAACGGAAATGAAGGTTTACTGTTAAGTGTATTACTACTAATGAATAATTTTCACTTTGCCCTTTTTAGCTCAGTCGGATTTTGTACTTGCAAAATAAGGATCGGGGTTCGTTTTTCAGGCTCTCAACACTTTGAACAAAATAGATCAATAAGGTTATATACATTTATTCCCTATTATCTTTTTATAAAACTAATTCCGTTACTGTAAACTGCTTCTAAGATATGAATACAAAATATATTTTCCGGTGGTTCTCCCCTTCCTGGCAGGATCGTCAAGTGCACATACTACTTCCTGGTTGGTCCCGGGCCGGAGGGTTAGGTGGTCCTCTGGAGTTTCTGCAATGTAACATTAATAGAAGGGTTGGGTTTTGACTTTTAGTTTACGTCCTTTGACTGATTTCAATTTATATTGTTTAACTGCCGATATAAAATAAATAATTTTATCTGAATGCGTCCCTGTATAAACTACAGAAGTTGGTAGCAAGATAACCCTGTTATAAATACGTGTGCGATAAAACACCGAGTTCAATGTTCTGCCTTTAAAGAAATAATCGATATTTTAAAGCGGTCGGTTTTCAATTGTATAAGAATAATCTAATTTTATACCTGCTTTTCTTATGAAAATAAACTCATTCACGTTTAAATTCAATTTTGTCCTTTTAAATAAATGAAAGCTTTTCGTTTTGAAGGTAGCTTCTATACGGTTTATTTGTTTCTTTTCCGATATTAATTATATTAGTACACAGGTTTTTATTTAAATAAAAATACTTTTGTTATGTTGGCCGATTTTAAAATATAAAACCTTCGTTTTCTATTAAATTGAATCTTTCGTGTCTAACAATAATGATTTTAATTATTTAACGCGAAGTATATTATCGGATAGTTTTTGGTTTACAGGTAACAATCTTATTAATTGCAAACGGTATAACTTACGTTTTTCGGTGGTGGCGGCGGTGGTTTTATTACAGGCGATAATTTAATACTGACGAACACGTCTAGTTTTTACGGTTATGTTTCGATATTACTGGATTAACGGTGTCAACGAGGTGTTCGGCTTAATCTCCGAAGAGGTTTTAATTACAGGTACTCTGCGGTTGCGGGTACGTTTGTCGAGGTGTTTTTGTTTTAGTGTTAGTGTAAATTTGTGTAGGTGGGTCTCCTTCGTTAGTAATCTGGGCAACCACCCGTTAAACCAAACAATAGGATCTCCGTCGGTCAATGGAATGTCGGACAACTATCCTCCAAACTCCACAGTGTAGGTGTGTGTGTGTGTGTGTGTGTGTGTGTGTGGATCTCCTTTGTTAGTAATGTGGGCAACCACCCGTTAAACCAAACAAGAGGATCTCCGTCGGTCAATGGAATGTCGGGCAACTACCCTCCAAACTCCACAGTGTAGGTGTCTAGTAATGAAAGAGTATGTCGGGCTTACAACCCTGCATATCCCTATCACCAGGTATCTCAACTTACGTACTTTCAACGTTAGAATCTCTGCAACTCTAACCCTTTGACTTCGGTGATGCTATCAAGTTGCGGAGTCGCGATTTCTACTTCGGACGGCGGTTACAGGCTGGCGGTTTTAAACGGTAGTAGTCGGCGCGAGCGCGACGATAGAGCGCACGACTTCTATTCGGATTCTTCTCGTAGAGAGCTTCTGGTGGAGAGCGATTGATAATTCATATCTCTATTCTAGCAACGCGTGCCGCGTTTTTATAAAGAATTCGCGAGGGTGGTTACGAAACTTTGGTGGTGAGATTCCTTAAACCAGTATTGGCGTTAGATGCTCTGACGTATACAAACTTTTAAACGTTTTTGGGATTTACGTCTGGAGGGAGAATGCATGATTAATTATTGTGCAATTTTCTGCAACGTTATGAAACATGTTTAACTTTTACTAGAACTTCTACGAATTTTTATAATTGCTTGCATCTGTACATTTAGCGAGTCACTTTAGCTTAATAAATTCCGTGAATATTATATCAGTACTGGTATTTTACTTAGCAAATAATTAATCATGACAGGAAAATTTGGATAAAGGACGGCGTCTTGCTAATAAACTTTAGGAAACTAATTAATAATAATAAAAATTGGGATGTCTGACGGCGTCCCTTTACATCATAATATAAATAATAATTATTATTGATACAGTTTATTGTTGAATTTTTTACCTTTATTCTCACCTGTATTACCCCTGTAAAACTTGCTCTTTAATATCGAAAGATTGCCAGTGTAATCAGATCTTAATTGGCTCAAATTAAAAAATAAGACTGTTTCGATTGGTTGTTAAATTTTGAGTTGGATTGTCAATAAAATCATACAACCAAAACTAAAATATCACAATTTTCTACTACAATTTCTACACACGGTGACGGTGTGCGTGCACCTTTGCTTAATTTCTAGAAGGTTAAATCTCTTTATTAATACCTAGGTACTCTTTGATATGACTTTTCAGATTTAAAGCTTATTAAAAAATGAAATTTTAGGTAAACCTGTAAACCATAAAGTTGAGCAAATAGAATACAAAATAGAACAAAAACATTATATAGATGCTATTGATAAAGCATACAAATTTTCAAGTATAACTCTGCTTGATTTAGTTCTAAAAGAGAAAGACTTATTAGGTCGTCTACGCTCAGTTAAACACTACTTTTTGTTAGACCAAGGAGACTTTATCGTAACATTTTTAACGTTATGGGAAAAAGAGTTGAACAAAGATGTAGCTGATGTTATTCAAGGACGCTTGGATTCTCTATTAGATTTGGCTTTAAGGCTATCAAGTTCTAACAATGATCCTTACAAGGAAGATTTACGCACTGAATTATTACCGTACGATTTGCAATATCAAATGCTAAAAATTTTGACTGTGTTATCAACGGAGGAAAGAAGTAGGTGTTGTTGTTAAAATATTCTTTTAATTATTTTGCCTTCTAGGTTGTATGTTGTCAAAGCAACAAAAGACAAATTTAACTGTGATCGAATCTTTTGCATTTAGTTATGAAGTGCGATGGCCCCTGTCTTTGATTTTAAATCGTAGATCATTAGCTTGTTACCAAATGATATTTAGACACTTATTTTATTGTAAACATGTTGAACGTATGATTTGCCAAGTCTGGCGATCCAACAAAGTTGCAAAATCTTTTCCATTTCTTTCGGCTAAGCAGTACAGATTGGCATTCGCATTACGTCAAAGAATGCTTCATTGTATACAAAATCTGGAGTACCACATGATGGTCGAAGTAATTGAGCCACATTGGTGCTTGTTTATGCAAAAAATTGGAAAGGTAGTGATTATTTTCTATTACGTTCTCATTTACACATACTTTTAGGTCAGCAACATTGATGAAGTGCTCGCATGTCATTGTGATTTCTTAGATTCGTGTCTCAAAGATTGTATGCTAACAATTACGAATCTCCTTAATACGATTACGAATATTCTAACAATTTGTGTAAAATTTTGCAAATTTATGCAGGTAAGTTGTATTGATCGTGTATTTATTTACCTAACACATAACAAGCTTAAATTGTAAATAAAGAAAAATTGTATGTATTACGATAGCACACTCAGCAGCACTTTGTGGAAGCCGAATTAGATTCTCTGCCAAGTTCGCTCATCGATTCTTTTTGTCAGGTACATTGCAACCCCATGAGTAAATCCTGCAAGTTACGCATGTATTTTTTAATTTGCAATCGATTACTTTTAATAAGCTTTTTTTATACCAATTAATAACATTTTATTATTACTGCATTTAATATTATTATTGTATATTTATCTTTAGGGAGAAGGTACTATAAATATTGGAGACAGTAAGCAAGAGCCTAAAAAAATGAAAAGCTTTCGAGAAAGCATATCATCTCTTGATTTGGAATTTTCAGAAGCACTTAAAGAATTATTAGAGCAAATAAATGGATTAAATAAAGAAACGAGTGATCATGAGCGATTGTACAATTTGTTATATCGGTACGTAAACCAAATTTTAGTTTATCCCCATCCTGAATTGCATCATTCGTTTAGTATTTTAAGTTTGAGTTCTACTTTTACTGATATGCTTGTGTACAGTTACCCTATACTGAGGATCCTAAGTTAATCCCTTTCCCTTGTGTAAGTTACGATATTACTCTATTGTAAACTCATGTTAATTTTTTTCAGGTTGGATTTTAATTCCTATTATTCTGGCCAATTTGAGAAGTTAGGTTTGAAAAATATTAAAATTAATATATCCGGATAATTAAATAACGTATTCTAAGATAACTCATCACAATGTTTATTTATATTGTTTATTTTTGATAATAAAATTTTTTTTTACATTTATAGCAAGTTACAGCTCCCTCTTCATTTAAATATAACTATTATCTGACATCACATATTTTACTAGTGTACTCAATAAAAAATAGTATATTGAGTATCAAGAACAGTAAGGGACGTTTACCGGTCGACAGTCAAGCAAAGCCTCCAATTTGGCCGGAGACCGGTACAACCCTTAATGTTCGTGATGCTCATACTGTTTTTTGCACAATTGGATTAAATTTACCACAATTGAAATTATTTAATTTCTACTAAATAAACGAAAAGTCAAAAGTGACGTTTTAAATAGAAATGTCCAAATTTTTGTTCTTATTGTTGTGAAATATATTACATATATTTAATTTTACGTTGGTAAGTAAAATCTTTACTGACAAGTTGGGCCTCGCAACCAGTGAACATATCCTACTGTCTTGGTAAATAAACGAAAAAGCTCAATCATACAAAAATGTAATTTTCTACATTCTGTAGCAATTTTTCCAAAGATTTTTGCGGAAAGGAAGAGAAATCAATCAGAACTGCAAGGAACAACATAGTTGTACCAGATGGGCAAATAAGCGAGGTAAGCGACTGTATCTCAGGACCTCTCAATCTGACAATGGGAAAAATTTTTTTATCATGAATGTGGCCATGAGAAAATGTTGGAAATTATTTTTTGAAGTTCCGTATTTCATCGCTAGGTTTTTTTTTTTTTTGTTTAAGGTTCATTGGCGTAGAGACCTTAATAAGAATGGGGGAAGCTATTGAATGTAAATTCTAAACCACTTATTCAATTTTAGTAACATAAAGCTTGTTTGGAAGGCAATGTTGGTATTTTAAATTGCCGATTCCATTGTTACACAATAGTTCCTAATAAAAGTAGTAGAGAGCGGAATTTAAATCACAGTATACTTTAATTGACGAAGTTTGGTTTTGCTGAGCTGAATTGGATAAATTCTGGTCTTGTATTAAAGAGATAGTTGTTAATCGAATTAAACGGTGATTTTTAATGTATCACCGTCGCTAGGGGCGTTAAGTATACAAAAATAAGGTTACACTTATTCTTCAAAATTGTAGTTGCAATGATATAGAAATTTATCATATCAAAATCAAAAAGTACTTACATTAAATTTACCATAAAAATTATTCATTTATTTTAATATTGTTGTTAGTTTTAGATACTTCCTATTGGCATGAGACAATAATCTAGTTCTTCAATATTTTCAGGGATGCAAAAAAAAGAACGCTGTGTCTTCTACCACGCAAATTTGGCGGATTATAACCTCAATTTGTCTACAAAAATTGAAAATAAAAATTAAAATCTACGATAACTTAAGATCGAAGCTTCGGTACACTACAATCTATTGAGAGGATCCTTAATTTTCCTTTTTAAATTTTTAGACAGATTGAGGTTATAATTTTCGCGTGGTAGAAGATCACAGTTAGTATATGAAACAGTCGAAGGCAGGCACCGCTGGCCAATCAAAAACGATTACTGATATTGACGTCACAATAGACTCATTGTCCCCATCGTAAATTTTCGTAATATACAAATATTACAATATAAATATATTAATTACAAAATTATTTACCGTATTTATTAATAAATATTTATTTTTATTTAATAACATAATAAATATCTACAAGGTTATTCACGTTACTCCACACGAAGCATCATAGTTAAAGTAGGTATTTGAATTTAAAAAAGTTTTATTTTATGAATGGATAGGGGCCTATTGGCCCTACATTTTAAAATTATTTTCATGGTATACAGGGTGTGCCAAAAGTATCAAAGTTGCTATTTTTTAAGTGGATTGCCCTGTATATTATTTTATTTTCAGTTTTTACGATGAAATAAATGCGAGTTTTATTAAGGCTTAATCTATCTAAACCGTATGGTTCTTGAAATATTTAATATTTTGTGAAAATGTAGTAACAAATTTAATGCTTAATTTCTCAGCTTGTATTTTTTTATTTTCAACCAAATTGTCGCCCGTGTGAAACATTTACTAACTTATACAAGGTGTCTTAAAATTTAGGGTAAATAATTACAGTCTTTAAAAGGTAGTAACTTATTTAACTTAAATAGGACACCCTGTATTTTATGGCAACAGCAGCTGTAAAATTTAATTGTTTATCGAATGGTATTATATATTCCTATGGCCAACTTCATATTTTCAAGCAAAATGCACATTTTGTTGTTCACGCTATTCGACAAGAAGTATTTATTATAGCTGAAGTGTTTGATTTTCAAAAAGTTTTATTTTATGAATGGATAGGGACCTATTAGCGCTACATTTTAAAATTATTTTCATGTTATACAGGGCGTTCCGAAGTATCAAACCTGCTATTTTTTAATGGAACACTCCGTATATTATTTTATTTTCAGTTTCTATGATGAAAATAAATGCGAGTTTTATTAAGGCTTAACCTACCTAAACCTTATGGTTCTTGTAGATGTAAAATTTAATTGTCTATCGAATAGCATTACATATTCCTATGGCTAACTCTTCATATTTTCAAGTAAAATGTACATTTTGTTTGTGCAAACTGAATTCAAGAAATTTATAATTGAAGGCGTTTTGACAAACAGAATTAATTGAAGCAGTCATCAAGTAATTTGAATAGAAAATGTCCACCGTTTCGTTCAATACATTTTTGAGCTCTCATAAAGTATGTTCTGAGTAGCCTTTCTAATTATTAGTGGGTAACCCCTCATTTCCTCACAAGCACTATTTATACTGTTAACAAGTTTTTCTCTGCTATTGATCTCCGAGGCGTATACTTTCGATTTCAGATATCCCCAAACATAGTAATCCACTCGACTGAAGTCTGGTGAACGAGTATCCACTTATTTCGGAAATTTTCGTTAAGAGAATTTCGCACAATTAGTCTGAAATGAGGAGATGCACCATTATGCTGGAAATACATTCCTCCAATATCAGCATCAGCATTTTCTAACAACACCGGTAACATATTCTGCAAAAAAACCAGCTTGTATTCCGCATTTAAAGTACGAGGTATGACATATGGTCCAATAAGACGATTGTCTAAAACACCACACCATACATTAACCGAAAATTTATATTGTGAATGTGTTTGTCTTGTAGCAAATGGATTTTCGTCAGCCCAAATATGATAGTGTCTAAGATTGAAAACCCCATCCCTGGTAAATCATTCATCGGTGAATAAACACTTACTGATTATTCTTCTCGTTCTTAGTAACCACCAACTAAAATTTAACCTTAATTCAAAATCACGAGGTTCCAATCTCTGTACCTCTTGAATGGGATATGGGTGTAAACTAAATTTTTTTAATCTTCTCCAAACGGTAGTCTGGGGTACATTTAATGAATGTCCAATGCACCTTGTACTGATTTCAGGGTTGTTTTCAACCACATCTAAAATAAAATAACTTAATTTATTTGCTTATTAATTGTTTTATGTATTTATTTATGTGTCTATTTATTTATTTTTTATTTAGGTATGTATCTTATTACTGACATTTTATTAATATTAATTCAAAAAATTTGCGCAAGGTATGGTGAACAAAAAGGAATTTATTTTTATCATTGACTAGAATTATCTACAATTAAAATAAATCTTCAATTTACCTAATGTCATCTTTGATGTCCAAATGTTGTCTTTCGTGGCAATCATTGGCTTTTGCTGTAGGAAATCTACCATGTTGTCGAAGATAACGAAAAACTTGCGCAAAAGTCTCATGATGCAGCGTTCGACGATTAGGGAATCTCCTTTCATACTCCCTTGCTGCTTCTGTACCGATTCCGTTGCAAAAACCGTAAACAAAAATGGAATAATTTAAAAATATTAATCGAAGAAATGTGCATTGACAAAATATTTTAGTGTAATCAGTTTTATCATTCTTTCCAAATATTTCAAAATATGTATATGGGACCACTATAGGCGATTCTAAAGTTATCCCTTGAAAAAAAAATGATAACTATTGGTTGTAACGAATTTTAATTTAAAATTGTAATAATATGCAGCATAAAATGTACGCTGTTAAAAGTATTCGTGAAATATGAGTGTGTTTTTTTTTGTTTTTCTAAATATGTGATACAATTTTTAATATTCTAACATGCAGGGTGTTATTTTGGGACTTACCCAAATGGTACATTTTTTTTTAGGACAATCCTGGAATTTAGCTTAAGCTCTTACATTCTATAGGATCGTTCTAAAGTTATGAGTTTATGACACAGGAAAATGACAATAACGGATTTAATGAATTTGGCTTTAATAATTTCAGTAGTAGAATATAATCTGCACTTGTAAAAATGTCCTGGATTTTAACTTTTTACAGTAACCCACTGGGCTTTTACAGTTATACATCTACACCAAATATAAAAAAAATCTACAGGACGCTTCTAAAGCTCAGGAAAATATGAATAATACATTTATTTAATTTTGGCTTTAAAAATTTCATTAGTAGAATCAAATGCGCACTTATAAATATATTTCAGTGTAACTTATTTTTTCGGCACTTAAAAATCTGATATAAAGGGTGTTGTTTTGGGTATTATCAAATTTAAAAAATTTTCAGACGGACCTATTTAATTTTTGCAGTGGACGATTGAGCTTTTGAAGCCATATACCTGTACCAAATATGAAAAAAATCTACAGGGTTGTTCCAAAGTTATGGCTTATAAAAGAATATCGGAAATTGATAAAATACATTAATTTATAATTAATAGAATATTTAGATTAAATGGATTTAAAGCTAAATAATAGTACTATGCGATACAATTGTGGAAAATTGGAGATTCAACTATCATAAGAAGGTAAATATTTTGGAATTTTACAAAATATTTTCTAATTAGCGCGATAATGACGGTTAGGAATTTATAATCTTCTAACTTTTGCTACTTTCTAAACTGACCTTTAACCATTTTTTAAAAGGTACCTAATTATATTTAAATGAATATAACAGTTAGGGGTAGGTAATTATCGTGCTAATATAAATAAGAATGGAGCATACATAAAATGATTGTTGCTGTTTGTGTGTTCTTCAGAACGTGTTGGCATTTTCGTCGATTTTAATTGTATTTACTGTATTTTCCATGTTTATTATTTACTTTTAATTCTGTGCCAACTATAATTAATACTTGCAAATCTATTAATTAAACTAGCTTGAGTAAACCGTTTTGTATACTTTATCATTTATTATGTAAATTAATAAATATATTACATAACAAAATGAGAGGACCCCCGGGTTGACAACCGCTGACAAAAAAGTAGTAGGTAAGGTCGCCTTCAGCAAGGTATTAATAGATATGCTGTGTGTAATACAAAAGGATTTATTTTGATTGATGGGTTCATGTTTTGTTGAAAACTACTTTTTGGAGAAGTTTTGCAATGCTGTAGCCCATATACCGTACACTGTAGTCAGGCTGACACAGACTTTAGATTATTTCGAATCACCCAGGTGCCTTTTATTTGCGGGTAACGTATGCCAGTTTACCTACGAAACACCCTGTATGTGTGTATATATATATATATATATATATATATATATATATACAGGGTGTCCATTTTTTGATTGTGATATATTGGGATGTCGGTAACTAGAATAGTTACAAGGTCGGTTAAATTACAAAAAAAGTTACGATATTTTCTGCTCGTCCAGAATCCATTAAAAATTTGACCTCTCTTTTCCCGTTCCTGAAATATCCTGAAAAAACTGAAAAACTCAAATTTAGAAAATTGGCCATAACTTTTATATTTCTTAACCTGATTGCAATAAAATTTGGTACACTTCCATAAGACGTAGATACGAGTACACTGGTGTTAATAAAATTCTTCCAGGGGTACTAAATTCTGAATGACGACAGTCAACTTTTTTTTTTCTTATGAACGCCATATTGGATTTCTGCACGGATAGATAAAGGAAAATATTCTCTTTATAACCATATACCTGATTTCCCAATAATTAATAAAAGTAATTGTTGTATGATGAAAAATAAAATTTTGGAAAAAATCAAGTAGTCATAGGCATATCGTTGTGAATAAAATGCTAATGTACATATAATTGTTGATTTTTTGATGAAAAATAAAATTTTGGAAAAAATCAAGTAGTCATAGGCATATCGTGAGTAAAATGCTAATGTACATTTCATTGTTGATTTTTTATTGCAAGAACAGGAACAGGCAATAACTTATTTTGTTTTTCAAATCCAGTAGGCATGCATTGTTACATTAAATAGTTGTCAATACCATTGAATTTTAAATCAATAATCAAGTAGGTATATGTCAAAGTTTTAAAATAATTAAATATTTTAGAGCAAATTTGTTAGTTTTGTAGTGTAACACCTAGTAATAACAAATAGTTTTTAAAATGGTAAGATATACCAACACAGAAAAAAAAAAGAAATGTATATTTACATAAAAAATAATAGAAATGTGGTAGCAGCGACAAGAATATATGAAGAAACATTTCCAGAAAGAAGAGAACCTTCTATTATGATGTTTTCAAGAATATCTAAAAATCTGTTAAAAAATAGCTCTGTATATAAGTTAAAAAATAAGTATGGGTTAAGACATACAGGTAATGATATAAATGTTCTAGCCCAAATAGAAATTAATTATAACGAATCATGTCGATCAATTGCCAGAGAATGTAGCATTTCGAAAAGCTGTGTAAATAAGATTATAAATAAATTCAAGTTTCATGATTATAAATATTTATCAGTACAAAAGTTGTATCCCGGGGATGCTGAAAAGAGACTTAGATTCTGTGAGTGGTTTAATGAAGAGGTAAGAAATGATGAACATTTCGCTATTAAAATATTATGGACAGATGAAACCCAATTTACAAATAGTGGGATGTATGACAGAAAAAACACTCATTATTATGCAGTGGATAATCATCATTTGGTTAAAGAAGTTCGAAATCAGAGACGATTCTCCGTAAATGTGTGGTGTGGGTTGATTAACGATAAGTTAGTTGGGCCGTATTTTATAGATGGAAACTTAAATAGTGAAATGTACTTAAATTGCTTAAGAACCGAATTAGAAAATTATTTAGATGAGCTCCCTTTAGAAACCCTAAGAAATTTAGTTTATTATCAACACGATGGTGCACCTGCTTACAGCGCAGTTAGAGTTTCTAATTATTTAAATAACAGATTTCATAACTGGATAGGAAAATCATCTCCTATAAGCTGGCCACCACGCTCGCCATGTTTAAATCCCTTGGATTATTTTTTATGGGGTTACATAATAGATTCCGTCTATAAAACTTAATGTAGTGACATAGACCAATTACGTGATAGGATAGTTGTTGCTTGTAATTCGATTCCACCAGAAATTATAAGAAAATCGGTTCTACAAATGAACAGGCGGGTGCAAGTGTGCATCCAACAGGAGGGGCATCATTCTATTATTTGTTTAATTTTTTTACTGTTTCTTGTTGAATTTCAGGCATTCAATAACTATTGATTCTTTTAATTACTAAATGACAAACTCTGTTTATGTGTTTGTTTTTTTCTTGTTCTTAGAATAAAAAAACAACCATTGACTGTACGTTAGTATTTTATTCACAACGATATGCCTATGACTAATTGATTTTTTTCCAAAATTTTATTTTTTATCATACAACAATTACTTTTATTATTTATTGGGAAATCAGGTATATGGTTATAAAGAGAATATTTTCCTTTATTTATTCGTGCAGAAATCCAATATGGCGTCCATAAGAAAAAAAAAGTTGACCATCGCCATTCAGAATTTAGTACTCCTGGAAGAATTTTATTAATGACAGTGTACTCGTATCTACGTCTTATGTAAGTGTACCAAATTTTATTGCAATCAGTTAAGAAATATAGAAGTTATGGCCGATATTCTAAATTCGAGTTTTTCAGGATATTTCAGGAACGGGAAAAGATAAGGGCAAATTTTTAATGGATTCTGGACGAGCAGAAAATATCGCAACTTTTTTGTAATTTAACAGACCTTGTAACTATTATAGTTACCAAGATCCCAATATACCACAATCAAAAAGTGGACACCCTGTATATATATATATATATATATATATATATATATATATATATATATATAAAAGAAGAAAAATTTAGTGGGTAGCAGCCACGGTTGTGGGGCTAGTTTAAAGTAAAGAAAAGATCATTTGTTCACAGGTAAGCTTTACACATGCACCCTTATATGCACACAAAAAAATGAATATTGGGGAGGGTTCCAAAGCCACCCACAGGATTTAAACCCATCTACGCCCATACCGATGAGGTGTCTTCAAATATCAATATGGTGCTGTTTGGGAGTAAAGCAGTCTCCATACTGCTGTGAACAGATGTTAGCAAAGGTAGGTGATGGATGGTTAAGGTTGAAACCGCATACTGTAACCTTTGCAGAGAATAAAAATAAATAAATTGATTAAACAAAAAAGAAAATTCATTAAAGAAAAATTAAACTAAGCTTCATGGTAACAATCAAATTACAGTCAAATGATCCTAAGTGAAAATCTCCCAATAATAAAAATACTTGGTCAGTACCAAAACTTAGTCATAAGTTTTTGTTCAAATTGATATCACTTAGCAAAAAAAAAAAAAAACTAAATAACCTGGTGGTTAAGAAACTGTAAATAATGAGTTTAGAAAAAGATAACTTTAATATTAATATAGATAAAAGAGAGCATTAACACATGTCTGTAACACCTCTGTACATTTTGTATTTTAATTCTGTATAAATACTTAGATCATACACACAGAAGTAGGAATAAAAATCAGTACTATTGGTAGTACATAGACCAGATAAACAATTAGTTTATTAATCTCTACAATATAAAATTAATACTCATTGAGAAAAAATACATACATATGTTTATTGCTTCTAAACAGAATTCATATTCTTCAGTCTTGTTAGTCATCATCACATGTGCAATAAAGTAATACCAGACATTGATACTGAATAATAATAATATTATAAAATGCTTTTATAGATAGTTTTATCCAGCTTTGTTAAACAAAATTATAAGAATCTACTAGCAGTAAAATCACAAACATAATATACATCAACAACATCATCAAATGTAAAACTATCACAGTACTTACTTATATAAAGTGCAATAGGTATATTTGCATTACATGGTATCGATATATCCAATATAATGTTGCATTCATTAAATTCATTAAATATGTAAAAACAATTCTTAAATTTTACGCTGCATTAAATCATGTATGCTTACTTTATTCTTTTATACCAATGTTTTTAATTATATAATCCAGTTTACATAAAATAAGATCTCGATCCTTTCTTAGTTCATCTATGCATTTTTGTTGTTCACTGATAATATCATTTTGTATTTTTAAAGTAGCATTATTAAACCTTTCAGATTCCAATTCTTCCTTTTTTTCTTTTATAAGATGCTTAATACGTTTAGCAGTCTGTCTATCTAAATAAATACTAGCACAATGAGTTATACAGCTATCACTATCAGACTCTGAATAAACATCAGTAGGCAAAGCAACTTTCGCAAATCTGTTTGGGTACACAATTAATTTATAATCATGTAGAAAGTATGGAAACAAACAAACCCTTTTCATTAATATTTTTGGTAAAATAAACCGATTTCTTACATGTGATGGTAAACAGCAGCAATACTTTTGTAAACAATTTATAACATTAACCGGAATTATTTTACCCAATAACATACTCTCTATATATGCAATATGCTCAATTCGTGATACATGACCTACTAATTCCGCGTTATTTTTAATTAATTGTGTATCACTTACAGCTAAGCCATTTAATAGATTAAAAAGTATTATTGCAATCATAAAAACGAAGAGCATAAAAATGATATGGCTCGTTACCGGATAGACACCAAAGTTGATAGAACCTGCATCAAATTCTCCCGTTAGCATAACAATAGTCTTAAATAGAGAAAGTCCAGGAGTTATAAAAAAGTCAGCTTCTTCTTCCTCTTTTTAATTTCTTCCGAGCTGTCTTTAAGTAATATATAGAAACTCAATGAAAATGCTATAATCAAAATTGAATACCACAAAGGAATTTGAAAAAATTCGCAGAAACAGTGCGGAGCATTACAATGTTGGTGCTCATTTTAGGATGTTGACCAATTAATAGTACCATTTCAAAAGCAGCTAAGAGCACAGTAATTGCTGCAACCTGCTTACGAATATCTTCTAAAGGTGATCGCTCAAATAGTATAACTGCCGTTAACGTAAGAAGTAGTAGCTCCAGCCAATTTTCTAATTGTCTGAAGTACATTGTTGGTGATACAATTATTTGAAATATTTCACGAAGTAATAAAAGAACGAATGTTACACCAAGAAATGTCGATAGTATGTATGCGAGAACCGCATGCTGATCATCAGTTTTGTTTCCGTATATTAGAAGAATGTATAAGATTAAGGATAAGCAAAATGTTATGTAAAAGGTAAGGTTTGTGTAAAAAAACCACCTGATTCTATGCCACTTCATGTAGAGAAAACTAGTGATTGTAGGATGCATTAGAAGATGTTTTAATTCTGGAGATTTGCTTATGTAAGAAATTACTTGTGTTTCTGAACTTAATTGTTCTATATCATTCGTGATCAATTTACAAGCAGCTTCGTATCGTAACTGTCTTTTGAATAAAAATTTGGTGGCATTAACGTCTTGTAATTAAAAGTGGCCGTAAAATTTTCCTTATCTATGTTGGAATCGAGATTAATTCCCATGCATTCGTTTAAATGTGTTTCTAGAGTATTGCAGTCTATATCTTCAATTGGAAGCGCTCCGTATTTGTTTTTGCACGCCATTGATGCACCGTTACGAAGAAGTTCTAAGGTTTTAGCTGAACCTCCATATCGAGCTGCGTAATGTAAGGCTGTACTGTTGGATTGATCGTTGCTGTTTATGTTGAAGCTTTTGGTTTTATGTTTTAGAAGATATTCGTAGCACAAATTGTGATTAATTTCATCTGTGATTAATTCATTATCTATATGCTTCAGTAATTCAATTAATATATCATCCGGTATAATGATATGTTCATTTTGGAGTAACATCTTGAATATCTTGTGATAGCCATTCATTGCTGCTATTTCAATAGGCAGTGCTGGAGTTTTTATCGTAGGTTTGTTAGGGTCGGCTCCGTGGCTGAGCAAAAAAGCGACAACATTGTTTAACCCCTTTCTAGTTGATAATTGAAGAAAGTTTCCACTCCATCGTCAGCATTAATGGAATGTGTAACATATTCGTTAGTAATAAATTCATTTTCCTTATTTTCTTTAAGTAGTTGAAAGAGGTAGTTATATATAGTTCCAGGTTCATTATTGTTTGGTGTTGTAAATGCGTCATTTAATTTTAAATCTTTCATATAATCACGTGCCGATTTACCTCGAAGCTTGTGACTATCAATATCTACGGTTTGACCACTTTCATACAATATCATACGTACAATATCAACATATTCTTTCTTTGCTGCCCAAAACACTGGTGTTAAGTTTTTAGCATCTGATATGTTTACATTTATTCCAGCTGTAATTAAAATTCGTACACAGTCAATTAAATTTTTATAATTAACAGTAAAGTCTCCCTCTTTGATAAGCAAATTTAAGGCCGTATTTTTATTTGATGTGAGCGAATTGATTTTATCTATTCCAAGTTTGCGTACGACTATTCCTAATATTTTTGGATTGCCACCTAATGCGGCAAAATGTATAGCTTCCATGTGATTATCCACTTCATTAGTGTAATGTAATGAAGCACCCAGACTAATTAATATTTCAACAATTTCTGGATTAATTTCATTAGCTAATTCATAACATGCAATGTAAAGTATTGGTTTGTTGTATGGATGCCCAATAACCATTTGAATGGATTTTGGTTGTTCGTTTACGAAGCTTTTGATTTTTCCAACAGAGTTTGCCTTGACGTATTCTAACAGTTGTAGCTCAGGTGGTGAGCAAATGCTGTCTGTTCTTTGTAACTCGAAATTGCCCATTTTGTCTGAAACAGATTATTAAAATTAAAACAATAGTAGTAGTAGGTAGTATTAAAGTGGCAATTAATATTACTCAGTAGCAATAGCTGTAAATCAGTTCTTTTCAGAGGTTTTCATATGGAAAATAATATGTGCAGTTAAATGTTTTATTATATAGGTAACTCATAAAATATATGGTTCGAATTTTTTGAGAAAATAATCGTATATTAGCATTCACCACATTAATATTAAGAAACTAGGGTACATTAGAAACTATAGAGTAAGACGAGAGGTAACATAAGCATCTTTAACTGGAAACTAAGGGGAAATAGATGGATAGGCAACTTATGTTACGTGTTGACCAAAACTTTGAAATTAGCAAACTGCCCGTCCCCGTATGTATTTATAAACGCATTTTTTAACTTAGTACATAAAAAAGTGATCGGAAGCGATTAAAAATAGTTACATGTTGTGTTGTGGATTGTGCTAATCGATTCGCACAAAAAAGTTTAGGTCAACGAAGCACGGAAGCGGGGAAAAAACGTTTTGTTCCACGGTTAGTACAGTATAGTATTGGTTTATTTTTATTTGATTAATTATAATAAATACCGGTTACCGTAGAGAAAAGTGTTCTAGACTTCGACATGAGCTTAAAACATTAATTCAATATAATATTTTAGCATAAAATTAATAGAAATTAAATTAAATATTTTACTCGGTATTAAGTACTATTTTAAATAAATTTGGTTAATTTATTTCCATTACTTCTAATTCACATTAGTTGTATTTATAATTAAAGTGTACATTAAGTAAAATCCATTACTTCAAAGTCATTACGCTCTTCTCTAAATTTACGAAAATAAAATTTCACATCATTAAGTTTGTCGCATAGCATTGTAATATACTTCTACTCATTTATCTAATACAATTAGTTGATCAATATGTGAAATTTATATTAAAACACGAATTTATTGTGTAAAATGAATATTCAAAGTTCATATTCAAACCAGATGCTTTATAATAAATTTGTTATATTTTCGTGTCACTAAATATCTATGTATGTACGTATGCACAATGTGTTTTTCTAAATAAAATTGTTGCAAAATTATGTATTTACGATATATATTAGACGAGGCGCGTCCACAAAGTAAGTTTCCCTGGGGCCGTTTACAGAAACAAAACACAATTTCATGGAAATATTTATTGCATCAGATACAGCAAGTATCAACATAATCGCCACCGGAATTGAGACATTTGACATACCGTGGGACCAACGTTTGTATACCTGTGTCATAGAAGTTTGCGACCTGGGATTGGAGCCACTGTGTGACAACCATCTCCGCCTCTCTGTCATTCTCAAAACGCGTACGCTCACCTGACAGGAAATTCTTGAGGTGTAGGAAAAGATAGAAATCACTGGGAGCGGGGTTTGGGCTGTAGGGTGGATTATTAAACACCTCCCAGCCGAACTCCTTCAGGAGACTTGTCCGTCGAGCCGTGCGCGGCCTAGCGTTATCGTACAGGAAGGCAATATCGACACTAAGCATCCCGCGCTGCTTGTTCTGAATGGCTGTGTGCATTCAATCACTTTGTCACTGACCGCGCTTCAAAATCGGCGGGAGCTGGAGTAAGAGCCTCCATGTATAACAGCTGCAACAGCATTACTGTGAGAACGCGGAAAATTCCGTTATACATGCGCCATGCTACGTCATTGCTCTATGAAGTACGCGGGATATAAGGTTTGCTACCTGTGGGACGAGTGGGAAACTTATTTTGTGGACGCGTCTCGTATATTCATATATTTTATATAATAGCATTATAAACATTTTTGATGAATTTAATTTGTTTCAATTGTTACGAAAAATATGCCTAGTCCTAACTCTATAAGAAATTATTCTTGTAAAATGTGTTAAACCTATCTTATCAGTTAATGCAGAAAATTGAAAGAATCGACGCGATATTAAATCACATTAGAGCATATAGTAATTTAATATTTCGGTCAACGCGTTTCACTGGTTGTATAAATTCTCGCGTTCCCCCCTTCCGTCTGTGTTTCCAATTTGCGCGCCTATAAACTATTGGTACGTCCCCTCTCGTCCTTACTCTATGTTAGAAACAGACACTTAGAGTAACTTGATAAGCCATAAGCAACATGTTTATGTTGCCTTTTGTTCTTTTTAAAAGAAATTAGGGTTTTATGCAAATAAATACATAATAGAGTCATTGTAGTAGTAACAGCATTGAAAATTACTTGAGCATAACTCTCCAAAATGCCCAAAAAGAAGTGTAGTAAAATACTGCGAATTGGAAGCCACTTAAAGTATAGCTTTCTCTACAAGAGAACACGACCTGCTTAGCATTCGGTAGGTAATGGGTTCGATTCCCGTTACCGTCTACCAAGGTTTTTTCATATAGCAGCATTGTCACTGCATATACGCTGCCTTTTCCTTTCTACAAGAGTTAATGTACTTGCTACTAAAAACGGGCGCAAACTCTCATCATCGGTTGAAAATTACCTATTCCATACATTGGATACGTTATACCATTGGTTGCACCTACACATTGGTGTGGAACTTCTGACCAGATTCTGTAAAGAGAACAATTTGGTTGCATAAAAAGTAAGAGTAGCAGCTGAATAGATCTTATTAAGTCAAAAAGGTCAGACTACCTTAAAGAGCTAATGATTAAGCGAGTAAGTAATAATACTCCCACCTTTAAATAGGTAAAACAATGGCACGGTGTAAAAACTAGCTTACAGGTCATGCGGTAAGCAAAGGGTTCGTTCGATAAAAACTTCACTTATGTAGACATTCAGGTATATTTTTCTTTTAAACAAATTACACTTCAGCATCAATAACAAATATAAATGCCTTAAAGTTAAATTTGATAGTTCGAATTATACGAATATCATAAACAGAAGTGTAAAACAAATATACAAGAAAGAACATAAAGTTTCATTCATTTAAGCACCCAAATGTTAAAACAATTTTAATTAGAAAGTTTCAAGTACATTTTGAAAAATACAAGTAAATCAACATTTATAAATTCCAGATGGCGTTTCTTCAATTTGAAATTAAAAACACAAGAAAACGATAAATTCGCCCTGGTAATTAATGTAGGGAAATGTTGCCGTCCATGTGGGGTAATTGGACGTTTTCAACTTCCGATTAAAATAGGTTTCCCAACCGTGGGGTTTAAATCAAATTTCGTAATTGATGTAATTCTAAATAATCCATTCAAAATATTTCCAGTAAAATTGTAAAATATTTTTTTGTAAACAAAGCAATTAAAGTATTTTATTAAATACTGTAATCCTCAATCAACCAGTAAAAAGATGCTGAACGTAAATATTTAAGAATAAAAAAAACAATGTTTTACAACACACGTCAGTGAATAATTCAAAAAATAATATTGTATCCTTGATGGATATAAACAAACTTCAATTTATCACACCTTTTAAAATAATCATAAGTGGAGAGGTATTACGGAAATTAAGAAAATCTGGAGAACAGTTCGCGTTAAGCTACGGACAAACAAAGAATTAATTCACTTCCTTTCTAACTGAACGGTCGCATTTAAGAATGAATTTTAGGTATAATTATTGTAAGAATGAATTTGTTAAGGATGCAATGAAGTGAACTGTAACAATACAAATTGGATTATTCAAAAACAAATTTATCCATTGTTTTTTATGTATTTTAAAACTTTACCATAAATTATATTAATAGTCGATGCAAAAAACTCTTAAAAACATTTTTTTTTGACTTATAAACAATTTAAAATTGACAGCATTTTAAAAAGAATCACGCGACTACAAACGCGGCACGATTGATCGGCATGTTTGTGACGTCAATGTTAAATTAATTCTCAATAGTACAGTGTCAACCGCTTCTACATATAAATTGACTAAAATATCCGAAATTTAGTGCAAAAAAATTATTTATAATAGCTTGTTTAGTCATGTGTGATAAAGTTTACGGTTAAGTTGACAACTAAACTTGTGCGGTGCTACATCAACTTTAATTTTTGCTCTACTTCCCATTGTAGTATAGTAAATATAATTCTCTATGTCTTCTTTCAGCTAAAAAAACATCAAATCATGAGAATTACTTAAATGACATTATAATAACGGAAGAACCACCATTATATACACTTTTAAAATTTCAATTTCGTATAGTACATAACCTAGCGCGTAATTAAAATATAAAATACTAAATTAAACCGAAACCATTCCATAACCGTGTACAAATTTATTATTTAATCTTTGTAAATTATTCATAGAAATTTTTTTGATTTTTAAAAGTTACGATTCTGGAGTTTAGTTAAAAAATGTTATCGAATTCTATTTATTCAATTTATACGTTTATATAAATAATTAATAATTATTATATTATTATAAAAGCACGATAACCTTTAAGGTTTGACATTTCTTATATATTTTCAATATACAGACGATAATAAGATTTAATCGATTAAAAGTCAAAACACTGTATCAACTGTATGCTACGATGAGTAAAAATAAACATTGAGACGTCACACGCGCTCTGGTTTGCTCGGGAACTTTCGGCGTGTTTCCGGTACTGGGTTTGAAAATGTATTTTTTTGCACGATTGAGCTTTTTCGTTTATTTACCATATCTGTTTCCAAGAGAGTATGTAATGTGTGTTTGAACGCCCTGTACATATACGTATTTTTTTTCGTTTCGTTTCTTTTTCTGTTTACTCAGTTCTCGTTTTCACGCTAACGAAATTTGTTGTTTTTATGCGTCTCCATAAAGTTAAAATTAAATTGAGATATCGTTTGCTTTATATTGTATTTGGGATTAGAATTAATTTACATTAGGATTGAAATTATATAAATTTTCTTGAGGTATAAAATATATTTAAAAATGCGTTTGTTATTGAGATAAAATTCCAAGTTGTTTTTCGTATTGTTTCTGTTAATTTCCATTTGACGAACGGAGCCAAGATTCTTTTGCAGTACAGTTTACCGATTCACTTTCAATTAAAAATTATCATTAGAGGAGCAGGCAAGATTTGTCTGGATTACAATATGAATTCATTAAAATTAAGTGCATAGGTATTATAGAGTAGATAAGCGTTGCTTACTTGGAAAAGCAACCCTTGCAGTTTGTGTGAAGGCGACAATATGACGCGATCTTTCTTGATTATTTACGGGATGGGGCTTTATAGTTTGAATGTATGAGCGGTATGATTGGTTATCGTTTTTAAAATCGAATATGGCGTAACTGAAGAATTTTTGAAGGTATGTGCTCAGTCTTGGTCTTGATCAGGTGGAGGAAGTTGTGGTATGGGGGAGGGCATCGCATTTACCGTCGATGTTCCCGGTTTTATCGAATGTATCATGGACTGTGAGTCCGTTTCGCTATGTGCGGATTTTGTTGTTGATTCACCAGGCCCGAGAACTTTATATGGTGTATCGTGGTCAACCAGACCTACCCTTTCGTAATCAGGACAGTGTTTAACCAGTGCTACCTAAATTATGGAGTTTTTTTTATCGCTTTTGCGGATTTTATGGATTGTTTTTTTTTAGTATTATGTGCCCGAGCCCTGTGTTTTATGCTTTTGAAAACAGCCTTTGAGAGACCAAGTCCCACTGTAAATAATTTGTACATAGACCTTTTTTTCCATCTTAATAATTAAACAGACTTGTAAATAGAGCTACCGATTTAATTGAACAGTAAAGTGTGTTAATATCTCGCGTGTAAAAGCTACTCGTTTTGTGCACATAAACTATATAACGTCCTGACCAATTAACGTGTCGCTATCGAAATTAAGACTGGGAAATTGCCGTATGGGTATGCCTTTCCGATCGAGGATATCTGCAGTTATCATGAAGCCGTTCGTGTTCGTTTTTGCTTTCATTGCTATCAGGTGAAGACGTATTCATGAGTTCTGTGTAGAAGGTAACCCGTTATTGCACGTTATTGTGATTGCTTTATCATAACTTTGTTTGTAAATTTGGTGATATTATTCGTTGATGAGCGAATAAACGCAGTCGTTTTTTTTGTGTTATTTTTGCAGTAATTGATGCTCTCATGTTAATGTCAATAAAAGGTTGACGAACTGCTTTTATTTGCGATATCTTTGGTATTTTGTTTTTTTATTATTTAATTAAATATACTGCAAATTGATGTACGTGAAAATTTCGCTTGGTAAAATTGATTTTTAGTGACCAATTGGTTACGTATTGTTCTGAATTTAACCTTATTTAGATTTCCGTAGTTTAAAATCAAAGGCCACTTGGTAAGCTTACAAGATTGACCATTTTATGTTCCTGTTTTCTAGTATTTAAGATTTTAAATCAAACCGAAACCAGTGTAAATAGATCTATGTATTTGTGCGCTTTTTGAGATATATTTAGATATAATAGACGAACTATCAATTGAATTTTATGGTGTTAATTTGTGATCTCCTCCCGACCAGCCAAAGCAATAATTTACGAGAGCTAAATTTTGATTTCATTATTTTTTTATTCATTCATTTTAAAAGTAACCATTGGTAATTTCCTGCATTTGAAGCATTCAGGATCATACCGTTTTTTTAGCTTTATTAAATATTTTGGGTTGTTTAACGTAACCGATAAGAGGAATTTTAATTGACGTTTATCTAGTTTATGTCTAATTTGAGTTAATAAGATTTAAGCGTAACATTTAAGTTCATTATTTTTTTTTATTATTGTGCTTGAATTATTTTGTTCATAAACGTAATAAGGGTAAAGTAACGATATATAAAGTTAAAGAAGTCACTGAAACCCAACAGCTGATTTAGACCCACCCTATTTTACTATTTAAGCGTGTGGATATTTTTAAGATTTGTTCTAGAGCTAAAGTTTCCAAGCATTTCCGACGTGCATCTGGAGGTAGCCAACTTAAGGTACGTGAGATATTTGACTGTTGAAGTTGATTTATCTACGTGTGCCCGGGTGTATACTTACCGATTTCGTCTTAATAACAGTCTGGGGCCCTTTTACTTGACTGTATCCTAATTACGACGCACCCTTACTTGCGACTTTCAACAATACGACTAACCACCTTCAGTATTTTTAAATTCAAAAACACGCCCACGCTCTCTGTCCCACCGAGCTAGCTAGTCCGGTGAACTCTAATTATCTGTTACCTGCCGTTTTAGTTTCATTTTCGACCGTAACAAGCAGGATATGTTTACTGGTTGCGAGACCCAACTCGTCGGTAAGTATTTTACTTACCGACGTAAAATTATGTATACTACATATATTTCACAACAATAAGAAACAAATTTGGACATTTGTATTTAAAACGTCACTTTTGACTTTTCGTTTATTTAGCAGAAATTAAATAATTTGAATTGTGGCAAGTTTACTACAATCGTGCAAAAAACAGTATGAGTATCACGAACATTAAGGGTTATATCGGTCTCCGGCCAACATGGCCTTCGACCGGTAAACGTCCCTTACTGTTCTTGATACTCAATATACTATTAATGTAATATAACTTTTGAATTAGAGCGAAATAAAAAAACTGATAGATCACGGTTATTGTTTGTCAATAAATCTAGAATATACGAGGAACAATGTTGCACGTTTGTAGTTAAAAATCAGGATCAGTGAGTTATTTGTAACTGTGCGGAAAATACTTCAGTTGGGCGAAACCATTTTCGTCTAGTTTACGGATAAAAAATATACTATGCAACTTGATACCGATCATTGTTATACACGGAGTTGGCGTCCTTATTAGCCAATTTTGGAGCTACAGTACGCTGAAAATTCTCGTTAGTTGCTGAAGGCTATGTGAAAAGCTTATTTCATAAGAAGAAACTGATAACATGCTGTTTCTACGACAACTGCAGTGGGTGTACCGTGCCTCAGTGCCGCTAAAATTTTTCACAAACAAACATCAGAAGCAATCCCATAATTTAAGTGAGTTAATTGCACTAATGCTACTGTCAATGCAAAACAAACAAATGAATAAACAGTGCATGAAATTACATACAGAAAGATAAAATTTACATCGATTGGGGCTTGTGTCTCGATAGCTCAGTTAGTGAGAGCGGTACTTTAGCAAAGTACATGTAGGTTCAAATCCTACTCGAGTAAACCTTTTATTTATGTATTTAATAAAATTAATAATAATTTTTAAACAGTGCATGATTTTTGCCCATTACACAGGGACTGTTGTTCACGCATTGCTCGTCCATCCGCCTGTCTTCTCCGTGTGAAATATTTTTGTCAATCCATTTTGGTGTCAAAAGAAAATGCATAATGTCAGGAGGCAAACCTCTGCTTATCTCCCCTATATGCCTACAGTCCTTTTTCAAAGGAGGCGAAAAGTGTAAGGTCAATGAAAGAATAAGATTTGGAATTTGTAGTTTTATAAACTGCATCACTTAGTGTGAGATTCGTCAAAACTTGAAATACACTTATGTACAGTTTAGTCATGGATTTCAGCCACGAATTTTTTTTCGATAAAATGCTTAATTTTCTTAAAAATGAGAATATTACACGTATATTTGTGTGGAATAGATATGTTTTGATGAAATTTCCATCCAAAAACCCGAAAAACAAAGATCAGAAAAATCCCATAATATATGTGAATTAATTGTAGTAATGCTACTATCAATGCAAAAAAAACAAATAAATAACCAGTGGATGGTTTTTGCACATTGAAAAAAGGGCTACTGTTCACGCATTGTCCGCCCCCCAGCATGTCTTCTCCGTATGGCATATTTTGTCAATCCACCTAGTCGATTTTGGTGTTAAATGAAAACGTATGTCAGAGGCAAACCTCCCCTTACTACCCCTATATCGCCTACAATCCTCTTTCAAAGGAGGCGAAGAGTGTAAGGTAAAAATAAACATTAAGCTGCAGAGTAGATTCGTGTGAAATGGAATAAACTGATGTCGTTAGCAACCCCTACCTCCATGTCCTCTAAAGGGGACAGACAAGCGTACAGTGTCATAATGTAAATCTACCCTTTGAACTCCGTATATAGTGCCCCCTACATAGGAGGCGAAGGGCAGAAGGCAAAAATATTGGTTTAAAATGCGCTCAGTGTCGAATGAAACCATATAATCTTTGAGTGTATAACCAAAGGTCGGTGTGTGTAATGTGAATTTCCCGTTACAAAGCCTATAACCCCCCTGTAAATGACCCTCTAATAGCGAAATTGATTGAAATGTGCTTTATTTAAATCGTTTACGGTTACTTTTTGTACTTGATTAATTTTATTGATATTGTCCCGAGAGACTAAAAGCTATTTTTAATCCTTGTTACGTGTCTAAACTACCACGTAACAAATATAAATGAATGAGTGATCTCGGCTAGTCTCAGTGAAACGGTCAAATGACCGTTGAGCACTTGGATAGCGTGGGTGTTTTGGAGCGTAGATAATTATTAGGTTGATTTAGGCTAGAGAGACGAAAGGAAAAAGTTCTAGCAGTACACATAACTAATATAAGAAGCAAAGTCTAAGCGTCACAAGCTTTAATATGATTTTATGAGCGAGAGCCCTAAAACTTGAAACGGGAAGAAAGGAAGCGATGAGAAGCAAGCGACAATTACCCTGGTAACCTTATATTAACTAGATTTGACTTGCAGTTAGGTCACAAAACAATATAAAAAGTTAATTATATATATATATATATATATATATATATATTGCGATGAGTATATAAATATAATATACTATAATTGTGTTATAAATTGTATCGTAGTAAAATAATTAATAATTGTTTTTAATTTTTACCATATTTGAATTATATGAAATAATGAGATTAATGGTATTAGTAAATCGTAATGTATTTTACTACAACTTCGGCACGTTGTGCCATCATCAATTTAATATGATAATTATTGTTAATTTTATTTAAATAATTTGCCTCGACTAGCATCTCTAGGGGATAGGGTTCAATATAGTTCAGTATAGAAAGAAAAACATTAAACATTTATGTAAGGTTCTTTTGTACATTAAATTCAATCGTGATTTTAATTAAATCTGGAATTGTATAAATTTTAGTTTTATTCAAACACCTCGTATCATCTGAAAATATATTACATGTTGGATGCATGTGAATTTCGTTGACCTTAATACATGTGTTTGTGTCATCATAACCAAACAATACTAATAATTTAATTTGGGTATCTTTTTCCTTTTTAAATCACATTGAATCAATATAAAATCAACAAGTGGTTGTAGTATTTCCAGACTAGTACATAATTCACTTGTATCCTTTACATAAATACTCCTAAATAAATTTTAATAAACTTCAACGTAATCCTCAAATAAATACGTAAGATTCATAGATTCACGTTAATGTTCCTTTCTTACAGCTGATCCAATTTCCAATTCAGAAATAATTCGAATTCCAATATTATTGATCCATCGGGGCAAGATCTACAGCATCAGCAAGTTGTGTACATGCTGCATCTATATATATATATATATATATATATATATATATATATATATATATATATACTCTACATTCAATTATTAATAAAGCTACATATTCAGAAAAACAAATTACACAAAAACAAAAGAGTATCGCAAGACAAATGATTTTTTTAAATTGGACGGGCACTTTTTTTAATATTTTGAAAGAGGTTTAAATTCTCTTTACAACGGTACCAAATACGTTATTATTATTTTGACAATTATAGTCAGAATAATTTTTTAAAGTTTGTTTTCTGTATTCCTATAAATACGAACAAAAACAATAAAATTGGAACAGTAGTCTTGGGAAACAAATACAAAGCTGTAACAGATACAAACTACATCACTACATTATAACTTAGGCTCACGTGAAAAAGACAAAAACATGAATTAGATGAGATGTTCGAAGTGTCCCCCATTATTTTGAACACATAGTCGGGATCTTCTTAGTAAATTTTTGCGTGCCTTTTGTAACATGTAAGGAGTTATTTGACGGCAAATTTCAGTAATTCGATTTCTGAGATTCTCAAGGTATTTGGGAGCTGTGACATAAACTTTTTGTTTAACGTATCCCCAAACGAAAAAATCCAAATTGAAAGATCGGACGACCTGGCCGGCCAAGCTACTGGACCACCATTCGCTATCCAATTATTTCTAAACATTTGACGTAAAACATCTCTAACAACTCTTGAATTATGTGGAGGTGTCCCATCTTGCTGAAACCACATATCACGCCGAATAGCTAGTGGTACGTCATCCAGCAAGTCATAAAATTCATTTATAAGAAAGTTCCTATACCTATCACCTATAAGAGTTTCTTCATAAAAATAAGGACCCATTACAAAATCATTCACAACGCCGAGCCATACGTTAACAGAAAATTTATTTTGATATCTGCATGGTCGTAATTGTCTAGGATTTATGTCATCCCAGTAGTGATCGTTTTTCCTATTGGATATACCATTTCTTGTAAAGCATGACTCATCGCTCCAAACTATGATAATTAAATTCGCCGTTGCTGGTCTCCGTCATTTAGTGCTTGTACTAATTTAATTTTATAAGGCTTCATTTTGTTTCTTTTAAGTATTGAAAATATCTTGTAGTAGGTAAATCCTAAATCAAGCACTGCTCCGCGTATGGAATTCCGAGGATGCGCTCGAAAGTACGCCAAAACAACAATTTCATCATTTTCCATAACACCTCGCCGATGTCTTTGCTGCATTGGTTTTGCACTAAAACCGCCAGTTCTACGTAAATTTGCTTCCAGTCTAGTAAAAATTCGAGGATGTGGTTGTCGTCGCTCGGGATACAAATTTAAATACATTGCACTTGCCTCCAGCGTATTATAATTGCACCGAATAAAAACTTTAACATATCCATTTATGTAATTATTGTGACAGGGAATATTACGAGCACTGAACAATAATTTAACTGTCACAAACAATGCTCTAATATTGACAGTTGTTTTTCATTTGTTTCCCAAGACTACTGTTCCAATTTTGTTTTTTTTTGTTCGTATTTATAGTAATACAAAAAATAAACTTAAAAAAAATATTGTGACTATAATTGCCAAAATAATAACTTATTTGGTACCATTGTAAAGAGAATTTAAAGCTCTTTCAGAATATTAAAAAAATCCCCGTTCCATTAAAAAAAAACATTTGTCTTGCGATGCTCTTTTGTTTTTATGTAATTCGTTTTTCTGAATATGTAGCATTATTAATAATTGAATGTAGAGTATTTTTGCTTCTTAAACTTTTTTTCTATCTTTTATGATAAAATATCTATATGCTTGGACACGTAAAATCAATCAGACTGTTTATACTTCGGACAAATATGAGAAAAAGTAGTTCACGTGTTACAAAAGAACAAAAAGTGCAAAGTAGCTTTCCAAAGTAATACCAATGTTCTTAAATGTTTATTTAATGCGAGAGATTCAATTTTGAAGTCAGGTATTTATAAATTGAACTGCACATTATGTTATTCTGTTTATATTGCTAAAATGGCAGGTAACAGATAATTAGAGTGCACTGGAATAGCTCGGTGGGACAGAGGGCGTGTTTTTGAATTTAAAAATTCTGAAGGTGGTTAGTCGTATTGTCGAAAGTCGCAAATAAGGGTACGACGTAATTAAAATAAAGTCAAGTAAAGGGGCGCCAGACTGTTATTAAGACGAAATCGGTAAGAATACACCTGGGCACACGTAGATAAATCATCCTTCAACAGTCAAAAGATCTCACTTACCTTACATTGGCCACCTCCAGGTGCACGTCGGAGATGCTTCGAAGCTTTAGCTCTAGAAGAAATCTTAAAATATCCACACGCTCAAATACTAAAGTAGCGTGTGCACAAATCAGCTGTTGGGTTTCAATGACTTCTTTAACTTTATATTACGTTACGTTACCCCCAACGCTTCTGAACACAATACACTCAAACACGATAAAAAAATAATTGACGTTAAAAGTTTCGCTTAAATCTTATTAACTCAGATTTAAATACTACTCATCCTGAAAGCTGTCATTAATTGTAAAATAATACGACATAAACTAGATAACCGTCATTTAAAATTCCTCTAATCGGTTACGTTAAGCGAAATAAAATATTTAATAAAACTAAAAAAAAAACAACTGTATTGCACTAATGCTTCGCTTGTAGGAAATTACCAATGGTTACTGAACCAATAAAAACATAATGAAATCAAAATTTAGCTCCCAATTAATTCTTTAGTTTGAATAATCAAATCACTACTTTTCATAAATTGTGCTTTCACTGGTCGGGAGAAGATTACAAATTAACACCATAAATTTCAATTAATTGTTCGTCTATTATATCTAAATATATTTCAAAAAGCACACAGATACATAGATTTATTTACACTGGTTTCGGCTTGATTTAAAATCTTAAATACTATAAAACGGGAATATAAAATGGTCAGCTTACCAGATTTAATTTTAAATTACGGAAATGGAATTACCAAAATATAGTTAAAATTCAAAACATTACGTAACCAAATGGTCACTCAAAATGAATTTTACCAAGCGAAATTTTCATATACATAAATTCGCAGTACATTTGATTAAATAATAAAAAAAACAAAATACCAAAGATAGCGCAAATAAAAGCATTTCGTCGTCAACCTTTTAATTGAGATTAACATGAGAGCGTCAATTACGGTAAAATAACTAAAAAAAAACGACTCATCAACAAATAATATCACCAAATTTACAAACAAAGTTATGATAAAATAATCACAATAACGTACAATATTGGGTTACCTTTACACAGAACTCTTGAATACGTCTTCACCAGATAGCGATGGTAGCAAAACGGACGTGAACGGCTTCAGGAAACCTGCTGATGTTCTCGCTCGGCAAGGCAAATCCATGCGGCAATTTCCCAGTTTTAAATTTCGATAGTGATACGCTTACGTTAATTGACGTTACATAGTTTATATGCACAGAACAAATCGATTTTACACACGAGTTATATTTACACACTACCTGTTTGTCCCATTAATTCGGTAGCTCTATTTACAAGTCTTTTAATATTAAAACGAGATATGTCTATTTACAAATTATTTATAGTGAGACTTGGTCTATCAAAGGCTGTTTACAGAAACACATAAAACACAGGGTTCGGGCACACAATACTACACCAAAAACAATTCTTCAAATCCGCAAAACGATAAAAAAACTCCGTAATTGACGAAGCACTGGTTAAACACTGTCCTGATTACGAAAAGGTAGGTCTAGTTGACCACGATACACCACATAAAGTTCTCCGGCCTGGTGAATCCCAACAAAAACCGCACAGGCGAAACGAACATAAGTCCACGATGCATTCGATAGAACCGGGAACATCGGCGGTAAAAGCGGTGCCCTCCCGCATACCACAACTTCCTCCACCAGATCAAGACCAAGACTGAAGACATGCATTCAAAAATTCTACAGTTACAGCATACTTGATTTTAAAAACGACAACCAATCATACTGCTCATACATTCAAATCATAAAACGCGGTACAAACGATATGCCCCTTCCCGTAAATGATCAAGCAAATACAAGGGTTGCTTTTTCAAGTAAGCAACGCTTATCTAGGGGAAAGGTGGTTCAGTGAAACAGAGGGTACACTGAAACAACCGTCCAGCAGGTTAGTTCAATGAATCAAGACAACGTTTCAGCCGCCATCTAACATCTTAACTGGAAATAATGACAGCTATTACGATTTTAGCAGCAATGCCGAGTCGGTTTCTATTTTAGTAGTAATCCGACTTATGCAGGCACTGTCACGTGTTCTAGGCGCTCTAAGAAATTTTTCGTTTTCATTGAATTTTATAAATTAATAAACATTCTTTATATTGGTGGGAATTAAATAATACATAACAAGAAGAGGTAACTACTTTCTGATGAATAAATCTGAGGATTTGTCATATTAATTACAATAATTTTTAAAAATGGCGAATTTGGGTACAGTGAAACGTACCCAGATTTAAGTTGTTTCCTTTGATAACATATAATTACTATGATTTCTTAATTTGCAGAAATATGCCCAGAAGACGAAAAGGAGAAACCCGAATGGTAGGTAATATCCACCCTGATATCATGAGGGATGCACTGTGAAGAATTCAACAAGGTGTTAAACTAAAATGTGTTTCTCGTGAGTTCGATATCCCAATAACAACATTATGGCGCTAGTGGAGGAAAACACTTTGAGCTGATTATATTTTGGCAAAATTCAACTGCAAGTACGCAGTTTGGGGATTTTATGAAATATTTCTGAATCAGTTGCATATTTTAGAGAAATAAAAGTACCTACATATAGATCTTAAACTTGTCGATTAATCTGATCCTATGCAATTTTTTGATACCACGCGTTTTTTCGCGCCAATGGTGAGATTTGTGTTTGTTTACATTTTTTTAATATTTTAATCATTTTTATAGGAAAATATTTTTTAAAATTAATATAATTTCGCATAACTTTTCTTTATAAGATTTCTTAAAACAAAGCCATACAAGCCCAAAAAATTAATTGAATAAGATTATTAAATAAGATTAAGTTAAATAAGATCTATATGCCTATTAACCTTTACCTGATATGGGATTTTAAACATAATATCTGGCATAAATTATTGTGGTTGTTTGAAGGGTGGTGCCTATTTTCGTTTTGAACATATTATGTTGCATAGTTAGCTTACAAAAATTATTATTATTAAAATTAATTCATTTCTTATCGTATAATTTGTATATTATATAAATTTAAAAATACAGCATTTAAAAACCCAAGGATTTTTGTTATAATACTTGTACGTCCGACGTATATACTATATCGGCCATATCTATTTTAGATAAGATAAACAAAACTACTATAACCTAACAGAATTAAATTAGATAAACAAAACTACAGTAACCTAAGAAAAAAAAAATTGCATGGGCCGGGATTCGAATCCGCACCAACAGCGTGGAAGACGTGGAAGGAAGGCGACCGTAACCACCACCAGCGCCCTAGTAGTTTCACATTGAAAGTGAACAAATGTGAAAATGAAAATCCCGTTTACATCTTCATAAATTATTGTTGTGTTCACAATGTTGCCTATTTTCGTTATGAAAGTATCAGTGACGGCTCGTAAGTTATGAAAGAGGGTGGGCACAAGAAAAAACCTATTTTTTGTACATAAAATCTATTTTCCATGCTGGAAAACACGTCTATGACTTTGTTATCAAAATGCGAGATAGAGTGGATGAACTTCTTTTCTATTGATAGGATTGCCAATGCGTTCAGTCGATCTTCTGACATTGTGAGTCTCAAAAAAGTCTTAATTCGTTTGAGGGTAATAATTCTTTTAGTGTAAAAATGGACTCAAAAACCCCTATAATGTCAATTTTAGTAAAATTATTTTAAGATAAGATGACCAGATGTCCCGCTTTTGGCGGGACAGTCCCCATTTTTAACAATTTGTCCTGCGGCGTTTTTAATATATCTCGATTTTTGGAAAGAATGCAGTTAGGGAACAGCGGGCGAACGGGAAGGGAATGTAAGGCTTTCGGCGGCCATGTGCTATTTAGCCAGGATACGAGTTTTATATTATTTTTGTAAATTTTATAATGTTAAACTTTAATAATAAGATAATAACAAATAATTGTTGGGACCTGATTATCGAGAACTGGTTATCAAAGTTCGCATTGTTGATCAGTTGATGAAAAATGGCGTTTTTTTGGCATTGGCAACGACGAAAACTTTCTGTAACTGTCTCTCAGACGATACATATCATACTGCGTGCTAGTAAGCTAGTTAAACAAATCAGCTATTCCGATCATTTGCGTAAGTAATTTATTTAAGTATTTCATAAATACCTAAATTTTCTTGAAATTAGCAGACAGTACTCGTATTATTTATATTTAATAGTGGCGGCAAAACGTTTGGCGCCGGCCTTGAAACTAACACTTACGACTTACGTTGCGGAAAATTCAAAGGAAAAATAAAACAAGTTAGTATTTGTTATTATTTATAAAGAAATACACGATTAAAATTAAAATAAGTTTTAAAACATAGTTACCTTGTAACAATCAAATTAACTTAATTTATAAACTAAAAATAAAATCTGTTCATGTAATTATGTACCTACTTACCTACTGTGTTTTTAAGCAATATGTATATAATTTATAATAGAGGGTGATTTTCAGGACAAAGTGGAAATTATTTTTAGGACATATCCGGGACGCCACGATAAGCAAAATAATCTCATATGTTCTAGTCCGATTTTTGTTTGTTTCAGAAATACTTTGATTAATTGTAATTTAAAAACTCAAGAAATATGTATTATAAAACTAAAAATATCTGGTGTGGAATACCACACGACCTTCCAACGTACAAAATTGAAATTAAAACAAATGAAATAATTTTAATCAAAAAAATTTTAGGAAAACTGTGCAAACTCTTTTATAATAAGCTCAATAGGAAAACAGGCAACATTGTAAAAAAAAAAGAACAATAATTGATGTCAAACAGATGTTTGACACATTAGCAGCTAAAGATAGGAATAGGCTCCATGAATAACGCGTGAACGCATGGGCTATACGGAATGGTGGTGGTTTTTCAATTTTTTTTGCTGTTAGGTTACAGTACTTTTGTTTATATAATCTAAACTAGATAAACAAAAACTACTGATGCCCGAACAGCGCATGCGTTCTTCATGGAGCCTATTCTATTTTTAGCTTCTACTTTTAAAACTTCATATCAGACGGAGGTTAACAGACATCTAGATGCTAAGTTAAATATCTAGTGTGGGACGCCACACGACCTTCCAATCTACAAAATGGAAATTAAAAGAAATGAAATAACTTTAATAACATTTTTTAGTATAACTATGCAATATCTTTTATATAAAGCTCATTATAAAAATAGGCAACATTGGAAACGCAAAAACAATAATCTACGCCAAACAGACTTTTAAAACTTCCTGACAGACAGAGGTTAATAGATATCCAGATGCTAACTTAAATTAAAAGAAATGAAATAATTTTAATTTCAATTTTTTTAGGACAACTATGCAACCTCTTTTTGTACGTTCATAACGAAAACGGGCAACATTGTAAAAACAAAGACAGTAATGTATGTCAGAATGACTTTTACAACTTCATGTCAAATAAGAGATTCATAGACATAAATACATGTTAACGTAAAAAAAAACCAAAGCCGCCCGCTTCTACAAAATATCCATAATACAGCTTCAGCAATTACAATCATATCTATTTAATTTTTACATTTATTACGCCTTACATTTGTGAAGGTTAGTTTTTTTCTTTTTTCCGCCAACAAAAAACCGTAATTAAGTCCTTAAATTAATTAATTATGCACCGTTGAATATTGATAAGAGTAAAATTAAAAGATAGACGTTAATTGTAGAGATTTTTCTTTGTTTCAAAATTAAAAATTAAGAGAGACACAGACGCGTAGGCGCGCAGACGGGCAGACGTACGGACACACAGAGACACGGGCACGCAGACGCGCAGACGCACAAACGCATGCGCGTCCACACACACACACACACACACACACACACACGCGCGCGCGCGCACCCGCACATGCACACACACGCACGCGCGCGCGCGGACACGCGGACGCGCAGACACGCGGCCACACAGACACTCGGAGACATGGACATAACATGTATTTGTGCCTATTAAAATCTATCTGACGTGAAATTTTAAACGTCATTCTGAGAGATTTTTTTTTTGTTTTTACAATGTCGCCTGTTTTCGTTATGAACGTATAAATAAGAGGTTGCATAGTTATCCTTAAAAAAATGAAATTAAATTTATTTCATTTCTTTTAATTTAAGTTAGCATCTAGATGTCTATTAATCTTTGTCATGAAGTTTTAAACGTCTGTTTGACATAGATTATTGTTTTTGCGTTTACAATATTGCCTACTTTCGTAATAAACTTCTTATAAAAGAGCATAAATACATGTTAACTTAAAAAAAAATTCCAAAGCCACCCGCTTCCATATATAACAGTAATACAGTTTGACCATTTTCCTTTTTAGACGCAACCTTGAGTTATATTAAGAAACAAAGAAAATTTATGTAAACTAACACTAACACTTAAATTCTACCTTAGGAATTTTTTTGCTGCTAAATTACGCGTCGTATCAAAAAATTGCTTAGAACGTAATTAATCGATATGTTAAAGGTCTATATGTAGTTATTTTTATATCTTTCAAGTAGGCAGCTGCTTTCAGAAATATTTCATAAAAACTAAAAACTGCTCCTAATAAACCCCCCTCTCTGCCTTCGAATTTCTCCCAAAGTCTAATCAGTTCCAAGCGAAATGAAAGTAAGCTTAAATACAAAAGTTTAAGTACGTAGGTGTTTTCGTTCTGAAGTTATCGTGCATACTAACATACGTCCACACAGACATCATAGTCGATCTTGGCGAAACATGACCAACAGTTATAAAATGAGCTAATAAGTCGATTTAGCGATAGTGAAAAAAATTTGATTGCATAACCTTCTATACCTACATGTGTATGTAGGTCGGAAGGTAAAAAATTAACAAATAAAAAGTTAATCAAGTTAACTTTGATAACCTTGTCCTATATGACAATTTGAAACACATATACTAATTTTCACGAGTCAGAGCAGTTGCGTCACTAATATTAATGCTGTCAGAGGACGCCGATGTTGTGGGATTGTGAAAAATAACAGTTTCTCTCAGCTTCAGAGGTTATGTTTATTTTATCACAATAATAAACTTGAAGGTATTCAAAATGTGTGTTATGTTTAATGTCAGAGATGCTTGACAACACCGGACAGAATTGCCAACCTAAAACAGTTCTATCTGCATCCTCTCGTGCACAATAGGCGGGTTCTAAAGGTGGTGATGAAACAAAGTTAGTTATTACGCAGATGCTCTGGCTCGTGAAAATTGGTATAGTAGACAAGTGTATTAAAAACTGACAGTTGTGCTAATTTTGTAAGATTGTCAAAATGCCCCATAAATTTAATTATGAAGAATATGCAGATACTGGTGTGTTTATGGTTTCTGAAATGGTAGTACTGTTCGCGCAGTAGAGGACTATCGACGTCGTTTCCACATCGACCAGTTCCTAGCAGGCAAGCGTTTCAAACTGTTTTTAGACGTGCTGGCGAAACTGTAATGTTACCAAGTGCAAGTATAGTTTCTGAAAGACAGCACGGGCTCGGTTTGGGACTTGAAGATGCTGTAGATAATAATCCCGAGATAAGTACAAGGCGTATCGCATTTCAATTTAAAATTCCACAATGACTTGGAGAACATTAAAATAACAAGTTTTGCAGTTTCTGAATACCCATTTCGGTGATCGTTGGATTGGCAGAGGCTGCCCGAACAATGAGCTAATTATGGCCTCCTGGACATGTCCTTAGAATATTTCCATTTCCTCCTGAATCACCCTGTACAATTTTAAATTATTTTTTTTAGATTTTTAACACAATGAGTAATAAAAGAGAATGCAGATTCAAAGATGAGCTAAGAATTAAGAAAACCAAAAGCGGTTACGTGGTAAAATGTGAAAAATATAATGGTGAATTTTCTATTTCGCACGGCGGGAAGAATGATATTTCAAAGCACTTAGAGACACAGAAACATAAAAGATATTTAGATACTGCTGCAACTTCCTCCAAAATACAGAAATTTTTTGGGAAAACAACTTATAGAGACGAAGAAAAGAAATAATAATAATAATTCCTTCAGATCTATGGACTGTATATCAAAGTTATCAAAAAGTTATTCAACAAAAAATTTGCCTGTGGTAGAACAAAATCCGAGGCAATTGTGTGTAATGTGCTTTGTCCATATGCATTTTCAGAATTAAATAAAAATCTACAAAAAATTAATTTTATATCCATATATTCTGACGCATCTAATCATAAGGAAGTTATTTCCAACCACTATTAAATTTTGTGATTTGGAAACTGGGATAAAAATTAGAATGTTACAGTTCGTTTCTTTGCCCGGCGAAATTTCTAAAATAATTTTCATTTCCACTATTAATATTTTTGAAAAAAACAATTTAAAACATAAAATGATTGCATATTGTGCAGACAACATGAACGCAAATGTTGGAGGAAAACCGAGAAGAGGTACAAATAATTTTGTTTATAAATTAAACAAAAGCCTTAATCAAATTGGTGTTGGTTATGCAGCGCACATAATGCCAGTAGATGTGGAAAATATTGTTATTAAAATATAATCCTTGTTTCTAATAATATATATATATATATATATATATATATATATATATATATATATATATATATATATATATATATATCCGGATGCCCACAGATCACTTTCCGGCTGTCATTTTTTTTATCTATCGATTTAAATGAAACTAGGCAGGGTTGTTACTCTAACCAAACGTAATTTTAGAATTTTGACAAGCATTTCGACTTCGGTTTCACCGAAATGACCTTAACTTTGATTTTTAAATGACACCTGTATATTTTTAGTTTTCGGATTCTGGAGATCATTTTACGGCCGATTGCGTAATATTTAAATCGACTTTTTCCAAATGTAGTTTTAAAATTGAATTTTATTTTCTCATCCAGAGTGCCATGACCATCTTAAAATCATTCTACATACTTAACTCACTTCCAGAAAAATGCAAACTCACTTTTATCTTTGTTAACTTTTTACTAGAACGTTCTAAACTTTATTTTGCCGTAGCTCAAAAAATTAAATGGAAGCATACCACTTTCATAAAACTACTAAATGCAGTATTTTAAAACGAATTTAATGACGTATAACACGTTTTGTCATTTTTACCCATTTTCGATTTAAAACATTTTTATTTTTATATTTACGTCTTACTCATTAATAAAATACACTTCCTATGTCACAGCACATCAGAGTTGCCATGAAAACAATAGGTGGCTAGGTTGCCATGGAAACACTATGGTAAATTTAAAAGTTTGACAGGTAATAATAAAGGTTGTTGTTATTAACATAAATCTAATATTTTACTAAAAATTAAATTAAAGTTTGTACTTAGTTTAATTATAAAATTAACAAAATGTTTACCAAGAGTGAGCAGGTTGGTATACTTATTATGTATGGACAATGTGCCAAAAATGCGGCGGAAACCGAACGAGTTTATCGGCAAGAATACCCAGAGCGTCTTCATCATCCTACAAGACAATACATTATCTACCTTATAAGAAAAATGCGCCAAGAACCAGATAATTTGCAACAACATTTTATTATTAATGAACAAACGGAAGAAAATGTAATAGCATATGTCATTCAAAACCCCACAGCATCCACAAGGAAATTGCCTTTGAATTAGACATTGGCGCAGAATCAGCAAGAAAGATCTTGAAGAAACATGGATACAAATCATTTAAGTACCAGCTTCACCAACGAGGGAAATTTTGTTAGAAGACTGGAATATTTCAACTGGTTCTTGGAACATAACGATGCCGATAATAGCCTAGCCAATTCTATTTTGTAGTCTGACGAGTCGAGATTTACCAATAATGGAATGTTCAACCGGCAAAATACAAGATATGGGTCAACGATAAATGAACACCGAATGATGGAAGGTAATTTTCAAGAGATATTTGGAGTAAATGTATGGGCTGGAATAATTGGTACTCGTATTGTGGGACCGATTCTTTTCCAAGGGCATTTAAATGCAGAACGATATTTGGGTTTTTACAACATGAAATTGAAAATTTTTGGAGGAATTACCGTTGAAATAAATAATCAACACCTTTATTATCAACAAGATGGTGCGCCGGCTCACAACGGTATTGTTGTGAGAAATTATAGAAGAACGATTTGGAAAACATGTTATCTCTACCGTGGACCGATCCGGTGGCCTCCTCGTTCGCCTGACCTTACACCTCTAGACTTTTTTGTGAGGCCATATTAAGGAGATTGTTTACCGAACACCGCCAACAACACTTAACATCTTAGAAAACCGTATACGAGCGGCATTTGCTAGCATTACCCCGACATACTTAGGAATGTCGTAGAAAACGTTTTTCGTGTTAGGAAATGTCAAACTTTATAATCTAATACCTATTGTTAATGTTATACGTATTATTGTTAATGTTATTAATTTTTTAATTATTTTAATACTGTTTAAAATTATTACACTCTGTTTTAAAATAAATTTTGTTCAATCGTTGACTGAAAAATTGGGAAAATACGCAAAGCAATGCATTAAAATTGTGCTGCTTTAAAACAACTCTCAGACGCGCCCATAATGTGTCTGTCCTTTTCTTTTTTTTGCTACGGAAAAATAAAGTTTAGAACGTTCTAGTAAGAAAGTTAACAAAGATAAAAGTGAGTTTGCATTTTTCAGGAAGTCAGTTAAGTATGTAGAATGATTTTAAGATGGTCATGACACTCTGGATGAGAAAATAAAATTCAATTTTAAAATTACATTTGGAAAAAATCGATTTAAATATTACGCAATCGGCCGTAAAATGACCTCCAGAATCCGAAAAACTAAAATATACAGGGGTGTCAGTTAAAAATCAAAGTTATCATTTCCGGTGAAACCGAAGTCAAATGCTTGTCAAAAATTCCTAAAAATGACGTTTGGTTGAGTAACAACCCTGCCAAAATATTTCCATTTCCTAAGTATCACCCTGTATAATTAAAATTTTTTTTTAGATTTTTAACACAATGAGTAATAAAGAGAATGCAGATTCAAAGATGAGCTAAAATTAAGAAAACCAAAAGCGTTACGTGGTAAAATGTGAAAAATGTAATGGTGAATTTTCTATTTCCGTAGGAAGAATGATATTTCAAAGCACTTAGAGACACAGAAACATAAAAGATATTTAGATACTGCTGCAACTTCCTCCAAAATACAGCAATTTTTGGGAAAACAACTTATAGAGACGATGAAAAGAAATATTAATAATAATTCCTTCAGATCTATGGACTGTATACCACAAGTTATCAAAAAGTTATTCAACAAAAATTTGCCTGTGGTAGAACAAAATCGAGGCAATTGTGTGTAATGTGCTTTGTCCATATGCATTTTCAGAATTAAATAAAAATCTGCAAAACAATAATTTTATATCCATATATTCTGACATCTAATCATAAGGAAGTTATTTCCAACCACTATTAAATTTTGTGATTCGGAAACTGGGATAAAAATTAGAATGTTAGATTTCGTTTCTTTGCCGCGAAATTTCTAAAATAATTTTCATTTCCATTATTAATATTTTGAAAAAACAATTTAAAACATAAAATGATTGCATATTGTGCAGACAACACGAACAAATTTTGGAGGAAAACCGAGAAGAGGTACAAATAATTTTTTTATAAATTAAACAAAAGCCTTAATCAAATTGGTGTTGGTTATGCAGCGCACATAATGCCCGTAGATGTGGAAAATATTGTTATTAAAATATATTCCTTGTTTCTTATATATATATATATATATATATATATATATATATATATATATATGATATATATATATATATATATATATATATATATATATATATATAATATATATATATACATATATATATATATATAAAGGCAAAAAATTTTTATTAACTAATTGCTTAGTGTTATCAAGCTTAGAATAACTAGGTCTTAATACGTTTAAAACTCTTTGATATTTGCCAATATTTGAATCTTTTATTTTGTTCCTTTATCAAACAAAATAAAACAATGTTAAAACAAGTCAATTGCTACGTTACTTATCTAAGTTATTCTTTAAAAACAGCTGGTTATACTTCATAGATACATTTACATTTTGTGATTATTTACCATTAAACTGTCATTGTTAATTGATGATTAACAAAGCTGGAGTACATTTAAAATTAATTAAACATTTAATAATTTGATAATTTTCAAGAATATTTGCATTGTTACAATTTTACTGTCGTTGGTACATTTGATTTTACTTAGGTTAAGTCCATTTAAATGAACATTTTGGGCTTAAATTATGAAATTCATACAATATTGAAATTCGTTACAAAATTAAAATTTAATTATAATATACTGCTGACAGTTGTTCAGTTCGATTTGTGAATTATAAGACGTTACACTTTTTTTAGTGGACCTTTCCAGAACTAATCTGGTTTGTATACTTTCTAAATTATTTTGACATATTTAGAAATCGTTGATGATTTAGATGTCTACTGTTGAAACACACTGGTTTGTTATTGCAATTCTACAGTCACTTCTGTGTTAGTAAATTTATTCGAGCAATTGTATCTTCCTATTTAAATTCCGTGCAGTCAATGCAGAATTTGATAAATGATCATTAGTTTAACAACACTGGATTGATCCTTGACTTTAAAAACATATTTGTTACGTTTTAAAATTGGAATGCATAAATTTTCATTAAAGTGCTTAAATACATTTCAATGCCTAATTGTTGTCTTTTTTGAAGTAATTTACAAAAATAAGTTTGTTCTCTTAGAACAGACTATTGAAAAGTGTAGATTTTACTGATTATAATATTGTTTATTAATGACGCTACTGGATAGTTGTTTGATCAAAAATTTCTTTGAGTTATTTAAATTATTTTAGACGGAAGGAATGGCGTGAAATTTGATCAATCCTAAATTATAATTCCGTTAAATAGATATTAATTTTCTGTTGTAATGGGTGGTACGAAAGTAGTTTATATAACGACCTGATGCCGTTGATTTTGATACCAATCTATGTGAATTGTATGTTAGCTGTTCTAATAAGTCTGGTATCCAAGAGGAACACCTCCATTGGTTTCGGTTCTACTGTAAATTGAATATGATTATTGAATTGGTTGAAATATTTTGATTTCATCAATTTTGTTGTCTGGTAACACATATTATGTCGTCCACATATTTCTTAAGAAAAGGAAGTTCAAATGATAACAACGGTATGCTACAGTTGATGGATGAACTTTTAAACTGTACATAGTTTTATCATTTGAACTTCTTAAATATGACAATTGAAAATAAGATTCAAAATATAAATTTAATATAAAATACATTAAAATATTATCTGTTATAATATTTATAATATATTATATAAATATATATTATATAATATATTTATCATATAATATATTATTAAAATATATATTGTGCTTAATCATTTAAATGTAAATTTGTGAAATTTTTCTGGATTAGAATAGAAATCTTGTGATAAAGATAAAAATTTAGCTCTTTAAACAGCTTCATAGAATAATTTGAAAATATGCTGATCTATTAATTATAAATATAATATGGATTACATATCCTATTGAATTTTACATATGTTATTTATGTAATAAAATAATTAATTCAAATATTTGCATAGTTTTAAAAATCAAAGCAGTACAAATAATGTTTCAAAATGTATAAAATATTAAATGACAAAATGTGTAATCGAATGTACATAATAAAATGTTCATTAATTTAAAATTTCAATAGCATATATATATCATATATATATATCAGTATATCATATTATTGTACTTGAAGTGCTTAAAATTCTTAGAAACTGCGAGTCAAATAGAATTACTTATAAGTAAAAGTGGTTAGCTCATTTAACCATGTATTGATAGAATTTTGAAAATATGCGATACATGTAAATTACAAATCTATATTACAGGATACATATGCCTAAATTTTAACGAGTTTTCTGAAATCATATTATTCAAAAATGCTTTGTGCACAATCAACAGTTCATATTTTCAAAATGCTATAAAACGTATTGAAAGTGACAAAATGTAGGTAATCGATGTAAAATGAAGTTAATAATTTAAAATTTCAACTATGCAGAACAATGCAATAAATCACAATATCATGAATCATGGTCAAAAGTACTATAGTAACTGCATAGATTATTGAGAAGATACATGTATCATACTGATATCTGAACATTTTCATTGGGTTCATTAAAACAAGAACTTAATTGGATATGCGCAAAAACCATTCGATCATATTATTCAAAATTTCACATACAGTAATATTTCAAAATGATCTTTTTAATGAGGTATCATTATAAAAGAATATTAAAGGTTAAATCTTGGGCATCAGCAACAATCACAATAGAGAACAAATGGTTAGAAATACTTACTTCAGCATTTTGAAACAAACCATGTTCCATACTATAATGCATTGAAAATTGTGAAATACCAGGTTCTTACCAGGTACTGATACTACGACTGAAGGTGTTATTTCTACGGTAAATAAAGTGTGGACATCAGAAAAATCACAATGAAGTGTTGAGACTTTGAAAGCCATTTAATGTGTGAAGTATAATTTCACAAAGTCTTGTGAAAAATTTCATGACCTTTTAAACAACCACAGCAATCCACTAAAAAAAATCTACTCAAATGAGAAATATTCCAAACAATAAAATAGTACTATACATAATTTTTTTTATTTATTATACTTGTAAATTGTACTGATATTAAAATTTAAAATAATGTATTATAACATTAATTTTGCGTTCTATGAAAAAAAAAAGGAAAAGGCCATATTTCCTTCCCTCCACAAGGGGAGGGCGAGCTTTCAGTTTCTTCAGCCACAATCATGGATTCCCAGCATACATACATACATTACGTATATATGCATGGTGGGATTAAGGATGTGTGGCCAGGATAGGATCGGAAGGAACATTACGGTTCTGAGGGTAAAATTTTTAACATCATATTCTTCTACAGCGTCCTCAAAAACCTATACATTATTAGAGCAAACGCCAAATACGAAGACACCTGCGCAGAAACCGAGTATTGCATTAAAAGAAATGGAATAATGATATGAGTGAAGTAGATATTATGTTCCGTCCACAAAATGTAGTGTACGTGCACGTTTTTATCAATTGTAAACAGTTTTTCAAAATTCCTTCCGTTTCAGCACCTTTTGTTTACAAGTTAGTTGTATTTGTAATCCGCAGTAATATGTATTAATATAATATATTGATTTAGTTCGTTGTTTATACTGGGTGATGCGAGTACATCGTCTGATAGTACATCAAACATTTCAGCAAAGAAGCGGCGTGTCTTATCGCAAGATGCCTGCGAAATTATTTGGAATGTTTATCAGTTTCATAAATATGAATGAAGGTATGTCATTATTTAGATTAACATCTGTCAGTTTTTCACGATTACATTTCTTTACAGTTAACGTTCTTGATATCGTTGTGAAAGCAACTGGAGTATCTAAAAGTACCGTCGTTAGAATTATTAGAAGGTGCAATTCAACGTGGTGAAATAGAATCGTTCAAGACTTCTAATAAAGAATGAAAAGCACCAAGATCGTCTGTCGATAATTGTGAACAAGTCATTCGACGCATTGTACACAATTTTCATGTCACGGAGAAACAACGACCAACCGTCAAGCTATGTATAAATTATTAAAGATGACGAATCCATTGGTTTCTGTGGGAAGGAAACGTCTTTAAGAAGATTCTTAAATAAAATAGGTTTTAAATGGACGAAACCGTTGACAATCGTAAATGTTTAATGGCATACGAATACGATTTTACGTTGTTTTACGGTGGTCGTAAAGTAAGAATAAATTCAATATCTCGTAAAGCACAATTTTCAAAATCGCTCGGACGTCGATTTTATATTTTCAGGGCATATTTTGCGAGAAAAAATGTTTATACTGTCTCAAAAGATTTGCTAAACAAAATTTTTTTCAGCAACCCAATTTTTATTGCATTTTGGATTGCTCCGTTACAATTCTAAACATTTGTCATGTAGCATGTGCTATACCTAAGTCCAAGAGTTTTGGAGTTATTCGCATTCAAAATTTAAAAATTGAAAGATCATGAAAAACGAAAAATAAAATAATTTTATTAACGTTTTATTATATCGAAAAAAAGATTCGTAAACTTAAAATAATTTTATTTCAGCAAATGTTCGAAATGTCCTCCGTTAGTCAACTAACGCCCGAAATGGTTCGAAATGTGCTAGCAGGAATTTGTAGATCGATTAGACTATGGTCAGTTGGCTAACGGAAGACATGTCGAGCATTTGCTGAAATAAAATTATTTTAAGTTTCAAGAATCTTTTGATCATGATAATAATAACAAATTTTTCGACAAAATATGTAAAATTAAAATCGTACATTTTTGAAAAAATTCTTTACAGATATTGAATTTATTCAACCTAAACGTCCACACGGTAGAGCAATAACAAAGTATCGAAGAGCAGGGCGACCCATTGTGTATACAGATGAAACATATATACATGCATCGCATACAACGCCACGTTCCTGAGTAGATGATTCCAACGAAGGTTTAAAATGTCCAATCGGTAAAAGTCAACGTCTTACAATAGTACATGTTGGTGGTGAAATGGGATTTATCAATAATGCCCTCTTAGTTTTTAAATCGGGCTTAAAAACAGGTGATTATCACGACGATATGAACTTTATTAATTATAAACGATGGATTGAGCACGTTATTACCGAATTTGCTCAAAAAGTCAGTTATTGTTATGGATAATGCAAATTATCACAACACGTTAGCAGTTAAACATCCAACTTTTAGCAGTAAAAAAATGGAAATGATAACTTGGTTACAAGAACGAGGGATCGTACATGATGAACCCCAAACAAAAGTGGAGCTGTATAGAAAAAATACAGGCCATTGTAAAAGCTTGGGTGGCATCGAGAAACACACAAACATATTCGGGCCTCAAGGTATTTGCCAAGTATATATAGCGAAAAAACGGTTTAAGCCTCACAGTCACATCATATATGATGGTTGACGTTTTAATCCAAAGCACCGATATCCTACACGCATTAGCCAGATTAAGTAAAGGTCAGCGTGACGCTTTATTGAAATGCCTGGATAGTAAGCAGGTGAAATACATTTGCGAGTGTGCACACAACATTTTAAAAGGTCGTGTACCTCTGTCAGCTGATCAGAAGCAGCGACTCTCTCAATATAAGCACACTTTAAGACGGCTGGTACAGAGAGGTGAACCTATAAAAAAGAAGAAAGTTTCTCGTACAGAAGATATTTTGGGATAAAAGGGGTACTGTCACAATAAAAGGTGAGATCAGCTGTATCACCTGTATCACTGTACTGTATCACCTAACATTGAACCGAGCCTCACAACTATAGGTGAGAATTACGATGCCGATAGTGAATCGAGGGAAACCCGCGAAGATCCTTTCGAAGAAGAAGACCTTCACTAGATTGGGATACGTGGAGAACGTAACATGGATGCTGTATACTATGATCCAGAGCATCCGGCAGGGTTTGCGGGTATAGCACCTTTAGTCAATGCTATAAAGGGTAGATATGGTGAAGTGAAAAAGAGCTGCACACTCAGGTTATTTAAGTCTGTGCAAAGGCCATTGGAAAAGAAGCTCTCAGAACGGGTGCTAATATTCTTGGTGACGTCATAGAGACTCGCCCCTGTCAAGGAATCGTTTCAAGAAAGATTTCACGAGTCAGGTAGTAATCTTAAACGTAAAGCCGATGAGAAAATCGATAAAATGATGGAGGGTTCGAGCTATAAAAGAGTACGTCTGGCCGATAATAACCAGTCTCTACCGAGAGCTGTTGGCGCTAAGAAGAAGAAGAAACCTACTTACGACGATATATTTTCAAGATAATGACTTTTCTACATGCTCAATCATGTGAATACGTCAAGTCCGAATTGGATTTGTTCGCTTTACCGTCGACGCAGACAAGTATCGAGGGTGGTGAATGGATATTTCATAAGCCCTTATCAGCTCTTAGTGATGACGCTCGAATAAAATTTGTAGTGGCCGGAAATGGAAACGATTACATAGATTTAAGTCAGACCATGTTGTACATCACAGCTAAAGTTCTGAAGCAAGATGATACAGCACTTACTGATTCGGATATTGTAGCACCGGTAAACAATTGGATTAATTCACTTTTCTCACAAGTGGAGGTTTACTTAAATCAGAAGATGGTGTCACAACCAAACAACACCTACGCCTACCGCTCATATATCGAAACGTTGCTAAATTATCGAAAGAAGGCCCAGAGTTCACATCTAGGTTGTACCTTATGGCACAATGATCAGCTGGGCAGATGAATACACTGGGAAACACAAATAACGGTTTCTCGAAACGTTAAGTACTTGCAGCGATCAGCAAACAAAGCGAGATGATTTGTCACATACACTCGGATTTATTTAATCGTGAAAATTTTCTCATAAGCGGTGTTGAATTAAAGGCTAAATTTGTACGATCAAGAGATACCTTTAGTCTAATGGCGGTTCACACTTCAACTTACAAGACGCGAATTATGGACGCTAGTTTACTGGTGAGACGTATGCGAATCAACCCCACCATTCTAATTGCACACGCTAAAGCTTTAGAAACAACTGCAGCAAAATATACTGTTACAAGGACCGACGTAAAAGTGTAAACTATACCTGCAGGAAAACAGCGAAAATCATTGGATAATATCTTTCCTGATCAGTTATCTAAACGATGTGTCGTAGGTTTTGTTGCAAATAAAGCCTTCAATGGTGATTACCCCTCAAATCCATTCAATTTTCATCACAGCAATATTAATTACATGTCGTTATATATTGACGGTCAACAAATTCCTTCGAAAGCATTACAACCAGACTTTACAGCTAATGGTTTATATGTAAGGGCATATAACACCTTATTCTCCGGTACGGGTATTCATTCTTTGAATGAGGACAACGATACATCGAGAAGCTGTTTAATGGACTTCCGCCTAACCCCTGACTTGTCTGCAAACGCTAGCTTTGAAGAAGCTCTCGTAGAAACCGTTAACTGTGTGGTCTACGCTGAATTCGATAACGTGATTGAGATCGATAAACATCGGAATGTGGTCATGGATTTCACCTGTTAAAAGGGACAGCTCTAGATCACAAACTTCAGTATCCAGCAGCAAGTGAAAGAAGATGGACGCATACTTGGGCGTACAAGGGTTTAGAGGTGTTGATAACGAATCCATACCGAAAGAAATCGCCGTGATTACAGATCAGGGTTCGTTACTGCTGATGCTGATAAAGTCACCTCGAGATTATTTTATATCAAAACCCATGTGAAGACAGATAAGATATTTAGAGGATAAATATCGAAAAACAACAGTTTTTAAGATTCCTTAACAAACTAATACTAAACATGAACGAGATTGGTTGTCCGTCGATTAAAAAATTGAAAAAGAAAATAAATGCGTATAGTTGTTTAAACCATAAGATCGAGGAGCCTATATGTGCTCTGGAAAACGCATTACTACTGCAAGACTGGGCGCATACCAACTCCAAAGATGTATGCGGTACAAGTGTTGAAATGTTTGAAACCGATCCCCAGCCACAAGAATGTGTTTCGACTTGTATGTGTTTCTAATCAGCTACCGCGACACGTACCTAGACCTTGTGCAATTATTGTGAACATGGATCCAGTAAACAAACCAGGTCGGCATTGGACTGCTATCTACATTGACGAGACTGGTAACGGGGAATATTTTGATCACTTTGGGCGACCCCCGCTAGGTTCCCTTGAGAAGAATTCTACATGGTTCCGCTACAACAAAAATACGCTGCAGGATTACCATTCTGATGTATGTGGACTTTATACGATAATGTTTAGTTATAAATGAGATAATCAAATTACTGTATAATGCTTGTTTTTCAACCATTCTACTGATAAAAGCGTTTTCTATTGCAATTTTCGGTGAAATCTGCAATCACAAGCATATTCTACTCTGTTTTATCGTGCTTACCTTTTAACATCAAGATAATCCTGTTTGTTGTTGTCTTTTAAATATTTACTAAAACCAACACGCGCATCGTGCGTTAACAATAATGGTTTGATGTATATCTAATTATACTGCCTAAGCTACGACAAGAGGCGCAGACCCAAACAAGTTCTTACAGCTGTCTTACAAGTTAGTATTAGGTCAACTTCTTTCAAATTTCCCGCCAAGGGGCCATGACAAGAGGGCGCAGACCTAACACAAGTTCTTATAACTGTCTTATGAGGTAGCATTAGGGCCCCATATTAGAACATTGTATGCACACGAATTTGCCTACCTTTCAGGGACAGAACTGCCAAAAAGGCTCTTAATACAACCAAAAGGGTCCTAATTTAGGGTAAAAATTCCATCAAGGGGTTAAAAGTGATCACCGAAAAGAAGCCATAAAAAAGGTTCTTAACACAACCAAAAGGGCTCTAAGTAGGGTGAAAATTCCATCAAGGAGCTGAAAATGGCCCCCGAAAAGCCATAAAAAAAGGAGTGAACTGACAAAAAGGTTCTGAACACAAACAAAAGGGTTCTAATTAGAGTGAACATTCGATCAAGGGTTGAAAATTCCCTCCGAAAAGAAGCCATATGGGTAAAAATACGATCCCCACGTGGGTATAAAAAGAAAAGTGAAAGTTAAAGTGCCCCAGTGGGTGGGGCTTGTGACGTAAAAAAGTGAAAGTGAAAGTGTTCTACTGCTAAGAGATCTATAAGATATGAAAACACAAGAGTATACTGTAATAATTACATGTATTTGAAAGCGTACTATTGCAAGTTATTTTATTTGGATCTTTCTTCTTCTTCCAGACGTTGGCTACCATACTGGCTAGTTTAACCTTGTTTACAGCTGCTCGGAACAATTCTGTTGTCATGGAGAACCATGTTCTTAAGTTTTTCAACCAAGAAATTCTTCTTCCAACGCTTCTTTTTCCTATTTCTTTTCCCTACAATATACATTGCAGGAGATTGTATGTGTGTTGATTCCTCATGATGTGTCCCAAATATTGAAGTTTTCTTGTTTTTATCGTGTTTAGAATTTCTTTTTCTTTGTTCATTCTTCTAAGGATCTCGGTATTAGTTACATATTCCGTCCATGAAACCCGTAACATCCTTCTGTATAGCCACATCTCATATGCTTCTATCTTTTTTGTTGCAGCCTCCGTCATTGTCCACGATTCCACTCCATACAGCAGTACTGATAACACGTAGCAGCGTAACATTCTTATTTTTGTATTCATCTTTAGATCTCGGCTTTTAAAGATTGATGACATTTTGATGAACACACTTCTGCTTTTTTCGATTCTGCTCTTAATATCTTGTGAGTTATCCCATTGATCGTTTACAGTGGATCCAAGGTATGTGTATTTGCTTACTCTTTTGATTGTCCCGCATTCTAGTCTCAGTTGCTTTGTGATGCTGTTTTCTTGCTTATAATCATATATTTGGTTTTTGGTGTTAATTTCAAGGCTATATCTTTTACTGCTAGTTGCTATTCTGTCCATTATTTGTTTTAGGTCTTGCATGTTGTCCGTGAATATTACTGTGTCATCAGCATGATGTTATTTAGTCTCTGTCCATTTACCAAAATTCCTTCTTGTGCATTATCTAGGGCTTCTCTGAATATTCGTTCTGCGTACATATTGAACAGTAGCGGTGACAAAACACATCCCTATCTCACTTCCCGTAAAATCTCTATTGAGTCGGTTTGGTCTTCTTCAACTCTTACATAGGCTTTCTGGTTCCGATATAGGTTTGTTATTATCCTTATGTCTTTGTCATCTATACCTATACTTTGTAGAATTTCTCTCATTTTTCATGTTGTACTCTGTCAAATGCTTTTTATAATCTACAAAGCATGCATGGACGTCGCAGTTCATATCCTGCATCTTTGGAACAAAACCCTTACGCTGAACAATGCTTCTCGTGTCTCCACTGCGTCTCTGAATCCAAATTGCGTGGGTGCTATCTGTTCTTCACATTTCTTGTATATTCTTTTATGAATAATCTTTAGAAATATTTTTAACACATTAGGCTGATTGTTCTGAAGTCTTCGCATTTTTTGGCTCCCGGTTTCTTTGGAATAGTTATGAACTCTGAGGTAAGCCATTGCTGTGGGATATTACCCGTATTGTATATATGATTAAATATTTCAGTTAACCATTCCATTCCTTCATCGTCCATAAGTTTTAGGAATTCTACTTGCATTTTATCTGGGCCTGGGGCCTTGCCGTTTTTCATCTGTTTTATAGTATACCTCACTTCAGAATTTAAGATGTCTGGATCTGTCCCTATTTTAAATTCTTTTAATGCTTTCTGTTCTGGTCTATCGTCTTTAAAAAGTTGTTCAATATATGTTTTCCATGTGTTCATAATATCGTTTTTATTGATTACTATTTTTCCGACATTGTTTATAAGTTTCTCTTGAAGAAGTTCTATTTCTTCACAATTTTTCTCTGATATATTTTTCTTTTTCTTCTCTTATCTTTTGTCTTATAATTTTCTGTATGTTCTTATATTGTTGTGTCTTTATTTTTAATACTCCGTCTTTTTTCCATTAGCTCTAGGATTTCATTGGTCATCCAAGATTTTTTCTTGGCAACTTTACTTTTCTTCAGTATTCCTTCTTTGATTTTTTCTACTGTCTCGTTTAGCTTATGGGTTTCTTCTTCTACATTCGTAATTTCTGCTGATGCAATAAATCTACCAGCTAGCTCCTTCTCTATTTCTTCATCCACTTTAGTGTTTTTTAGTTTTCTTATGTCACATCTTATATTCAAGTTTCTCCTTTTTACTTTCTTCATTCTTATATTAATTTTTCCAACGACAGGGTTGTGGTTTGGATCTTTAGTAGATTAGATATTATTAAACGCCTTGAAAATGGCATTCCAGAACACCATACATGCGAAACGAAGGCTAACAGTGTAAAATAACATTCATTAGTAGGTTTACAAATACATGTAATTATTACTCTGCGTTTTCATATTTTATAGAATTGTTTTACATTAAAATGCTGTCGAATACATTTTTTAGATACACGATTTATACCCAATTAATTGTACCGGACAGTTGAGTAATGTGTATCAACCTTAATACAAGCAGGATTTCCGGTGAAATAAGCATATTTCATCTTTGGCATTAAAACGAGCAATAAACTAGGTTTCATTTGCCGCACCCTAATCTGCAATACTCTTACTTATGGGGGTTGATCTCATGCATTCCTGCCATCATTCATTAAAAGTGAGGCTATTCCTTTCGGCGATGAACCAGTTTGTATTTTAAATGCATACCTACGTTACGATCGAACACGAAATCTTGACGTTTATTAGTTAAAATAATAATAATTATATAATTATAATAAATTTCTACAATTCTGAAACTTTTGCATCACTTCATTATTAATGCGTTTAGTGACATTTCTCAGAATTACACGATACTCATAAAATTATATGGAAATGCAAAATGCAAAAAAAATTCTAGAAATTCATCAGCGGAGTCCATGAATGTAAATCTTACCTTTTACCTTGAATAAAATTAAATTAAACCTTTTATATCACAAATGTTAAATTTCGTTAATTTAGTAGTAAGAATAATTATTATTTAAAACGCTACAAGAAAGTGTACCACATTTTAATAATTATATGCTATTTTCTTTTATACTAAAGTCAAACTATCATAAGAGCCCATCCGCAACCAAAACTACACAGATGCAGCTACCAAATATGATTCATAATTTAGATAAAATGTCCTTCAATTCTTGGACAATTTACAGAAATTACTCAAGTTTATTGACAAATGACAATTCATACATAACAGGAAGTATAACTACAACAATACTTCTATTGTACGTTGTATATTGTATAACACATTGTAGCATAATTTTGTAAAGAAAGCATCCATAGCTACAGGTAAATGAACCACTTGTTACTAATACTGTGTTAACGTTAGGGCATTCAATAACTAATATTAATTATTCAATGGTTAGGGTTAGCTAATGCATGCAAACATTCAATAGGTTAAGCAATAGTATTCTTTAAGAACTTACGTTTACTAATAGATATTAGTTATAATTGATAAGGATTGTTTACATTTGAAAATAATCACGATTAATCAACTACTGTATTATTACTCACATCACACTATGCGCACACTCGCTGTTGCTCGTTTTAATTATAAAATCCTTGACTTAATTTGTTTTGACCACTACTGGAATAAATTATTAATTATAACATTATTTCCTTTTTAAAACGGTTTTCCTGCTCACGTTGGGATTTAGACAATATAACATTTTTGTTTTTTCAAATAAAATAAATATAAATTTTAAAGATTTGATGAAACGCAAAAAGCAAAAAGGTAGTGAACGGTGCGTTTGCCTTGTAGGGATTAGAAGAGGAACCCACGCCGATGAATTTTTAAAAGTCAACTAACTCAACAGTGAAGAAAGTTACAATGCTTACCTTATTCAGTTTAAGTTTCAAAATTATTGTTTAATTAATTATATGACGGATTACATGGTTTGCGAACAGGTATCCGGAACGAGCCGAAAAAGAACCAAAAACCGGGATTTTATTATTTTATATAATTATTTATCTTTTACGCGTTTCCATACAACAACATGTATCAAGAGAAAATATGTGAGTAAAATAACAGACACGTAGTTATGGTAACAAATCATTAATATAAAACAGCAAACTTGTTAAATTTCTGTTAATGTTGTCTATATTATCAACCTGTTCTTTCATTAAAGGAACTCTCCGTTTATTTTTATAAATTTCGACTGCTTCCAAAATATCTAATTTGTATTTTTTACTACAAAAATGTAAACATGTCATGTTGTTTTGTGAAGTCCTAAGGCGATTATTTACTATGAAATATTGGGCATAATTTGATACGTCTGTCTGTTTATAATTGTATCATCTACTGTGTTCTTTGTATCTAATATTAAAGTTCCTAAGTGTTTGTCCAATATAAACAGAATAACAGAATGTACAGTTCAATTTATAAATACCTTGACTTTAAAATTGAATCTCTCGCATTAAATAAATATTTAAGAACATAGGTATTACTTTGAAAAGCTACTTTGCACTTTTTGTTCTTTTGTGACATATGAACTACTTTTTCTCATATTTTTCCGAAATAAATAAATAAATAAATAAATATATATATATATATATATATATATATATATATATATATATCTATATCTTCCGTTTCATGTAAGCTAGATTAATATAATTTGGGATAGGGTTATAGTTAGTTGTGTGCATATTTTAAAATTATTCACGTGTATACAGGTTGGTTATTTAAATATGACCAAACTATAACAAAAAAAAAATTAAATGGAACACCCTGTATATTATTCCTTTTTTGAATTCTACACATTGTTCCTAACAAATTCGCAATATCCCTAAATATAGCCGTTTTTGAGCTGTGTCGATTTTTATTAAAAAAATTGAACTTACGGAGATAGCTTTGAAAATGTACCTCCTTAACCGTTGAAAAACAAAAGTTATCTAATTTATATCAGAAGAAGTAAACAGATAGAGATTTCTTATAATGCAAAGAAAATGTCATAATTGCATACAGGGTGTTTACAATTGACTTGCCAATCAGACATTATTCCAACTAGTAAAAGTTTACTTTTCCAAATATATGTGTATTATTCCGTTTTTGGTTTCTACATATTAACCCTTATCAATTCGATATACAATTTCCTATCCCTAAATATAGCGGTTTCCGAATTATTTTCAATTTTTCAAAACGTATAAGATTATTGAAACATATTTTTAAATCCATGGCCTCGTACAAAAAAGAAAAAAACAATGGAAAACAATTGTATTGCAAATTAAAAAACGCAACAGAAACTAATACACTATTATTATTAAAATTATTTCTAAAAATACAAAACTAATAAAAAAAAATAATTTAACGCTAATCATTAGCGATAATGATTGTTCAAAATGTTGTCCGTTTTCTCGGATGCAGACCTGAAGTCGATCTTTAAAAGATTGTTCAACTCTACGGAACAACTCAGGAGTAATGCTATGACAACTCTGTGTTATGCGATTACGCATATCTTCGGCTGTGGTTGGTGGTTCCCTATACTGCCCTACTAAGCACAAAGGGGGTAACTGACATTTTTGAACTTTTGAGATTTATATACCTAATAATTCTGTATAAAATTTGAAATCAAATACTAGAGTTTCAAGGCCGTAACTGCTCCTAAAACCTATTTTAAATGTATTTCTATATAGGCGTATCTACACATGCTACTTGAATTACTAAACAATTAGACCGTAACTGGTAATAACTAAAGCACTGTAGCCGTATTTGATGCGGATACGGCCATTGACTTTAGTAAAAGCACTTACGGCTTTAATAGCTTAGTATTTGCAAGATACCACCTATTCACTCTAGTAAGTTGGCTATTCTGATCCCTGCTTTCAATCAGCTGAGAAGTAATTACTGCTATTATTGCTACTACAGCCAGTTGGTTATGTTTCTGTTTATGTTTTCTGAGACAGTTAAATAATATAATGTGTTTGTGAGTGAATATTATTACGCTACCTTAGAATAACAGGGTTCTAACTGCATTTTTTTACGTTATTGATGTTTTGGTGGAAAATGGTTCTATGTCGCCATTTATTTGAAATATTAGTGCACCCAGATCCATCTGGTAATCGGTAGCTCAAATATTCGTAGTAAAAAGTTCTATCTAGCACTCAATTCTGCAATAATTTATTAGATATGGTTGTATGTGCCGCAGTTAGAACCTTGTCTTCAAAATCCATGGCCATTCAGGCACTTACAACTTTGTTCCATTAAAACAAGTGACAGATAGAACTGTGTACCACCAGATTTTTGATAATGTTTACGTTTTTACCATTATTTCATATTTGGTTTACAGACCGAATTTGTATTATTTAGTGCATTTACTTTACTTTAGTTTGTGTTACGTTGTGTAAAATAAAAATTAAATTGAATAGTTGTTTGGGTGAGTTTGAAGGTAACAGTATATAGAATACATATACATATACAGTCAGATATTTATTTAAAATAATGCCGCTACCCTAACCTAACATAAAACTTAAATTACCTATAAACGTTTGGCGAGTTCTCCAAATTAAAATTTTAGAATTGAAAACAATTTTATAATTAAATTCTGTTCTAAACGATCTCGTTTCTCATCTTTTACTGAATTAGTGTTGGAGAAGAATTCCTTTTCTAAAGTAGATGTTAAATTTTACAGGATAGTTAGTTACACCAGCCATGGATAAAAAAAATATTTAATTGATGAACATCTGAAAGACATTCTTAATAGTAGCGAATTTTGGGAGAAAGAAGATGCTGCTGACGATGGTTTAAATTCAAATGACGCTAACAATCCGAATAGATTAGTTAAAAGTGTTGGTGATATTGTAAATCTATCTGACGTTAAAATTGTTCCTATAATCACGCCGTATTATAAGGACAATAATTTAATCTTATCATCTAACCAAGACAATATTGAATATCCAGACGGCAATACAAATTCAGACAATTTTATGATTATTACACAAAATGGGGATATAGAAATTCCTGAGGTTTTTGAAGTATTATTAACAAAAAATAATAATGTCGATACTGATAATTTAATTAAGGCAGCTAGTAGTACATTAGATCAGAATGTTAATATTTCTGTTTTAACAACAGCTTCCGATAATACCAATTCAGAAATTGCAAATGACCTCGGAAATGACAGAGACGAAAATACAGACCAGGTACGAAATGAGAAGGAACATGAAAATAGACGAGGTAACACTAGAAACGAAGGACTACTATTTCAAAATGGAAATGTATAGAACGGAAGAGAAACATCAATCTGGACAAGAATATATAAATAAAAGAAACAAAACTATTCCAAAAGAGAAGTGAAAACAAAAAGGACTGTACAATTGGCTGCAAATTCAAGTGTGCAAATCATATTTCGAAACAGAAAGGCAAATAATTTTTCGGAGCTTTTACAGTGTAGATCAAAATGGCAAGTATGATTTTATTGTAAGAACAACAGATAGAATGCTTAAGAACCGATCTACTGTACAAGCAAATTCACGTAGGACCTATACGTTCAAGTACTTTTTCATTATTAAAAGTCAAAGAATTGAGGTATGTAAAACTTTTTATTTATCAACATTGAATATCTCACAAAAACCAATATACAATGTCCATGAAAAGAAAGACAAAACCAGTGGTGTACCACGGAGAGACTTAAGAGGAAAATCTAAAGGACATGGTATCTCCGATAATCAGAAGCAAATTGTTAGAAATCATATTAATAGTTTTCCATCTGTTGATTCTCATTATTGTAGAGCAAGAACAAGCAAAAAGTACATTGACTCCAATTTAAATCTGACTAAGATGTACGAACTCTACGTTGATTATTGTAATAACAGATCTATAGAGCCAGTTAAGCTATCTTACTATCGCTATATTTTTACAACTGAATTCAATATTGATTTTCATATACCCAAAAGTGACAGATGTGGTACATGTGAAATAGAGAAAATTATGAAAGCTAAAGGAGAAGAGATGGATTTAGAGTTCGTAGAATCACAAGCAAAACATATCAGTTTAAAAAATGTAATGAGAGAACAAAAGATGGTAGATAAACAATCGTCAACTCCAGTTCTTATTTTTGATTTAGAAAACGTCATTACATGCCCTCGAACCGAGATTGGTCCTTTGTTTTACAAAAGTAAACTGAATATATACAATCTCACTGCGTATTTGACAACAACGAAAACTATTTATTGTGCAATATGGACGGAAAAAACTTCTGGTCGTAGTGGAAATGATATAGCATGCGCCTTAATCAAAATATTGGAACATGTGTTTCAAGAAAATGATATAAACGATCTTATCACCTGGAGCGATTCATGCGTTCCGCAAAATCGAAATTCAATTGTTTCCTTTGCTATATCAGATTTTATAAACAGACATCCCCACATTTCTTCAATTGTTATGAAATTTTCTATTACCGGTCACTCGGCCTGTCAAGAAGTTGATAGTGCCCATAGTTCCATCGAAAAACATCTAAATGTTAATGAGTTTTTTTCTCCGATTGGACTAATCAGGCTACTGAAATGCGTTAATCGAAAAAAACCCTTTAAGGTAATTCAAATGCAAGAAAATAACTACAAAAACTATATGGAGCTTAGCAAAAAATTGGATTACAAGAACATTCCATTTGCAAAACTTCATATGCTGCATTTCACACAATTAAGATTTCACGTGGAATATAGCCTGAGTTTTAGCAGTGATGAATTTCAAATTATGTCTATTTTACCTTCTGAACGAAGACTAAACACAACTGCTGTTCGTTCCACATTTTCTCACGATTTTATTGATTTAAATCATAAACTGAAGCCGTCAGTTCAGTCGCGTAAAAACGAGGCTGGGATTAAGAAGGAAAAAGGATGATTTGATTTCCATGTTTGTATATATGCCACAACAAGATGTTGATTACTACAAAGTTATTTTGGAGATAGGTAAATCAATAATTTGGCTAAAAATACTTAAGACAAATTTTTTCTTTAATATTTTTTAGGAGATGCAGAGTTTGAAAATATTAAAGAGAAATTATTAAAGGTAAAAAAATCTACAAATAATGTAAAACCGTCAGCTGTTATTACTATAAAGAAAAAAATCAATAGCAAGAAAAAACTTAAGAATGCAGAGGACATAGGAAGTAAGGCAAAAATAAAATTTAAAAAAACAAAAACATAAAATTCTGGGAGAGTTGAAATGCAGTTCTGTTATGTTGTATTATTATTATTATTTATTTATTATTATTATTAATAAGTCATACTTACAAAATGGTTTTATTTAGGTTCTTTTAGTATTTGCAGAAGAAAATTAAATTTTCAGTTCAAAATTAATACAATTTTTTTGTCACATAAATACTTCAGTGACATGGTTCCAAGTGGACAGATAGAATTCTGTTTTTTTAAAAGCATATACTAGAAATATATAAGCATTTTTGGGACAAGGTTGTAAGTATGCAGATAAAACCTTATTCATAAAAATATTTCAATTATATTATATGAAAAGGTTCTATATGTAAAATTAACAATATGATTACAGTTTATTTAGTCATTTTAGTAGAGAAACCTATAGAAAATTATATTTACATTGTAAGTATAAACAAATTTATCAAACCTTTTTAAGGGACATTAAAAAAATTCTTAGGTCTAGATGTCTGGATTATTAAAATTGACTAATCATAGGCCAGCATTAGCCAAAATAGTACAGTTAATTATTATTGTTCTGCTATTATTATCTTAATAAACTTTCTTACAGAGAAGGTAGCCTCTTATTTTTCCAGCACAATGCAATGAAATGTGACCAAGTTTGTTAAAATAATAGACATGAAGTAAATATATTTTATAAACTAGTGTTTAAACTAATAAACAATTGCTTAAAAAAATACAAACTAGTGTTTAAACTAATAAACAATTGCTAAAAAAATGCAAAAACTTAATAACCTTAAATGGTATAACTTTAATTTACTAGAGTTTAACAGGGGTAACTGTGCAGTTACCTCTCTTAACCCCTAGTAATTTGTAGTTACGGCTATTTGGTCTAGTAATGTGGGGGTAAGGTAAATATCAAAAGTATAGTAACTGCTGACAATTATTGTTAAATATTGTTTATAAAAAAAACAACATTAGTTTATAAACTTAAAAATTAGGAAAGAGTTGTATATATTTTAATTTAGTGACTAAAATATACAATCAGCAGGTATTTAAACTTTAAGATGGGTTTTCTCATTATTACTTCATTGTCAGTTACTCCCTTTGTGCTTAGTAGGACAGTATAGACAATACTTTTTATGTATCCCCATAAAAAGAAATCTATTCTTGTCAGATCAGGGGACCTAGCTGGCGACCTCACAGGTCCATTTCGCCCAATCCATTTATTTGGAAACATCTGCAGAGTAGTGAACAGCAGCGCCATCATGTTGATACCACATTGTGGCTCTAATATCAAGAGTAATATTTTCTAATAAGCCCGGTAAATCGTTACGCAAAAAGTTAAGGTACTTCTCACCATTCAAGTGTCCATCAAAAAAGAATGGACCGATGACATAATCCCCAACGATGGCACCCCAGACACTTAAAGACCACTTATGTTGATTATCAACTTGTCTTAATAAATGTGGATTTTCTGAGGAATAATAATGAAAATTATGTGTATTAACAAATCCATTCTTATGAAATGTTGATTCGTCTGTCCATAAAATAATATAAAAAAATTTGGGTTTGGGTAATTTTTTCTCTGACCCAGTTACAAAATCTTACTCGATGATCGAAGTCTGCATCGCTCAATTCTTGGTGTAACTGAATATGATAGGGATGTAAGCGATTCTTCTTTAAAAGACGGCCTACTGATCTCTCACTTATACCAACTATTTCACTTATGTCCCTTTGGCTTCTGTGATGATCCTCTTCGATGACGAGAAGTACCCTGAATTGACTATCTTCATTTGTAGAAGGTTTAACACATTCATGTGTGGAGTAATTGGCACATGAAGTTGCAATAAATCTACTCATAACTTTCTGAAACGATCTTGCGTTTGGATGTCTTCTATCTGCATATCTTTCAGCATAAATTCTGCTGGCCAATAAACAGTTTCTTTCTGCAGCACCCAACACGAATATCATATCAACTAACTCACTTTGTGTAAAATTCATTTTATAAAAATCTTGATTACTAACAATAACACTCGTAAATGGTTAACTACAGTTTTATTTATTTACGTCAAACATTCAATTTTTATAAGAAGCACACTTGATTTTAGAATTTTACTTGAAATTGAAGTAAATATTTGTCAAATTCTTGTTAACATGCAATGTCTCCAGTACAAAAATTGTAATTAGTCTTCTACCATAATATATTAGTTTCTGTTGCGTTTTTTACTGTATAATACAATTGTTTCATGATGTTCTTTTTTATCTATACGACGCCATAGATTTAAAAATTTCTCAATAATCTTATACATTTTGAAAAATTGAAAATAATTCGGAAACGGCTATATTTAGGGATAGGGAGTTGTATGGCGAACTGATAAGGGTTAATATGTAGAAACCAAAAATGTAATAATATACAGGGTGTTTTATTTGAAAAATTAAACTTTTACTAGTTCGAATAATGGTTGATTGGCAAGTCAATTATAAGCACCCTGTATGCAATTCATTTTCTTCACATTAAAAAGAAGCCCTATCTGTATACTTATACTCATATAAATTAGATAACATTTATTTTTCAACAGTTAAGGAGGTACATTTTCAAAGCAAACTCTGTAATTTCAATTTTTTTTAGAAAAATCGAAATAACTCAAAAACGGCTATATTTAGGGATAGGGAAATATATTGCGAATTTGTTAGGAACAATGTGTACAATTCAAAAAAGTAATAATATACAGGGTGTTCTATTTAAATTTTTTATAATAATTTGGTCCTCTTTAAATAAATAACCTGTATTCGCGTGAATAATTTTAAAATATGCACACAACTAAACTATAACTGCATTCCAAATTTTATTAATCTAGCTTGTATATAACGGAAGATATAGAAGAAGGCGCTCTTGTTGCCGGACCTTGATATATATATATATATATATATATATATATATATATATATATATATATATATATATATATATATATATATATATACAGGTTAGTTAAAAGTATGGAGACGGCGATTTATTGTCGTTAATATTCATTTTAGGAAATTATGTTCAATACAAAAGTTTGTTATGAAATTATTATCTACATTTGAGAATACTTGAATTATTTTTTTCTTCAATTGTTTTTAAGTTACGACGTCATCGATATTTTTTTGAAATGATAACCTATATTTCTGATTATTGATTTCGATAGTACATTCTATTCTCTTTTCAACGGTATACAATTTTCAATATGTTACATTTGAAAAAAATTGAGAAAAAGTGCCTTAATGTTCAAATATTAAAGATCCATTAAATTAGCAGAATTAATTAACACGGTAACTAGACTCATTTATTTGCAATAAACTTATCAGTCACAATCTTATCATTAAAAAAAATTAATAACTAACTAAATTAAAGTAAGTGTTCAAATTGTTCTCCATTTCTAATTTGACAATGACTCAATCGATTTACAAAACCCTGAATAGAATTTTGTAAAAATTCTCGGGGAATTTCTTCTATCGTTCTGGTAATTCGGATTTTTAAATCTTCGACATCGTGGGGCTTATCTTTGTAAACCCTGTTTTTTACGTATCCCCAAAGAAAAAAATCTAAAGGGCTTAAATCAGGCGAACGAGCTGGACATTCAATATTTCCTCGTCTCCCAATCCAGCTGTTTGGAAAGACGTTATCCAAATATTGACGAACATTTACACCATAATGTGGTGGGGCGCCATCTTGCTGAAACCAGATACTGTTATTGGGAAGGTGTTCATTGGGTATAATTTCATTTTGCAATAACTGCAAATACAGAGCCGAAGTTAAATTGCCATTGATGAAAAAGGGACCGATAATATGACCTCGCTCGAGTTTGTTTATCGCCTCGCTTTTGTCTATCTAGATTAATTCTGCTAATTTAATGGATCTTTAATATTTGAACATTAAGGCACTTTTTCTCAATTTTTTTCAAATGTAACATATTGAAAATTGTATACCGTTGAAAAGAGAATAGAATGTACTATCGAAATCAATAATCAGAAATATAGGTTGTCATTTCAAAAAAATATCGATGACGTCGTAACTTAAAAATAATTGAAGAAAAAAATAATTCAAGTATTCTCAAATGTAGATAATAATTTCATAACAAACTTTTGTATTGAACATAATTTCCTAAAATGAATATTAACGACAATAAATCGCCGTCTCCATACTTTTAACTAACCCTGTATGTACATATATACATATATAAAGTGACCGGCATAAAGTGGGATACAAATGGAAAAAATTTGGTGTTGTTCATTTCTCAGAAAATTTTATTCTTGATCAATGTGCCTGCTTGGTCGCAAACCTAAAATATCTCATTTCTTATACGAGGGAGATTAAAAAATGTGAATGCGGCTCAAAAGTAAAGCACCCTTATTTTTCAAAATACACAAAATGTCATTTGAAGAAGTTGTTTAGAATTGAAATAATCTGTCAAATAATAACTTCTTCACAATACAAGAAAAATCAGTACAATCCTACCACCTACATTGAAAAAACAACAAAATCTATCATTAATTTTACAAAATTAGACAAAGAAACAAAACTGTAACTAATTCCAAGAGAGAAGAGTTCAAGAATCCCCAAAATATACGGACTCTCAAAAATACATAAGGAAAACTGGCCATTACGCCCTGTCGTCAGTGCATTCAATTCTCCGACTCATGACCTTGCTCGTTATCTAGCAAAAATGATTCAACCGATTTGTGAAAATACTGTATCCTACATCAAAAACTCTTATGATTTTCTACAAAACTCAAAATTGTACCCTTGACTCCAAATGACATTTTAGTTAGCTTCGACATAACGTCACTTTTCACCAAAATACCTATTGAAGACACGATGAAAATTCTAGAAGAAAAACACTCAATAAACCAAGATATACTCAAATTGATAAACCACTGCATGAACTCAACCTATTTTACATACAAAGGACAATTCTACAAGCAAATTCAAGGAGCACCTATGGGCTCGCCACTCTCTCCAGCTTTTGCGAATGTATATATGGAACATTTTGAAACCACTGCCTTAAATTCTGCAGGTTTAAAACCTAAATGTTGATTTCGTTATGTTGACGACACATTTGTAGTTTGGCCCCATGGAAAAGGAAACTTGAACAGTTTTATACGACATATTAACAACATTCACGACAACATCAAATTTACTATGGAAGTTGAAGAAAATAATTCACTCCCTTTTTTGGACACCGTGATAACAAGACTTCCTAATGATAAATTTACATGCAAAGTTAATCAAAAACCAGCTCATACGAATAGATACTTGAATTCTCTCTCTCGTATCACCATCCTGGTCAATTATGTAGCGTTATGAAATCCTTGATATACCGTTCTTACCACTTATCTGACCAAAATTCTAAAACGGAAGAGATGAAGACTATTAATAAAATATTACTTCAAAATGGATACAAAGATCAAGAAATATTGAAAATTACCAACGAAGTAAGAAAATCAATAAATAATAACTTGTCAAACAATGAACGCAAGATTCCTGTTATTCTACCTTATATAAAAGGAATTACAGACAGAATAGCAAAGAAATTTCCCAAAAACGACTTCAGACCGATATTCAAACCACATTCAACTTTGTTCCAACTTTTAAGAAACCCCAAAGACAAAATTCCCAATGAAAACAAAGGAGTGTATGAGATACCGTGCAACAACTGTCGAAGAACTTATATCGGACAAACTAATAGAATATTATATGCTAGAGCTGATGAACACAGAGTAGCAATTAAACAGCACAATCCATCATCGTCTTTAGCTGCACATCATTTAGATACAGGACACCAAACTAACACCAACAATATCCGTTTAATTGCACCTCTATATACCTTACAAGAAAGAATTATTAGAGAAGCAGTTGAAATTGAAAGAAGACCAAACGCCCTCAATAAACGAGATGACACTTCTAGAATGCCACAAATTTGGAAGAATATCATTAAACAAGTTGATTCAACTTTTCAACCAACTCCAAATCTTCCAGAAATTTCAAACGCTTATCCTGCAACTATACCTGACGTCCTCACTTCTACACCTTCTACATCATGTACTAGATCAACTACCCGAAGTCAAACACACTCGTCCAGATTAAATTTAAATTAGTTACCTTGTTTCATATTCTGTACATGTTAAAAATAGTTACCTTATTTCAATTTCTGTAATTGTCAAAATAAATTCTTGACAACGGGGACAAAGGACGTTCCCGAAACGTTTATTTACACAAGTTTCAAAGAAAAAATGTCTTACTTAAATATATATATATATATATATATATATATATAAATGTCTTACTTAAATATATATATATATATATATATATATATATATATATATTCATACAGTAAGTATACGCTATATTATTTATATCTTTCTTGACTCTGTCTATATTTCTACTTCCTACTACCTTGCGTGTCGGGGCAGTACACAAATAACCATACGGTAGTAGGATGATACCGTTAGTAGGGAATCCTACATCGTCCGGGGCACGATTTGGCTAGTAACCGGTCTGCCCGATATGGTATTACCCAAAAGAACAATACAATTGCCTCGGATCCACCTGGCTACAAGAGGCGGTCAAGGTCAAAACAGACAGGCTTCCCTGCAAGGAGTGAATGGCGAGTCGGTACATGGAATGTTAGAGGTATGCATGGTGAAGAATTTGAAATGAGAATGTAATGTACGAACGGCAGGTTGATATTCTGTGTGTATCGGAGACAAAACGCAATGGAAAGAATGCTGCGAAGACGGCGGATGGCAGCCTAGCGCTGTGGCCATGAGTTGACACTGAAGTGCATGCGCAAAAGAAGTCGGGGCGATTGTAATTGAAAGAGCAAAAAGATGTGTTAGACAGTACAAATTGGTATCTCCCTGGATAATGTGGGTTAGAATGAAAGTGGAGTTTCGAACAATTTTTCTTATTGCATGCTATGCACCGGTGAATGGAGAAAGAGACCAAGAGTGTGAGAACTTCTGGAATGATGTAGAGAACGTGTTGAACGTATTTAATCCAAACGAAAAAGTGATGATATTGGGAGATATGGACGGATGGGCTGTACAGAGAGAACATTCTGAACGCGGTTTAGAAAAGCTCGGAGACCAAAGAGTCAACGAGAATGGTGCATATACATCATATATATATATATATATATATATATATATATATATATATATATATATACATGGTAAAAAGGCAATGAAACATTATACAGCCCAAGTCATCAAGATTTGCAACCAGAAAGTTACTGTTAAATGTGCCAGGAAAAGTAGTTTTTTGAAGAAAAAAAAACATTTTTGTCTTTCCTGCACTTGAAAATGTTTCAGATGTTTCCAGGATTGACATTATTTCTGTTTTGCCTACACCAAGAATTGGTCGCAGAGGTGAAATAAGCTTTGAAGTGTCATTTACCATATATAACATTCAGTAAAAGTTTTTTCTAATATTACTACATATACTTCCCCTGAAAGACGTAATTTTTATAATTACCTATTTAGTTGATAATTTTTTGTTTTTATTATAGCAGTAAAGTGTTAAATACGAAATAAAATACTTATGTTTATGTTTCCTTATGTATTTGCTTAACACAACACATTTTGCCAGTATTAAAGTTATTTTTGAAAAACACCATTGTTGTTTCCATTCACTAACAAGTTTATAACTCTTGAACAAATAAAAATAAAAATGTTTTATAAAAACAAAAAAACACTTTTAAGAATGAAGTAAAACGCTGTTGCCCTGTAAAATCGATGTACGTATTATATATATATATATATATATATATATATATATATATATATATATATATATATATATATATATATATATATATATATATATATATATATATATATATATATATACATGACAAACGTAATGCGCGGATCGGAGTGACTTAATAAGTGAAGATAGCGCGTTTTATATGTATCAGAGCCGTAATTGGTTGTGTTTAAATAGTGAACAATAAATACAATAGACAGTAATCGATCCAAATTGGTAAATCAAAGTATAAAGGACAATCACTCGGATTTATTGATGTATAAAAAGGGAGCATTTACGGTTTGTAAATACCTTGCATTTTGTTGCGCAAGCTATTTGTAGTTCAAATGAACAATTAAGTAAAAACTGTATAGTGTAAATGTATCGAGCAATTATTTACTAAAATCATTAACCGATGAAAGAAAATTAGAATCGTATTAATCCCCAACAAACATCCAAAGAAGATATTGAAATAAACAAAGAGAGCAAGGCGTCAGCAGTCTATAACCTATTTGAGGCCTCTTCACTGGTCCAAAGATTGCAAGCATTACGCCACCAGTTCGAACGAAGTGATAACAAGTAAGAACTTTTTGATAGTATAAATAAACGAAAATTGGTATGTTTTATTTATTTTTAAATTTAGGTTTGGATACAAATGCTGAACGAAAATATATTTCGTTGATCATTTGTAAAGGATGATGTTAATATTAAGAAAAATACTAACGTAGAATTAGAATCATTTTTATATAATGCTGTAAACAAAACAGTCGGCATTTAGGACTTGATTTAATTAAATATTATCACTTTTGATTCATTTTTATTATTGACTATTACAAATGTTAGAAGACTACACAAACACTGAATGTGTAAATACTGAAGAAACCAAGTTCAATTAATTGCAAAGTACAGGTAATTAATAATATCACGTTGAGAATAATGTTAATGAATGACAACAATAACCATTTATCAAATTGTTAAGCTAGCTGGAGCGTCCATCACAAAATAGCCCCCAACAGAAGGACGAACATGAGAACTATTACAAAATAGTGCCCAAATGTGAGGTCCATTACATGGCATATTTATCATTTGAGTGGATTTTTTTAATAGATTGCTGTGGTTGTCATGAAATTTTTCGCTAGAATTTGCGAAATTATATTTCACACATAAAATGGTTTTCAAAGTCTCAACACTTCATTGTGATTTGTAGAATTATAGAAAAAACACGTCCAGTTGTAGTATCAGTTCCTGGTAAGGACAGCGCGTATTCCACAATTTGCAGTGCATTATAGTATGGAACATGGTTTGTTTCAAAATGCTGAAGTAAGTATTTCTAACCATTTGTTCTCTATTGTAATTTTTGCTGATGTCCAAGATTTAATCTTTTCCTTATCAATATACTTTTTTAATAATGATACCTCATTAAAAAGGTCATTTTCGGAAATATTACTGTATGTGAAATTTTGAGTAATATGATCGAATGGTTTTTGCGCATCTTTCCAATTAAGTTCTTGTTTCAATGTAACCCAATGAAAATGTTCAATATCATTGTAATGTACGGTCCACTCTTCTAAATAATCTATGCAGTTACTATAGTAGGTACTTTTTGACGTCATTCATGATATCTGCACGATTTACTGCACCTTGTTCTGCTAGCTGAAAGTTTAAACTATTAACTTCATTTGGTACTTCGATTACCGAAATTTTGTCACTTTCAATAAGTTTTATAGCATTTTGAAAAACAGCTGCTTGTGTACAAACCAGCCAAATTTTTGAAAATTCTTTTTCAAAGAAATCTTCTAAAATTCTGGGACACTTATCCTGTGATAGAAAATAGGATTTTATATTTTCAAAATTCTATGGATAACTGAGTTAACCAGAGCGGTTTACTTTATCCAAGTATTTTCTGATATTTGACTTCTGCAGTTTCATAAAATTCTTTAAGCATTTCAACGCGCACGGTGTATATGTATATATATATATATATATATATATATATATATATATATATATATATATAAAATTTATTTCTTCCAAACGAGTCTTAATTTTTGTGTTGGACTTCGTTGAGGGCAAGCTTCACTTGCCACCACCGAAAATCACTTTACATATTAAAGTAAATTTTCTTTAAAGAATACGTCTATACTTTCTCTTATAAAATGAATCGTTATTCAGATAATGAAAAAATGTGAACTAACACTTAAATTCTACCAGAGGAATTTTTTGCCGTTAAATTACGCATCGTATCAAAAAATTGCATAGAACATAATTAGACAATATATTTAGGGTCTATATCCAGGTATTTTTATATCTTTGAAATATGCATCTGTTTTAGAAATATTTGATAAAAACCAAAAACTACCCCTAATAACCCCTCCCCCCGACGCTGGAATTCTCCCAAAATCTAGTCAGCTTTAAGCCACATGAAAACAAGTTTAAATACAAAATTTTAAGTACGAAGGTATTTTCGTTCTGAAGTTATCGTGGATTGTAACATACATCCTTACACACACATGCACACACACGCTCACGCACACGCATACGCACACGCTCACGCTCACACCCACACCCACATCCACACCCACACACACCCACACCCCCACTCACATCCACACACAAACACGGACACACGAACACTCGGACACATGGACACACGGACATAACATGTATTTATGTCAATTAATATATATCTGACGTGAAGTTTTAAACGTCATTCTGACAGATTTTTTTTTGTTTTTACAATGTTGCCTGTTTTTGTTATGAACGTATAAAAAAGAGGTTACATAATTATCCTTTAAAAAATGAAATTAAAATTATTTCATTTCTTTTTATTTAAGTTAGCATCTAGATGTCTATTAACCTTCGTCATGAAGTTTTAAACGTGTGTTTGACATAGATTATTGTTTTTGCGTTTAAAATATTGCCTATTTTCGTAATAAACTTCTTATAAAAGAGCATAAATATATGTTAACTTAAAAAAAATTCCAAAGCCACCCGCTTCTATAATATATCAATAATACAGTTTGACCATTTTACTTTTTAGGCTTAATCTTGCGTTATATTGAGAAACTTAAAGAAAATTTATGTAAAATTAAATTTTCTTTAAAAAACATGTCTACACTTTTTCTTATAAAATTAATCGTTATTCATATATTGAAAGAATTTGAACTAACACCTAAATTCTACCTTAGGATTTTTTTTTGCTGTTAATTACGCGTCGTTTCAAAAAATTGCACAGACCGTAATTAATCGATATGTTTAAGGTCTATATTTAGGTATTTTTATATCTTTGAAGCAGGCAGCTGTTTTCAGAAATATTTCAAAAAAACTAAAAACTGCCCCTAATAAACCCCCTCTCTCGGATTTCTCCCAAAATCTAATCAACTCCAAGCGAAATGAAGTTAAGCTTAAATACAAAATTTTAAGTACGTAGATGTTTTCGTTCTGGAGTTATCATACATTCACACAGACATCATGGTCGATCTTGGTGAAACATGGCCAAAAGTTGTAAAATGAGCTAATAAATCGATTTGAAAAAAAATTCGATTGCATAACCTTCTATACCTACATATGTATATGTAGGTCGGAAGGTAAAAAGATAACAAATAAATAGTTAATAACTCTGTCCTAAATGACAATTTGAAACACATATAGTAATTTTCACGAATCAGAGCAGTTGTGTCGCTAATATTAAAGCTGTCAGAAGACTGTGATGTTGTCAGATTGTGAAAAATAACAGTTTGGCAACTGTAAAATCTCAGCTTCAGGGGTTATGTTTATTTTATCACAATTTTGTAAGATTGTCAAAATGCCTCATAAATTTAATCATGAAGAATATGCAGATACTGGTGTGTTTAAACTTATCTTACCATGTAAAAACTATAATTTTTGTGAAAACCTTACAAATAATACTTAACCTAACTTAACATAAATTTACTTTTAATTTGTGTAATAACTATTTATAACACTTGAAATGCTCATAAAATGTGTTCTTATATCTGTCTCTAACACCAATACTGTTCACTTCTACTCCATAGTTCTTAATTTTGTCATTTCACATTTTCACATTATTTAACTATTTGGTCAATTTTTGTAAAAAATTTGCAATTTTATATTAAATATCACACTGCACAATTGTTGTTCATGTTCTTAATTATGTTTTTAAGTCACTATCACTTCTTATGCACGTTTTATATACTTTGTCTTTGATTACAAATATACTATGTTCGTATCATACCCTTTCAAATAGTTTATGCATTGCACCTAATACTGTACATTCTACATATTATAATTATCATACTCCATGTGATCAATATCTGATATGTGTTCAAAATGCTACAATTCATTGGACAAAATGTGAAATTACATAAATATGTTATATGAAACTAATCGTACCCATTAATATCAATCATGTTGGCCTTTCTCAGATGCTACTGGTATAGCTCAAAGCTTTCAAGAAAATAACAACATTGTGCAAACCCCATAAAGCCTGTTTTGTCACATCAAAATCATAATTTTGCACTGGTAACTATTTTCTCATTGAAAACGAACTGTATACTTACACAAATTTATCTAACTTGCCTACTATAGAGAATTTCAAACTCAATAAACTCTAGCCCCTTTATTATGCCTACTTCTAATCATCTCAATATATATATATATATATATATATATATATATATATATATATATATATATATATATATATATAGAAATAAGGAATTATTTTAATAAAAATATTTTCCACATCTAAGGGCAACAAGTCAGTAGCTGTTTGAATGGCATTATGTGTTATGTGCGCTGTACAACCAACACCAATAATGTTTTCATTAAGGTTTTTGTTTAATTTATAAAAAAAATATTTGTACCTTTTCACGCTCTTCCTCCAAAATTTGCGTTCGTGTTATCTGCACAATATGCAATCATTTTACGTTTTAAATTGTTTTTTTTCAAAACTAGTAATAATGGAACTGACAATTATTTCAGAAATTCCGTCGGGCAAAGAAACGAAATCTAAAATTCTAATTTTTATCCCAATTTCCGAATCAAAAAATCTAATAGTGGTTGGAAACAATTTCCTTATTATTAGATGTGCCAGAATATATGGATATAAAATTAATTTTTTGCAGATTTTATTTAACTCTGAAAATACATATGGGGAAAGCACATTATTCACATTGCCGCGGATTTTGTTCTACCACAGGCAAATTTTTTGAATAACTTTTTGACTTGTGATGTATAGTCCATAGATCTGAAGGAATGATTGCGATTAATAGAGTAAGTCCTTCTGCTAATGCTAATTACAGTAGTATTTAAATATCTTTTATGTTCCTGTGTCTCCAAGTGAGAAAATTCACCATTACATTTCTCACATTTTACCATGTAATCGCTTTTGGTTTTTTAAATTCTTAGATCATCTTTAAATTTGCATTCCCTTTTATTGCTCATTGTGTTAAAGATCTAACAAAAATAATTTTAAATTATACAGGGTGATTCAGGAGGACATGGAAATATTTTAAGGGCAAGTCCAGGAGGCCAAAATAAGCTCATTGTTCTAGTTCGATTTTTGTTTGCGTCAGAGATACTTTGATTAATTGCAATTTAAAAACTGAAGAAATATTTATTACAGAACTAAAGGAAGAAAACAAATAATATAAAAAAATAGCATTAATTCATAACAAATTTTCGAAAACATCACCTCCTCGAGTACAGTTATTTGCGCGTTTATAAATTGATCTAGTAGCAAGTTTTAGAGAACAATGACTCGCTCTGATGAACGCTGCAGAAATAAGAATGTGATCTAGTAACGCATCCCTGGTGTCCACTTCAGTAACATAGACCAACGACTTCATCCATACCCAAAGACAAAAAACTAGAGTGAGATCCGGTGATCTTGGTGTCCAAGGGTTCGGGCCGCCTCTGCCAGTCCAGCGATCGCCGAAATGGGTATTCAGAAACTGCAAAACTTGTTATCTTAGTGTTCTCCAAGCCATTGTGGAATTTTAAATTGAAATGCGATACGCCTTGTACTTATCTCGGGAGTATTATCTATAACATCTTCAAGTCCCAAACCGAGCCCATGCTGTCTCTTAGAAACTATACTTGCACTTGGCAACATTACAGTTTTTCCAACACGTCTAAAAATAGTTTGAAACGCTTGCCTGCTAGGAACTCTTCGATGTGGAAACGACGTCGATAGTCCTCTGCTGCGCGAACAATACTACCATTGCAGAAACCATAAACACACCAGTATCTGCATATTCTTCATGATTAAATTTATGAGGCATTTTGACAATCTTACAAAATTAGTACAACTGTCAGTTTTTAATACACTTGTCAGCTATACCAATTTTTACGAGTCAAAGCAGTTGCGTCATAACTAACTTTGTTTCATTACCACCTTTAGAACCCGCCTATTGTGCACGAGAGGATGCAGATAGAACTGTTTTAGGTTGGCAATTCTGTCCGATGTTGTCAAGCATTTATGACATTAAACATTTGACATAACCCACATTTTAAATACCTTCAATTTTATTATTGTGATAAAATAAACATAACCCCTGAAGCTGAGATTTTAGAGTTGCCAAACTGTTATTTTTCACAATCTGACAACATCACAGTCTTCTGACAGCTTTAATATTAGCGACACAACTGCTCTGATTCGTGAAAATTACTATATGTGCTTCAAATTGTCATTTAGAACAGAGTTATGAAAGTTAACTTGATTAACTTTTTATTTGTTATCTTTTTACCTTCCGACCTACATATACATATATAGATATAGAAGGTTACGCAATAGAATTTTTTTTCACTATCGCTAAATCGATTTATTAGCTCATTTTACAACTTTTGGCCGTGTTTCACCAAGATCGACCATGATGTCTGGATGTCTGTGTGAATGTTAGTATACACGATAACTACAGAACGAAAACACCTACGTACTTAAAATTTTGTATTTAAGCGTAACTTCATTTCGCTTGGAATTGATTAGATTTTCGGAGAAATCCGGCTGCAGAGAGAGGGGGTTTATTAGGGGCAGTTTTTAGTTTTTTTCAAATATTTCTGAAAACAGCTGCCTGCTTCAAAGATTTAAAAATACCTAAATATAGACCTTAAACTTATCGATTAATTACGTTCTATGCAATTTTTGATACGACACGTAATAAAAAATCCTAAGGTAGAATTTAGGTGTTAGTTCAAATTCTTTATTTTAATTTTATTTTACATCAATTTTCTTTAAGTTTCTCAATATAACGCAAGGTTAAGTCTAAAAAGGAAAATGGTCCAACTGTATTATTGATATATTATAGAAGCGGGTGGCTTTGGAATTTTTTTTAAGTTAACATATATTTATGCTCTTTTATAAGAAGTTTGTTACGAAAATAGGCAATATTGTAAACACAAAAACAATAATCTATGTCAAACACATGTTTAAAACTTCATGAGAAAGGTTAATAGACATCTAGATGCTAACATAAATAAAAAGAAATGAAATAATTTTAATTTCATTTTTTTTAGGGTAATTATGCAACCTCTTTTTTATACGTTCACAGCAAAAAACAGGCAACATTGTAAAAAAAAATAAATTAACTAATTTATAAGGACCGTGTTTACCATTACTTGTCTATATCAACTTAAAACTCTTTTAATTTTTAATTTTGAAACAAAGAAAAATCTCTATTTCAATTAACGTCTATCTTTTAATTGTACTCTTATCAATATTCAACGGTGCATAATTAATTAATTTAAGGACTTAATTACGGTTTTTTGTTGGTGGAGGAAAAAGGAAAAAAAACTAACCTTCACAAATGTAAGACGTAATAAATGTAAAAATTAAGTAGATATTATTGTAAATGCTGAAGCTTTATTATGGATATTTTGTAGCAGCGGGCGGCTTTGGTTTTTTTTTACGTTAACATGTATTTATGTCTATGAATCTCTTATCTGACATGAATTTGTAAACGTCATTCTGACATAGATTACTGTCTTTGTTTTTACAATGTTGCCCGTTTTCGTTATGAACGTATAAAAAAGAGGTTGCATCCTAAAAAAATTGAAATTTAAATTATTTCATTTATTTTAATTTAAGTTAACATCTAGATATCTATGAACCTCTGTCTGTCATGAAGTTATAAACGTCTGTTTGACGTAGATTATTGTTTTTGCGTCTCCAATGTTGCCTATTTTTGTAATGAGCTTTTTATAAAAGATATTGCATAGTTAATGTTAATGTTATTAAAGTTATTTCATTTCTTTTAATTTCCATTTTGTAGAATGGAAGGTCGTGTGGTGTCCCACACTAGATATTTACCTTAGCATCTAGATGTTTGTTAACATCTGTCTGATATGAAGTTTTAAAAGTAGAAGCTAAAAATAAGAATAGGCTCCATGAATAATTCATGCGCTGTTCGGGTATCAGTAGTTTTTGTTTATCTAGTTTAGGTTATATAAACAAAACTACTGTAACCTAACAGAAAAAAAAATTGAAAAACCACCCCCATTCCGTACAGCCCATGCGTTCACGCGTTATTCATGGGGCCTATTCCTATCCTTAGCTGCTAATGTTTCAAACATCTGTTTGACATCAATTATTGTTCTTTTTTTTACAATGTTGCCTATTTTCGTATTGAGCTTATTATAAAAGAGTTGGACAATTTTCTTAAAATTTGATTAAAATTATTTCGTTTGTTTTAATTTCAATTTTGTACGTTGGAAGGTAGTGTAGTATTCCACACCAGATATTTTTAGTTTTATAATACATATTTCTTTACTTTTTAATTTACAATTAATCAAAGTATTTCTGAAACAAACACAAATCGGACTAGAACATATGAGATTATTTTGCTTATTTTGGCGTCCCGGATATGTCCTTAAAATAATTTCCACTTTGCCCTGAATCACCCTGTATTATAATTTATGTACATATTGCTCAAAAACACAGTAGGTAAGTAGGTACATAATTACATGAGCATATTTTATTTTTAGTTTATAAGTTAAGTTAATTTGATTGATACAAAGGAACTATGTTTTAAAACTTATTTTAATTTTAATCGTGTATTTCTTTATGAATAATAACAATACTAACTTGTATTATTTTTCCTTTGAATTTTACATAACGTAAGTCCTAAGTGTTAGTTTCAAGGCCGGCGCTGGACTTTTTGCCGCCACTATTAAATATAAATAATACGAGTACTGTCTGCTAATTTCAAGAAAATTTAGGTATTTATGGAATGGATAAATAAATTACTTACGTACATTATCGGAATAGCTGATTTGTTTAACTAGCTTACTAGCACGCAGTATGATGTGTATCGTCTGAGAGACAGTTACGGAAGGTTTTCGTCGTTGTCAATGCCAAAAAACGCCATTGTTCATCAACTGCTAAACAATGCGAACTTTGATAAGCAGTTCTCTATAATCAGGTCTCAGCAATTATTTGTTATTATTAAAGTTTAACATTATAAAATTTACAAAAATAGTATAAAACTCGTATCCTGGCTAAATAGCCACATGGTCGCCGAAAACCTTACATTCCCTTCCCGTTCGCCCGCTGTTCCATAGCTTGTCGTGCATTCTTTCCAAAAATCGGGATATTTTTAAAACGCCGCGGGACAATTTGTTAAAAATCGGGACTGTCCCGCCAAAAGCGGGACATCTGGTCATCTTATCTTAAAATAATTTTACTAAAATTGACATTATAGGGGTTTTTGAGTCCATTTTTACACTAAAAGAATTATTACCCGCAAACGAATTAAATCTATTTTGATACTCACAATGATAGAAGATCGACTGAACGCATTGGCAGTCCTATCAATAGAAAAGAAGTTCATCTACTATATCTCGGATTTTAACAACAAAGTCATAGACGTGTTTTCCAGCATAGAAAATAGATTTTATGTACAAAAAATTGTTTTTTCCTTGTGCCCACCCTCTTTCGTAACTTACGAGCCGCCACTGATACTTTCATAACGAAACTAGGCAACATTGTGAAAACAACAATAATTTATGAAAATGTAAACTTTCACCGTCTTTAAAATATGGAAGTGTCTACGTCCACGTCCGACGGGTTTTTCAGAACTCTTAAATATACGGCCGACGTGAATTTTAATTTTAAGACGTGCACGGCCGACGGGATTTTCATTTTCACATTTGTTCACTTTCAATGTGAAACTGCTAGAGCGCTGGTGGTGTAGTGGTTACGGTCGCCTTCCTTCCACGCTGTTGGTGCGGGTTCGAATCTCGGCCTGTGCAATTTTTTTTTCTTAGGTTACTGTAGTTTTGTATATCTAGTCTACATTTGTTAGATTACAGTAGTTTCGGTTATCTAATCTAATTCTGTTAGGTTATAGTAGTTTTGTTTATCTTACCTAAAATAGATATGGCCGATATAGTATATACGTCGGACGTACAAATATTATAACAAAAATCCCTGGGTTTTTAAATGGTGTACTTTTAAATTTATATAATATACCTAATTATACGATAAGTAATGAATTAATTTTAATAATAATAATTGTTGTAAGCTAATTATGCATCATAACATGTTCAAAACGAAAATAGGCACCACCCTTCAAACAACAACAATAATTTATGCCAGATATTATGTTTAAAATTCTATATCAGGTAAAGGTTAATAGACATATAGATCTTATTTAATTTAATCTTATTTAAAAATCTTATTCAATTAAGTTTTTGGGCTTGAATGGCTTTGTTTTAAGAAACCTTATAAAGAAAAGTTATGTGAAATTATATTATCTTTAAAAAATGTTTTCCTATAAAGTTGATTAAGATATTAAAAAATGTAAGTAAACACTAATCTCACCATTGGCGTGAAAAAACGCGTGGTATCAAAAAATTGCATAGGATAAGATTAATCGACAAGTTTAAGGTCTATATGTAGGTATTTTTATTTTTCTGAAATGTGCAACTGATTCAGAAATATTTGATAAAATCACCAAACTGCGTATTTGCAGTTGAATTTTTCCCAAAATATAATCAGCTCAAAGAAAAATGAAATAAAGCTTTAACACAAAATATCAACTACGTACTACGTACTACTGTCGTAAGTATCCACATACACACGCATGTACTCACGCACGCGCACAGTCACTCAATCACCTACCCACGCCCGCGCTCACATAGCCACGCTCGCACCCCCCCCCCCACGCACGTCCTCACCGACGCGCGCACGCACACACGCATATACAAACATACACACACGCTAGCACGCGCGCGCGCGCACATACATACACAACCACACGCACACACATGAACACACACGGACAGACGCACCTAAGCGCGCATGCATGGAAGCACGTACACACACACACACACAAGTGCACATCCGCACGCACCTCTCCTCTACACACACTCATTCACGCACGCACGTACATACTTTGACTTCGTCTCAGTGTGAAACACTCATTTTATACAACCCCCACCTTACATCAATCACTGGTCCACTATTATTTATCTACTAACTAGATATTTTTATATATATTATATATATATATATATATATATATATATATATATATATATATATATATATATTTGTAAACAACGTATTGATGCATTTTCGTTCAGATTTGGAATTTAATTAAATGAGTATAACGTTTGATTTACTTTTATTGCTAAAGATTATTAATATTAAAAGCTTATACAAATATTGAATATAGAGATGTAAGAAGAAGTCAACTTAATACGAATCCAGATAAATAAATACATCGAAAGAGCATAATTTTGGTTAATGATAACAGTAACCGTTTCTTTATTTTAACTTTGAGCTAGCTATCGCAATCAATTAGGAAAGGAATTCGTAAACGTAAATGTTAAAATTCATTTGCGCAAATCCAAATTAATTAGCAATCGAAGTAAAATTTAACTAGAAAATGATACCTTTATAAATTGAACTATTCAATTTTAATAAAATGTAATCATTTTCAGTTTCACGATAACAATATCAAATTTTATTCAAGAATGTTGAAATTATAAAAAAGTTTAAAAGAACTAAAATCTTATTCTTTGGGGCGGGTTAAACCAACAAAAGTAATATCCAAGGGTATTACGCCCGTTGTAACCTGAATATAAATATCTCATGATGTGGGAATATCATTGGTATCATCGTACGACCATTTTTGAGGTATAAAAAAACGAGAGTTTAAATTGTTAGTAGGTACTTAATAAGTATTTCAAATTTTATTTGTACAGAATTTCATAATTACGGAAAATAATTGTATTGACAAAACTACTTTTTTTTAAAGCATTATTAATATGTTTAAACTCAATTAATATAATCATTATTTTTATACAAATCTAATTTTAAATATAGAATAATTCGAAAATAAAGTAATTTAGACAGTATTTAATTATCAATTATTATCAATGGACAAGGGTCACTCAGTATCACAGAAAATGTACTCATTTCCTTCAAACATAAAAGTGCCTAGTTAGTAGATAAATAATAGTGGACCAGTAATTGATGTAAGGTGGGGGTTATATAAAATGTGTGTTTCACACTGAGATGAAGTCGAAGTATGTGAAAAAAAAACAAGTGAATATAAAAACACTGTGCTACAATTTGAGTGTGTGCATGCGTGTGTAACTGTGTGCGCGTGCGTGCGTGAATGAGTGTGTGTCGAGGAGGGGTGCGTATGGATGTGCACTTGTGAGCGTATGTACGTGCTTCCATGCATGCGCGCTTAGGTGCGTCTGCCCGTGTGTGTGTTCATGTGTGTGGTTGTGTATGTATGTGACCGCGCGCGTGCATGCGTGTGTGTATGTTTGTGTATGCGTGCGTGCGTGTGTGCGCGCGCGTCGGTGAGGGCGTGCGTGGGAGGGTGCGAGTGTGGCTGTGTGAGTGCGTGCGTGAGTGGGTGATTGAGTGACCATGCGCGTGCGTGAATACGTGAGTGTGTATGTGGATATTTACGACAGTACCGTATGATAACTTTAGAACCATTATTACGTAGTTGATATTTTGTGTTAAAGCTTTATTTCATTTATCTTTGAGCTGATTATATTTTGGGAAAAATTCAACTGCAAATACGCAGTTTGGGGATTTTATCAAATATTTCTGAATCAGTTGCATATTTCAGAAAAATAAAAATACCTACATATAGATCTTAAACTTGTCGATTAATCTTATCCTATGCAATTTTTTGATACTACGCGTTTTTTCGCGCCAATGGTGAGATTTGTGTTTGTTTTTTTAATATCTTAAACTTCATAGGAAAATATTTTTTAAAGGTAATATAATTCCTTAAAACAAGCCCAAAAAATTAATTGAATAAGATTTTTAAATAAGATTAAATTAAATAAGATCTATATGTCTATTAACCTTTACCTGATATGGAATTTTAAACATAATATCTGGCATAAATTAATGTTGTTGTTTGAAGGGTGGGACCTATTTTCGTTTTTAACATATTATGTTGCATAATTAGCTTACAAAAATTATTATTATTAAAATTAACTCATTTCTTATCGTATAATTTGTATATTATATAAATTTAAAAATACACCATTTAAAAACCCAGGGATTTTTGTTATAATATTTGTACGTCCGACGTATATACTATATCGGCCATATCTATTTTAGATAAGATAAACAAAACTACTATAACCAACAGAATTAGATTAGATAAACAAAACTGCAGTAACCCAAGAAAAAAAATTGCATAGGCCGAGAGTCGAACCCGCACCAACAGCGTGGAAGCCGTGGAAGGAAGGTGACCGTAACCACTACACCACCAGAGCTCTAGCAGTTTCACATTGAAAGTGAATATGTCTGAAAATGAAAATGCCGTCGGCCGTGCACGTCTTAAAATTAAAATCCACGTCGGCCGCAGATTTGAGAGTTCCGAAAAACCCGTCGGACGTGGACGTAGACACTTCCATATTTTAATTATGAATAATGACTGTGAAAGTTTACATTTTCATAAATTATTGTTGTTTTCACAATGTTGCCTAGTTTCGTTATGAAAGTATCAGTGGCGGCTCGTAAGTTACGAAAAACAATTTTTTGTACATAAAATCTATTTTCCATGCTGGAAAACACGTCCATGACTTTGTTGTCAAAATCCGAGATAGAATGGATTAACTTCTTTTCTATTGATAGGACTGCCAATGCGTTCAGTCGATCTTCTGACATTGTGAGTCTCAAAAAGGTTTTAATTCGTTTGAGGTTAATAATTCTTTTAGTGTAAAAATGGACTCAAAAACCCCTATAATGTCAATTTTAGTAAAATTATTTTAAGATAAGATGACCAGATGTCCTGCTTTTGGCGGGACAGTCCGATTCTTAATAATTTGTCCCGCAGCGTTTTAAAAATATCCCGATTTTTGGAAAGAATGCACGACAAGCTAGGGAACAGCGGGCGAACGGGAAGGGAATGTAAGGTTTTCGGCGGCCATGTGGCTATTTAGCCAGGATACGAGTTTTACATTATTTTTGTAAATTTTATAATGTTAAACTTTAATAGTAACAAATAATTGTAGAGACCTGATTATTGAGAACTGCTTATCAAAGTCCGCATTTATTGATCAGTTGATGAACAATGGCGTTTTTTGGCATTGGCAACGACGAAAACCTTCTGTAACTATCTCTCAGACGATACACATCATACTGCGTGCTAGTAAGCTAGTTAAACAAATCAGCTATTCCGATAATGTACGTAAGTAATTTATTTATCCATTCCATAAATACCTAAATTTTCTTGAAATTAGCAGACAGTACTCGTATTATTTATATTTAATAATGGCGGCGAAAAGTCTAGCGCCGGCCTTGAAACTAACACTTAGGACTTACGTTACGGAAAATTGAAAAGAAAAATAATACAAGTTAGTATTATTATTATTTATAAAGAAATACAGTATTAAAATTGAAATAAGTTTTAAAACATAGTTACTTTGTAACAATCAAATTAACTTAATTTATAAACTAAAAAGAAAATCTGTTAATGTAATTATGTACCTACTTACCTACTGTGTTTTTAAGCAATGTGTATATAATTTATAATACAGGGTGATTCAGGACAAAGTGGAAATTATTTTAAAGACATATCCGGGACGCCACAATAAGCAAAATAATCTCATATGTTCTATTTCGATTTTTGTTTGTTTCAGAAATACTTTGATTAATTGTAATTTAAAAACTGAAGAAATATTTATTATAAAACTAAAAATATCTGGTGTGGAATACCACACGACCTTCCAACGTACAAAATTGAAATTAAAACAAATCAAATAATTTTAATCAAATTTTAGGAAAATTGTGCAACCTCTTTTATAATAAGCTCAATACGAAGATTGGCAACATTGTAAAAAAAAGAACAATAATTGATGTCAAACAGATGTTTGAAACATTAGCAGCTAAAGGTAGGAATAGGCTCCATGAATAACGTGTGAACGCATGGGCTGTACGGAATGGTGGTGGTTTTTCAATTTTTGTTTCTGTTAGGTTACAGTAGTTTTGTTTATATAATCTAAACTAGATAAACAAAAACTACTGATGCCCGAATAGCGGATGCGTTACTCATGGAGCCTATTCTTATATTTAGCTTCTACTTTTAAAACTTCATATCAGACAGATGTTAACAGACATCTAGATGCTAAGTTAAATATCTAGTGTGGGACACCACACGACCTACCAATCTACAAAATGGAAATTAAAAGAAATGAAATATCTTTAATGACATTTTTTAGTATAACTATGCAATATTTTTTATAAAAAGCTCATTACAAAAATAGGCAACATTGGAGACGAAAAAACAATAATCTACGTCAAACAGACGTTTAAAACTTCATGACAGACAGAGGTTAATAGATATCTAGACGCTAACTTAAATTAAAAGAAATGAAATAATTTTAATTTCAATTTTTTTAGGATAACTATGCAACCTCTTTTTTATACGTTCATAACGAAGACGGGCTACATTGTAAAAACAAAGACAGTAATCTATATCAGAATGACGTTTACAACTTCATGTCAGATAAGAGATTCATAGACATAAATACATGTTAACGTAAAAAAAAACCAAACCCGCCCGCTTCTACAAAATATCCATAATAGAGTTTCAGCATTTACAATCATATCTATTTAATTTTTCCATTTATTACGCCTTACATTTGTGAAGGTTAGTTTTTTTTTCCTTTTTCCTCCGCCAACAAAAAACCGCAATTAAGTCCTTAAATTAATTATTATTGATAAGAGTACAATTAAAAGATAGACGTTAATTGCAAATAAAGATTCTTCTTTGTTTCAAAATTAAAAATTAAGAGAGTTTTAAGTTGATATAGACAAGCATTGTTAAATAACAGTTTCCATATAAATAATTAAAATTAAATCTCAAATACTTTCTATGAATTCCAACTACAGAAGAATGTATCTAATCTTTTACTATTACATAAAATTTCGTATATTTAAATATTGCGAACAATATTAAAGTTATGGAATTTCCAGCCGTTCAAAGTTAAAATAAAGATACGGTCACTGTTGTCATTAACCAAAATTATGCTCCTTCGATGTATTTATTTATCTGAATTCATGTTATTCTTCTTACATTTATATATTCAATATTTGTATAAGCTTCTATTATTAATAATCTTTAGCAATAAAAGTAAATGAAACGTTATACTCATTTAATTAAATTCAAAATCTGAACGAAAATGCATCAATACGTTGTTTACAAATATATATATATATATATATATATATATATATATATGTATATAGTGAAACCTATATCTATAATAACCTTCTAAAAACTAACAAATAAAATCATTATCAGAATTAAACGTTGTTTTTCGTTTAATTTTGATAGTCAAATGTAAAGTTTCGAGAAATCAAACACAAAAACGTTTTATTTATTAACACAAACCAAAAGGGTTCTTACCTATTTTTGTTGAAAAACTGATGATGTAATGCTTGCGTTCCTTTGACCGATAAAGGGGTCTCAAATAGGTAAGAGACTGCCCTTCCGATGATGTCATTTTTCCGGCATTCTGGAACCGTTCTCCTTTGTTGTCCTTATCTTTCCTTATACTTTTGTTGTAGCTGAATACGCTTCTAATTTTCTTCCATCAGTTAATGATTTTAGTAAATAATTGTTCGATATATTTACACTATACAGTTTTTACTTAATTGTTCAATTTTAATCACAAACGGCGTGCACAACAAACTGCAAGCGAACTACGGAAGACCACGCTTCCATTATTAATTTTGTTTAGTTATTATGCTTTATATATCGATCTATTAATTGGGTCGATTGTCTTATTGTACATTTACTACTCGCTATCAAAAATTTAACTTGGAACACTGTCAACACGCACTTAAACTCTATTGTAAACTATTACGCAATCTTTTATTATCGCCAACTTGCCAATATTTGCATTTTTTATTATTTTAATAAGGAAGATAATTTTCTACTTCTTCCCTATTATACCGCTAATTAATTCTTATTTGTAATTTACACACTTTATAGGACCGCGTGACTATACAATCCCACTTATGCTGCAGCGTCAATTGACCGACAACTATCAACTCGGATCGCTTATTTTATGCAGTCTTTTTGATCGCTTTCTTAACGCGAATATTTTAAAAACTGCACATCATTATTATGACAGCGTCTCATCCCTACCAACACATCAATGCATATTTTCAAACTAAATATATAGGTAACTTATTGAAATAAACTCAAGCTTTTCATCTTAATATTAATTACACTCAAATACAAATAAACAATAACCATTTCTTTATCCAGACAAATAATATATAAATATCTAATCTCGTATAATTTAGTGCGAAATTTTGAGTTTTCTAAAGCTCCCGTAACAAGGTAAATATAACTCCGTTTCTGTGGATAATACTCCCTTTACACAGTAACCTACATGGGACAAACCTTTTTTTTATTAGGGGCTGTAGAGATAATTTGCAATCCTGAGGTAAGGGAGACTGCCTAACACTGAGACTTTTTCTGCTAATCCACGTAGGTTGTTTATTATTTTTTTGCACAAGTGAAGCTTGGTGCTTAATTTGTACAGCCAATAGTGAAATATTTTTTAAAACTTTTGAGAGATACTAAAAATGGGATTTGTTGCAATGTTGGTCAAGGTTGCCCAACAGTGAGGCGTCTTCTATTAAACAGAAAGACAGGTTCAAAAACAATTAATTAAATGTGCAATTTGTGAAAAAAAATTATTTTTAACTTTTGAACATGAGTAGGTAGTATGTATTGGATATAAAACTATTAATAGAGCTATCGAATATTCAGCAGACTAAAATCTATTTCAAATGTGGGAGAAGACTTCTGACGACTTGTATCACCGCAAGGAATTGTTGACGGTATGATGAATTTAATATCCTTAATATTTACGATAGACTCATCAATAGTATCAGAGAATACAAATTTGTTGGTTCCTCTTTTCTGATTTCTTAAGAATGTAACTTCACATTCCTGGCTGGATTGAACTAATTTAAGAACTTTCCCTATGAAATAAATTTCTTGTTTCTCTGATTATCCAGAAAATTCTACGAGGAAAAGTCGACCTGTGCAATTCCTGAAATCCCTGGCTGGATTTTAACAAAATCCTCATCTCCTGACGATGGGTCAAGTATGGGCTCATCTTCTGAGCTTCAGAATTCTCATCAAATATTTTTTTTGTAACTTTTTTAACCTTTGAGACCTGCAATTTACCTTTTCTGCTGGCGTTATTGACTTTTACCATACTCCTCTTTTCTATAGCACCCTTTTCAAGGGTATCCGTGGCTATAATACTTTTTTCCTTTTCTTCGTATATTTTTAGTCTTACGAGCCTCGAATTTTGGAAAGCCTTCAAATTCTTGAAAACTTTTGAAAACTTTTTAACCTCATGCCTGTTCTTTGACCTTTGTATCATTCTGGGAGACAACATCTGGAAATGAGCTATTAGAAGAAACGATCTGTGCTCCACCACATAAAGGCTCCCCAATATTCTGAGAGGTGATATCTGTTGAGGGCATTCTAGGCGAAGTGAGTTGACATTCTTTATTCTCATTTACTTCTGAAAGTATGCGGTCAGTCACACTACTGGGAATAAAATCGACATCACTAACCACATTTCCATGGTATGGATATATTCCGCACCTTTTAAACGCATTTATATTGTTACTTGGGGTTAATGCTTTTTCGTGCGCAAATCTAACACATGCAGCTAGCTATATATAGAAAGCGATTTACCCGGATGTTGTATCATCCAGCTATCGACCGATGCATCATATGCATCGGTATATGGTTTTAAAAACTACAACATCCAAAGGTTGAATTATGTTTGTGAAGTGCGGGAGTAATGTCAGAAGGGTTACACCATTAGGTTTGGCTAACTTAATAACAGCTTTCATGATTATCGTAAATCAAAAGCGATGGATTTTCTTTGGAGCTATTAGAGTATTTAATGAAGTGCCTCATTACTTCTAAGAATAAATCTGAATTCATCCAGCCCGTAGTGTAGCAAGCTCCAATGTACCAGACGGTGCTTCATGAAGCATGTGTGCTCCTTAAAATGAGCTCTTGGGAACACCATGGCTGGAGGTAAATATTGCCCTGTGGCGTTGACAATGCAACAAGTTGTAGCAAGGGCATCTCTCCAATTGTTACCTTGTTCACTTGTTTCACACCTTTGACAGCTAACATTTACTGCGGCCTTTGAACGCTCATGGTTGCTGTCTCATCTAAATTGAAAATTCTCCTCCTGTCAGTAAAACTGGAACTCCTTAAATAAATGACCTTCAAATTCTCGTAAAAAATCGACACATTGTGGCGATTGAAAGACGTCGCTGGCGCCAAGCCACATCGTTCAGGTGTGCTAAGTCGACCACGAAAACCTCGAAACCATTTTAACCCAGCCATCCTGTCGCCATACCATTCAACATGAATTCTCTTTTTATTTTCGACAGCCACTTCAAAAGCTAGATTTCTGCAATCAATAGCGGAGAGTCCGTAAAACATATGTGAGCAGTCTATTATATATTGTTCTAGGCTGGCTTCTTCTTCGTCAATGAATATTTTTTTCACTGAATGGATTGAAGACATTCTCATTCCATGGGTTTCTTCAACATGTTCACAGTTTGTAACATATCTGGATTTGGTTTGGAATGCGATGTTTTTTTAAGGCAGTTAGTTTTCTAAGACTTCCACCTTCCAATAGGAGGTTTACTGCTTCATTCATACTCTCTTCTGGGCAATTGTCATTTTTTCTCTTTTTTGACAGCCTTTTCACCTAAAAACAAAAAAAAGTACTCGATGTACATATATGAGCAACAGTGAGACATGTATCACTGTGGGCATGGCATTTTGTCTCACTGTTGGGCATGGTTTCAAGGCAGCATTGTGTAGCACGATTCTTAACGAAAATATAACCGAACGAATGAAATATGGTTTTAAAACACACTTACCTTTTCTTAAATCAGATTCTAAAAAATCCTTATATTTGTTCTATAACAACAAAATAAATACGGTTAAACTTTATTTTTCTACGTGGAAATCATGCCAGGTTTGGTGCCAGGTACGAACTAGATAGCAGCGAAACGTGTACTGGCTTGAACAATGTGACTACTGAATCAAGGTTTGTGAACCAATGGGCAGACAATTCGGCCGGCTGTTAAGCGAGGGAAACGGGACGTCTCAGTGTGGGACCTGTTTCGCTGTTGGGCATGTTGAGTGTAGGATTATTTTGGTTCTGTAATGTGGGGATTTTTTAGTTTTAAGTAACAGTGATTGTTTTGGGTGCATGATTTAATCAGCTGTAAATTTTTTGTTGTGATTAAAAAATGTTCTCATTAAAACTTTTTTTTAAGATTAAATAAAAACTTATGTTCGTGACATGGTAGCAGAAGTACGTGGTTCTGTATTTGCTGCGTTAAAATAAAAAGTAAAACATTTATTATAAGTCTTGTTCAAAGGTAAATATGTAATTAAAAATTATTATTAATTTTATTAAATACATAAATAAAAAGTTTACCTCGAGTACGATTTGAACCTACGACCTGTACTTTGCTAGAGTACCGCGCTAACCAACTCTAATTTTAAATTAAATAATGCACTTTATGTCCCTGATTTATCAATAAATCTGTTATCAGTGAGTGAAATAACAAAGAAAGATATGAACTCTATTTTCGAAAAATAATGTAGAAATAAGAAAAGATGGACACGGTATTATTTTGCAAGGTGAAAAACAAACAAATGGTCTGTACACTATTAAATCCAATGAAAGTCAAGTTGCCCTTATAAGTAATCAGGCAAGTGTCACACCACTGAATGGCACAAACGTATGGGTCATCCCAGTAAAACCACAGTGAAAAAAATGATAAAACTAGTTGATGGAGTATCAGCAAATGAAAAAGATTATGCTAAACTGCCAGACGTATGTGAGATTTGTGTTAAAGCAAAACAAACCAGACTTCCATTTAATACTGTGATGTGTGTGCGTGTGTGTGTGTGTGTGTGTGTGTGTGTGTGTGTGGCTGTGTGCGTATGCGTGTGCGCGTGCGTGTACGTGCGCGGGCGCGAGCGCGTGTGCTTGTACGTGTGCGTGCGTGTGAGAGAGATAGAGGGGGGGGGGAAGAGGGGATAGAGAGAGAGAGAGAGAGAGAGCTGATAGACTATTGGCAATTTTACATTCTTGCGTCATATGTCCTTTTGAAGTAGAAACCTGGGACTGTAAAAGGTGCCTGTTGACAATCTTAGACAATTATTCACATTTTGCTGCCGTATTTACCGTCAAAAATAAAAGTGAAACATTCGATTGTTTAAAATCTTATTATAACGCCCCCCAGGCACCCTATATTAAAAAGCGTAATTTGAACTTATTTGCAATAATGCAAATTCAAGAACAAAACAATCGCTAAGTGATTTATCTCGACTTGACTGACAGTAATGTCACTATTACTCAAATTAATTGCCTGCCTTACTTTGACTTTCCGGGCAATAATTAAAATATTAGAATTGATTTACAAGTCTGATATTTAATTACTCGCAAATCTCAAATCTGATTAAATGAAGTGGCTGTTTAGTACGTTGTACTATATAAATTAGATAGGCTGGAGGAGGTAAATGTTGCATCATGAGGGGCAGGTAAAAAAAAATGAAACTACTTAAATTAAAATCAACCTTGCCCAGCGGTGGTTCAGCCCGTTAATATACTATTGTGGTAAAAAACCACCAATAAAACCTACTTTATTCATAAATAAGTAATTGCCCAAGTACATTAATAAATCAAATAACAAAAAAAAACAATGAAAGGGTTAAATACATAACAAAACACCATTAAATAAGGTTAGTGCGTACAAAATTATAACATTAAGAGAAAATGAATAAAAAGCAGTTTAGTTACACAGAAACACAATAATAAGTAAAACATATGTAGTCACACGTACAATTGGGTCATATATAATTAAAATAAAAATCATAATAAAAATCGTAACACCAAACATGTGGCCCTTTAAAAACCAATCATGCCGGTCTTTAAGTAAATAAGCACATAAAACAATAAATCAAATTACAGTACATATAAAATACAACAGTAAAATTTCACAGGTGATAATAAGGTAAAGGCAAGGACAAAAGAAAACTAACAAGCAATTTGCACGTACCCAATTGTTTAGTGACCACTAAAGCACAGAATACATAAATCAAATTACGACAAAGCAGATACAAAGAGAAATCAGCTCGCAGGTAAATAATTCTACTTAAACAAACTGACAAAAAAAAACCTCATTGAAACAAAGCCTTACAAGCGTAAGTTATAAATAGATCACCAACATCGTGACCAATATATAAGGTTGAGTGCGTTAGAAAAATACAGTGCTCCTCTCTCAGGTTACACATTCACCTATACAACAAATAAAAACAATAGAAATAAAAATTCGAGCTGGTTAATGGTCTGACTTGGGAGTGTGTACCTACTGGCAATTGCCTTTTACAATCTAAACAACAACCAACAATGCTAGTTCGCACAGATACCAGAGTGAGAGGGCCCTGTACTGTCTTTTTATTTTAGCAGATTTCAGCTTAATGAGTCCGCGTACGAATAAGATACCTTTTCAAGACAGTGTTTGGTATTTAATATGTTATCTAGGCTGGTAAATGATTACCTGCGAGATTTCAGTTATATAAAAATACATACTTACACTAGTAAGTTAACCTACGTGGTTTTACTTCAAAAAGGTTGACTGTTATTTATAGATTAATATTTGAAACACACATTACAACTAACACTCGAAAGAAAAGACAAATTAGTGTTGGCTAATTCAAAAGAAAATGTACACGCACGAAATATTTTTAAAGACAAACTATTTACAATGAAGGTATTTAATTAACCCAAAAATCGATCTGGCTCGATTGACACTCTAACTGTAACTCCCCCTCTTCGATTCCAAAACTAACTATATCTACTCCCGAAAAACCACCCCCGTTTTTCAAAAGTAATAAAAAAAAAACAAGAAACATTAATTTCCGTTGGAACAGTTTCATATTAATTATTGGACAACTTAATTTTAAAAATATGCATTCGTTCGTAACACCACTACATTTCTTTCTCGAGTCTGTACCGCCACAGTTACTTATTAAGCTAGTGACATTTTTACATTAAGAATCGGTGCATAATAAATTCCAATGATTCGTTACGCTCTTTCAGTAAAGCATTTTTAAGCGTGCATCTGATACTCACCCCCAATATGTGTTTTACAACCCTAGATAAATATAAGTTACAAACAATCCCAAATTCCTTACATAAAAATATATAAATAAAATATTTTTAAACATTAGCAAATTACGACGTATTATTAAGATATTAAAAATCCACTAATTATCTTTTCTATCGTGGTAACAATGGCGATTTGACAAACCATTATTACAATAATAAAATTTTCGCGATCCGCTACTTACATTATATAATACTGAAGACGAGTTTAATAAATTATTAGATGAATTAGAAGCAGAATTTGATATTAAGAAAATAAATAATCCTAAGTCAAACGACTTATTGAATTGAAATAATTAATCAAGAAAACAGTATTAGATTACACCAGTCAGGTTACACAATTAAACTGTTCAAACAATACAACATGGAATTATGTAAACCTGTGAAAACACCATCTGTTACAAGTACAACAAGGACACCACTCCCTCCATTCATATACGTCACAAGCCCCGCCCACTGGGACACCTTCCACTCCACTTTTTATATGCCCACGTGGGGATAGTATTTTTTTTACATGAGAATAAAAATGATTTAATCTGTTATTAATTAGGATACGTTTTTATCAAAAGAGATTGCATAATTATTATTACATACATCTACAGATTGTGATCTAACTTATTTATGCATTGGGGGCTGTATTCTAATATATGTTTATTATTATTAAACAGTTATAGAACTTCATTTATATTAATTGGAAAGTAGCAATCAGTCGTCGACATTGCGTTAATTGTTTCTAAGGCTTTAGCTCTCGCAATTAGAATGGTGGGATTGATTCTCATACGTCTCACCAGTAAACTATCGTCTATAATCCGCGTCTTGTAATTTAAACCGTGCGCCGCTATTAGACTAAAGTTGCAAATTTAACCTTTAACTCAACACCACTTGTGAGAAACTTTTCCTGATTAAATAAATCCTAGTGCACGTGACCAATCATCTCAATCTATTTGCTGACCGCTGCAAGTACTTGACGTTACGAAAAACATTATTTGCATGTCTCATATAGGTAAAGTTTCACGACGTGAGGCTTTTGACGAAGTCTGTTTCGGCGATCCCCACTCCAATCCTCCCCGAACACAACCGAGATTGTAAGACAGGTGTAGGACGTCGCAACTTGTACTCGGGTCTTTGTGTATTGTCGCGGTACCCTTGGCGGAAAATCTGAATTTGTATTATAAGGAACCTAATGCTAACTTGTAAGATAGGCGTAGGTTTGCGCAACTTACTCTCGGGACTTTACGCCTTGTCGAGGACCCATTGGCGGAAAATTTGACTTTGTATTTAAGTCTGCAGGTTACGGCTGGAAATATGAATTTGTATTGTAATAAGAGGTATAATGCTAACTTGTAATACAGTTGCAGGGCTTAGCAACTTACTCTCAGACCCACACCCCTCCATCAAAAAATTTGAATTTGTTTGCGGTGCCATCTATGAGGGGAAATTTGAACTTGTATTATAATAAGGGGGCCTATTGCTAACTTATAGACAGACATACGGCTTCGCAACTTGCTCTCGGGCCTTCACACTCCTGGATTGGACCCATGTCTGGCATAAAATAGTATTCTAATAAGGGGGCCTAATGCTAACTTATAAGACAAATATAGGAACTTGTGTTAGGTCTGCGCCCTCCTGTCGTGGCCCCTTGTTGCGAAATTTGAATTTGTGTAGCCATCTAGTTGTGTATGGACTAATGAATATTTTCTGTAGTAAAGGTGGTAGAGGTGGAAGAGCGATGAGGTAGAGGAGAAGGACGAGCCTCAAACCATGATGATAGCGACGAATCACTGTTCAAGAAGAAGAAGAAGACCGGTAAAGAAAGTGATTAAATAAATGATGTATTGTTGTTTATAATAATAATATATTTTCAAACGCTAAGCTTTCCTTCAATTTTTATTAATAAACTTGTTTTTCGGTGTTTGAACCTGCACTAACAATGCTGCAGTTAATGCGAAAGGGCGGTCAGAGGGGAACTACAATAAGTGTGAGATTGGCTTTCTTTTGCACTCAATCATACTGTTATTTTTTGAAATGAGAGGTGACTTTGTATGATTAAGTTAAATCAGTTTGGTATTTTTGAATTGTGGTTGGTAGGTTTTAGCAAAATGTAAGTTAGTCCAATCAGTATCTTTGAGCTGTAAGCTAGTTTTCGCCGGCTGCAAGTTATGATTTGATTGATTGAGATTGATTTGGTTGATTGATTGATTGGTTGATTGATTGATTGATTGATTGATTGATTGATTGATTGATTGATTGAGATTGATCTGATTTGATTGAAGGTGATTTGTTTGGGATTTATCTGCTTAATTCATTGGAATAATTTGATTTGATTAATTGATTTGTATGTTTGAGAAAGAGACAATACAGGCGCGGGAGAAACGAACACAATCAACCTCTATTACAGAAAACATTCGCTAGTATAAAAATATATCACTAGATGCTGCCACAAACGAAACTCTAATTAGCTCTAGAAATATAACGCTAGGTGGTGCCACTTTTATTACAGAAAATATTCATTACTCCATACACAACTAGATGGCGACATAAATTCAAATTTCGCAACAAGGGGGCCACGACAGAAGGGCGCAGACCTAACACTACATTTGTCTTATAAGTTAGCATTAGGCCCCCTTATTAGAATACTGTTTCCAGCCAAACATGGGGCCAAGGCAGGGGCGTGAAGGGCAGAAAGCAAGTTGCGAAGCCCTATGTCTGTCATATAAGTTAGCATTAGGCCCCCTTATTATAGTACAAGTTCAAATTTACCCTCATAGATGGCGTCGCAAACAAATTCAAATTTTTTTATGGAAGGGCGTGAGCCTGAGAGTAAGTTGCTAAGCCCTACATCTGTAATACAAGTTAGCATTATACCTCTTATTCCAATACAAATTCATTTTTCCAGCCATAATCTGCAGAGACTTAAATACAAAATCAAATTTTCCGCCAATGGGGCCTCGACAAGGAGTAAAGCCCCAAGAGCAAGTTGCACAAACCTACACCTGTCTTACAAGTTAGCATTAGGCCCCTTATTATAATACAAATTTAAATTTTCCGCCAAGGGTACCGCGACAATACACAAAGACCCGAGTACAAGTTGCGACGCCCTACACCTGTCTTACAATCTCGGTTGTGTTCGGGAAGGGTTGGAGTGGGGATCGCCGAAACAGACTTCGTCGAAAGCCTCACGTCGTGAAACTTTACCTATATGAGACATGCAAATAATGTTTTTCGTAACGTCAAGTACTTGCAGCGGTCAGCAAATAGATTGAGATGATTGGTCACGTGCACTAGGATTTATTTAATCAGGAAAAGTTTCTCATAAGTGGTGTTGAGTTAAAGGTTAAATTTATACGATCAAGAGATACCTTTAGTCTAATGGCAGCGCACGGTTCAAGTTACAAGACGCGAATTATGGACGATAGTCTACTGGTGAGACGTATGAGAATTAATCCCACCATTCTAATTGCGCGCGCTAAAGTCTTAGAAACAACTGCAGCAGACTACTCTGTTACAAGGACCAAAGTAAAAGGCTAACTATACCTCTGTGGGCATACAGCGAAAATCACCGGATAACGTCTTCCTGGGTAAGTTACCTAAACGATTTATCGTAGGTTTTACCGAAAATAAAGCCTTGAGAGAGATAATGTGTAAAGGTTATTGACTTTCGCATTAACTGTAACCCCGTTAGTACGAGTCTTATCTATATGAAAGCATCGCATCCCTAAATCTTGCCTATATGCTTAGATTTGATGTTTGTTAAAGAATTTCTGGACACTTTTCGCAATAAAGTCCTTACCCTTATCCGTCTGTATACTTTGAGGCATCTTTTTACATCTTTGAAAAATAACCGAAAATACGTCGATTATAGAACATGTAGTATTTCAGCTTCAGAGCTCGAGTCCTCGCCATCTTGCTAAATACATCGATAACCGTCAGTATATAATTATACCAGTCATTATATTTACTAAGTTCCTTTTTTTTATGATTGTGGACCTGAACAGGCTAAATAAGGCCTATCGTGCTAAAGCACTCAGGAACACTTAGGAGGATGGATAGAGGGATAATGAATTTCCAATAGACGCCTATGAACAGCTACCTAAAATTTTCTCATATCATAAGTGAGAGGAAAACTGGAACTAGGGAGATCATTCCAGAGTTTAGAAGCCGTGTAGAAAAATGTGGATTGCGCCCGTTTGGTACGACAAGTGGAGATTTGTACTGCATACTGATGATGTGAATGAGCGAACCGAGTGTTTCTCGCAAAGATAGCCGGAGATGGTATCAAAGAATATAATTCAGCAGCACAATAGCCGTTGTAATAACGATAATACAAAGAAAGAACTGAAACCATCCTTCTATGCTCAAGGGACTGTACGTGACAAGTTAAGGACGGGTCATTTATAAGCCTAATCGCTCTCTTTTGAATACGATCAACGATATCGAGGGCGTATTGGGGAGCACTAACCCAAAGGTAAGAATTATATTCCAGATGGGGCCGAATTTGGGCCTTATACAGCAGAAGGAGTTGTCGAGAGGTAAAGTACTGCTTAGATCTGTACAAAAAGCCTATTTTACGAGCAGCTGTTTTGGTAGCTGACAGAAGATGGTCAACCCATGAGAGATTGGAAGATACAGTCATACCCAACAGAGTAATAGAGTCTGAAAACTTACGAACTGAGCCATTCATACTTACAACAGGAAATGATCGATCTTTTTTGGCGCACATAAGGCAACACTGAGTTTTGTTAGCATTAAGTTTAACTAGATTATTGCTTCCCCATTCGAGAATACGTTGAATGTCTTTGTTGATTGAATTTGCCATTTCAGCTTTAATTTCTTGATTTGACATAGAAGGTGGATTGTCACTATGAGTAGACTGAGATGAACTACAGTGAAGAGTGCTATCGTCAGCAAAGCAATGGATGGGGTTAGTTGTTGAAGAAATAAGGTCGTTTATGTACTGCAGAAAAAGTGTAGGCGCTATAACGCATCCATGTGGTACGCCCGCGTTAATGCTAACTTCTTTTGAAAAAAAGCCATCAACTACGACACGTATTCGTCTTTTATCAAGGAAACTAGAAACCCAATTGATGAGCGTATCATTTAACCCAAACGAGGTGAGTTTGGCAAGTAAACACTTATGCCAAACTTGGTCAAATGCCTTTGAGATATCTAAAACGACTACAACTGTTTCACCGGACTGCTCTACTGTATTGTTCCAAACTTGGGTCACATATGAAAGAAGATCGCCTGTTGAACGACTTTGCCTAAACCCATATTGGTGGTCACTAAGGAGTTTGTTAGTTTCAAGGAACGTGAGCAGTTGCTGATTGATGGCTTTTTCCACGATTTTAGACAAAATGGAAGTGATGGCAATTGGTCTGTAATTTGAGGGATCGGTCTTATCACCTTTTTTGGGAATAGGTTGAACATTTGCTAACTTCCATGATGAAGGGAATTCCCAGAAGATATAGAGATCGTATAGAGCATAGATATGACTGGTACTAGTTCGGGGAACATTTCTTTAAGACAATAGCTGGGATACCGTCTGGGTCAGTCGCCTTATTGAGATCAAGCCCACTGATGATCGATTCCAAGAGCTTGTACCGAAAATGAATTGGTTTCATAACGTATGAAGAAGAGTTGACTAGGGGCACATCTTTTCCAGAATCATTGAGACACGAGTTTGATGCAAACAAATCCACAAAAACGTTGGCTTTGTCTACAGAATCAGCAACTACCGATCCGTCAATAGATGTCAGGGGGGGAAATGAAGATGTTCGAAAGTTTTTACTAATGGCTTTTGCTAAAGACCAAAATTTACGACTGCCTAAAGGAGATGTAACTAGTTCATTGCATTTTCGTTGTTCGAACAACTTTTTAGTTTTAGTGATGACACTTTTGCAGATATTTCTAGCACCAACGTATTCTACATGACTGTCAACTGATTTATTAGATTTCCATTTAATGTAACAATTATTTTTTAAAGATATTGCATCAGAACAAGCCTTATTGTACCAGGGTTGTGAACGTGAATGACCTATACGGTACTGTTTTTTGGGAATGTATAACTCCATTCCCATGAGGATGACTTCAGATACTGAAAGAGCGATGGCCGAAGAAGAGGACGACTTAAAACAATATTCACGCCATGGAAAGGTTGCAAAGAAATCCCGTAAATCACTCCATCGAGCTGACTTAAAACACCACAAGGTTCTATCGGTTTTGCGAACAACAGTCGAATTAGGTAGAGTAGAAATGATTTTTATTAGACAATGGTCGGAAAGACCTAAAGGCGAAAGAACGGAAGTTTTATGAACAAGAGGGTTTGATGTAAGAAAGAGATCTAGAAGATGTGGAGTATGGTTAGGGTTAGGGATTCTTGTGGGTTCAGAAATCATTTGTGTGAGATCACATGAAATAGCAAATGTTTCTGCACTATGACCAGCGGGATTTGTAGTAGATGAAAATTGAAGCCAATTAGAGTTATGAACATTGAAATCGCCTACAAATGAGATATCGCAAGATGGAAACTGAGACAGGAGATAGTCAACTTTCATACTAAGGTAATCGAAGAAGTCTTGAAAGTTGCTGTCATTAGGAGACCTATAAATGCAACAGTAGAATTTCACAAAATTAGGACCAGAATGTTTAAACCAAATCACGTCAAAATTTTTATTTTCTAAGGAAGAAACCCTTTTGCAAGCAATTCTGTCCTTGATGTACGCACATACGCCTCCTTTATATCGAAAGTTAGAGTGAAGATGGTATTGAGGAAATTGCAAGTCGGGTGACTCTGAGCTTTCAGAGGAGACTTGTGTTTCAGATAGAAACAATATATCAGGTTGTAATTGTTCAAGATGTTGGTGAATAGCATTAAGATTAGACCTGATACCGCGGATGTTGCAGTAGTGAATCAGAAAGTTGATACTTTCGATGACCGAGGTCGCTTGGGCCCTGCCCTCCCGGACATCCGAATGGGGCAGGATTTTACGTCCGGAATTTATAACCCTAGAAACCACAGCCATCTTATTTTTTAATTTGGGACTTTTAATCCGATAGGAAGACAGTGAGAGCGAGAAGAAAGAATAAGGATGAGAATAGATTAAGGATGATGGAAAAGGTAACCGGCAGTCCTTACCGAGCTCAGAAAATCGGAGACCCAATATTAAGGAGCCCATGATAAGGGAGGTGGTACCTCCCCGGCTGGCATGGAGTATACATGCCTACCACCTATAGGGAGCATTTCTGCAAAGGCAGAGCTTGTATGTAAAGTAGACTTATGTGATGGTATGACAACCCCATTATCGGTAAAACCCGAAAATTTAAAAATAGTACTCTAATAAGCGGCCAGCTTGCATGCTTAACCTGATTATAAAATCTAAAACCGTTTTTTTAACAGAGGTATTTCTGATGAGATTATGTATGTAAAATAATATAGACGCGAAATATAGCTTAAAGAAGACATAGGAAATTCGCTGCATATATCACAATATTAAATAACCTGTTTGCGTAAATATATATTTGGTTCTGGCTGTTGACGGTTTACACGAAGGGTTTGATAGACATTTTATTTTAAGTTAGTTAGTAATTTAATTTAATTATAACAGCTTCGCAATTGCATTGCATCTCTCTAACTAATCTAGCCGGCGATAGCTAAAATCCCCGATATATACATGTACGTAAAATATGTACTCTGCTTATTATTATTGTTTACGTCCAATTGCGAAATCGTTAATTAACTGATTACGCAATACCCATTAACTGTTTTATTTTCATTATATATATATATATATATATATATATATTATATATATATATATATATATATATATATATATATTTTTTTATAGAATTTAACAGCGTATTTAAAAATCAATTGTATATGTTATCTTTATCTTGATTAGCTTCTTTAATATCAAAGAATAATCCAGTTTTTTATTAGCTTTACAAAATAGACCAAAATACGATCCCCACGTGGGCATATAAAAAAGCGCTATTGCATCAGAGTAGAAATGATCTAATGTTTAATTTAGACCATAATGTTTTGTTGCAGCAGCAAATTTTTAAAATATTTGTAAACACATTAATTAACACCATGTCGACCACTGATTGCTACTTTCCAATGAATATAAATAACTGTTTCACAATAATAAACATATTCAGAAGCTCGCGAACAGATTCCAGTCTTACAAGACTACGGCACCTTATTAGAATACAGCCCCTAATCCTAATGCATAAATAAATTAGATCACAACCTGCAGATGGGAATAAAAGAAATTTAATAATAATTATGCAATCTTTTTTGATAAAAACGGGTCCTAATTAATAACAGATTAAATCTTTTTTATTCTCAGGTGAAAAAATACTATCCCCACGTGGGCATATAAAATGTGGAGAGGAAGGTGTCCTACTTGGCGGAGATTGTGACGTAAAACAGTGGAGGGGATGGTGTCCGTGTTCTACTGTTATAATTTTTTGACATACCCATGTCTCACTTCCATACAGTACTGACGGGACAAACACGCCATTATAGATTGCTGGTTTCCCAGCTAGGCTCATGCTTTCGTTTCTCATTATCGTCCACATACTTCCAATCACTTTCCTTCCAGCATTGACCCTTCGTCCAATCTCGCCCTCCATTGTACCATCTGCAGTAAACATTCTACCCAGATATACCAGCTCGTCCACTTGCTCCACAATTTCATTTTGCAGAGTAAATACTCTACTCTTCTGTTCACCTTCCCGATCGAACACCACAATCATAGTATTGTTCACGTTTACTTTTAGGTCTATGCTCTCACAGACTGTATCAAACTACCTCAGAGCGGTTTGTAGCTCATCCGCACTGTCACTTAATAAGGCTGTGCCATCAGCATACACCGGAAGTCGTACATTTACGTCTGCAACCATTACACCATTTGTATCGATACATCCTTGTCTAACACATTTATCCATGTATACATTGAACAACCACGGCGACATCACACAGCCTTGTCGCACTCCTTGCTCAATATTAATGTATTCACTCACACCTCTTCTCACCCTAACACATGCCCGACTACCGTTGTATACTGCCCTTATTTCATCTATTAGACCTTTATTTACGCCATATTCATTTAATATTTCCCACAGCTTCTCCCTATTCACTCTGTAGTATGCTTTTTCCAGATCTACAAACGAACAGTACAGCTTCCTTTTTACCCTTAAACACTTTTCGATCACCTGCTGGACAGTAACTATCTGACCAGTACATCCTCTCCCTGGTATGAAGCCACCCTGCACATTCCAAACCTTAGTTTGTGTAGTTTCTCGTGCTCTATCAATCAGTATTCTTCCAAATATTTTACCAGGCACGCTGAGCAAACTTATTCCTCTACAGTTCTTGCAATCACCCTTGTTCCCCTCACACTTATACAGTGGTACAATGATCGCGCTCTTCCAATCCCTGGGAACTTTTCCACTCATACATTGAATAATTCACACAATCTGCGTATAAGCTTTGCACCCCCATACTTTAGCATTTCACCAGTGATTTCATCTACGCTTCCCGTTTTCTCTATCGCATTTATCCCAATATCCTTCTCACTTTCATTCATCATTCCTTCTACATTCTCCTTAATTAACCCTTCAGTCTTACTTTCCTCACTACTGTACAGCTTTCCGAAATATTCTTTCCAGCATTTCCTCACTTCATAATCGCCCAATACTATGTCGTAGCTGATGTTTATCACTCCTGCAGCGTTTTGTTTTGGGCCACGTTTACTTATTCTCACTGCCTCCTTCAATTCTTTGTTTCTTAATCTGTACACCTCATACAATCGCTTTTTCTCAGTCTCATTTTTTGCAGCAATCATTGCCATGTACGCATCTTTTTTCTTATATACTGCCTTTTTTACCGACTCCTTTCACTAAGCACATTTTTTCTGTCTACCTACAGTCGCACTTCCACATATCCGCAAGGCACAATTGACAACACAGTTTTTCAAGCTTATCCATGCACTTTCTACGTCGGTGTCTTTATTTGTTCGTTCCACACTGTTTCATTCACATTCAACTCTTTACTCACAGCATCTGCGTATTTTATTCTCGCGCCATTATCCACTAGTTTGTATACCATAATTCATGACGTCCGCAATACGTTTGCTTTCCTTCTCCAGACCCATTTTTGTCCTAAACACTCTCTAGATATAACCAAAAAGTGGTCGATCCACACTCCAATCCGCGCACTACTTTTGTGTCTTTCGCCAGGTTTCTAAGCCGTTCATCATAAACTATCAAGTCTATCATACTTTTAGATTCACGGGGCCTGTCTGTTTCGACCTTGACAGCCCCTGAGTAATATCATAGCGAGCAGACCGATTACAGGCCAAATTGTGTCTCAGACGATGTAGCATTCCCTACTAACGGTATCGTCCTACTACCGGACAGTTATTTGTCTACTGCTTCGATAAGTAAGGAAGGAAGAAGTAGAAATGTAGATAGGGTCAAGAAAGATATAAATAATAGATTGTACACTTACTGTATGAATATCTAAATGTAAATATATACATAAACATTGTTCACTTACGTACCTTTTAATCACATCACGTTTCAACCAGATTGCTCCCTACGCAATTCCTGGCTCCGCGGGACTCAACGGACTTGCTGTTATTTATTTGCAACCAAATGCTTCAATTATTTTTAATTTAGCTTTCCGAGTTATAGTTATTTCTTTGTTATTTAATTTAACATTTATTTATCAAATCTGTTTTAGTATTGTCGCGAACCGTGACAACTTACGTTTCCATCCTCTAAGCTTCTTTTATTCAATTGCCGGGTAACAATAAATAACGATAATGGGCCTGTTAGCTCTCGTGACATTAATTATTTACTTTTAGGGTTAATTAATTACAATTAATATCAAACATAGTAACGAAGGTAAAAGTTAGCTTAAATTTTGAATTTGCAGTCAAGGAAAAATATACTATAAGACAATATGTAACACAATGTTATAATTAAACTTAAAATCACATATAGTACCAAAATAAAAGTTGGATCAACCTTCAAATTTGGAAACAAAGAAAAAAAATGTTCAGAAACTTACCACTTACTACGGATCTGCCCTGCACATCCTTTGTAGTTTTTATATTTGTGCCAGTACGATTTTATGAGTTTCAACAATCATCCGACATGGGTAATTTTAGAGGAATCATTTTTTGGTACAAGTTCGATGCCATATCAAGCCTAACTATTATTTGCCCGCCTTTTTTCTTTACAGGGTCATTTTACACGTTACAAACTTCTACTGTTTAGATTATTATTATTTGTTATTAGTAATATTCAAACCGTTAAAAATCTGTTCAGCAACTTGCTACTTGTACTTTTTAATTAGAATTAGATAACGCGACTTGCCTTGAACAAATTTTAGCCAGATATACATACTTCTATATCGTCGACTACTCAATTAGATCTGGATGTGAGTACAGTTGTGGTAGGATTTGACGAACATATATCATTTCCTAAATATGTTCTAAGCAGGTAGCTATTTAAAAAATACTAAATGTCTCTAGCAATGAATACTGATAAACAATTTCCCAGTGGTAGTAATTTTATTGTACCTGGAACTGGTGTAATGGTAGCAGCTGTACAAACATGTTCATTACATAAACCATTTGTAATTGGTAAACCAGAAATATATTTGTAATGCTTTAGCAGAACAGTACAGAATTGATCCAAAGCAAACACTTACGATTGGTGATAGGTATATTAGACTTATTTATTTATTAACAATGTACATGACTCTGTGGTAGGAGTAATACCGCTACACTCTTAGGAGCACATTGTGGATTTTAAACAATGCTTGTGCTAATTGGAGTAACAACGTTACAGGAAGTATTAGAATGGAGAGAATCTAAGAAATTCGAAGAAAATGAGCTAGTACCTGATGTTTCTCTTCACAAATTAGGAGATTTAGTACAATTTTTAATTTAAATTAATAAATAAATGGAATAATAGCTTTTCGATATTTAGGAATATCAAAGTTTTCTTTATACCACCAATGTGTTAATAAGGCAAACTCCACCTACAAAAATTAATTTTAAAAAAATGCAAAAAGTGAATAATACAATACCTGATTGACTGTAACCCAAACTAAAATATATAACCATGTTATATTTCCCCATAAAATAACAGTTAGAGCAAAGTACATTATAATTTCAGCGAGGGAATGTGGTGAAGAAACATAATAGAACCAGTCCCCATGTGGTAACTTATGAGCCTCCGTAATTACTTTTCCCTTTTTATCCTTCCTTAAATTAGACAGTATCACAGTTACATTGTATTGATGTTTCCAGGCCCATAAAAATAGAACCACAGCGAACAGATCTTTAAAACTTAAATCTTCCCAATGTAAATCAGCATCAGGTGCTATAAACTAACGTAATGACCTATCCAACATTTAAAAAACCACCTACTTACATGTATTATATACAAATTTTGATGTTTCTAACAGTATACCAAGAATGCAACCCGTATAGTGAAAGTACCCTCCCAAATAATGGATAATACTTATGCGTCCACTTTTTCCAAAAATTGATACATAGTGTGTATCATAAAATCTTCTCACGCATTGTAATGTTAGTAAACTTATTCCTAACAGTGCAGAACTATTGCTTACTAAAACACACACATTACAATAAGTTCTAAATTTACCACAACGCACTTCTTGCTAAGCGAAATGATCCTCCAAAATAATCCAACATATGATACATAAACATTGGAACTTGCACTTTAATTAAAAATATTAGTGATAAAGTTGAAAGAACAGAGGAATATACATAAAAATGTTTATACCATGATTTAGATACTTCAAACATTGCAAAGGAGAGCTGTCCTTTATATGAGAATTTTCCATAACGTAATGTCTGACTGAACACCGATGGAATATTTTTTTCAAATGTATTCACTAAACTTCCCAATAATATTAGTACTGTTGTCATTAATGCAAATAGAATACTGATATAGTTTAGGTCTGGCATCTTACAACATCAAAAATTACAAAATTTACTAAGGTGGAGAAATCTGTACCTACATATATAAATTTTGACGACTCTGGTTTTTTTTCCGCTATCTTATAGCGAAATACTTCACAATTGTAGATTAAATTATAATAGGTTTTTTTGCAATAAAACATTTCAATGGCAAATTTTTAAATGCTTATAAATAATACAAATTGAGATTTTTGTGGGAACACGAATTTTATATTTGAAATTCACATTCTTTAATCGTATGCATAAATTTAAATAAATAATCACAAATTAATTCTTTAAGTGTGTTCGTTTCATTTGAAAGTGTAGTGTGGAACTATGAAATGCACTGTTTTGTTCGTTTTGTACAGTGGATGATGTATTACACTTTTCAATTTGTTTGTGTGGTGTAATATGCACCAGTTCAATTTATCTCAACCAGGTTTGTAGCAAGCGCTAGATTACATTGAAGTGAATGACGTTATGTGTGAACTTTGTTTACAATCTCATGATCATTTTTGGTTACAAGATAAATTTAACATAGCTTATGACTCCAACAAACTAACATTTGTTATTAGAAATCAGACTGTAGACCTGGAGGAAAGCAATGAAATTTACCTACAAATGGTAGGGTAGGATGGACAAAAGCAGTTGGTGGCACTTACATCTGTTGTAGATGATCAATTCACCTATGATTACTTCAGTAAAGCTATTGCTGAAAAAAGTTACAGAAGTTTGGGGTAACTGCAGCCCATATTGAAGAAGTGGACATTCATAGAATTGTTAAGCAACCAAATGCAGATCTAGTGGATCATTCCGAAGGCCAGAATGACTCAGATGAATTTTTTGGAAATATTAATCCAAACAGTGATTCTGAAGAAGTTATGGGTATAGTATTACCATTATATTTGTATTTCAATCTTTAAATCCATTTATGTATCTAGCAGGATTCAACATTTCCGAAGATGAAAATTCGGTATGGACACCTGAAGCAACAAAGTTATTGCTATTTCTATATAAGGATTTATTTCGAAAAGTAGAGAAAACTGCAGTTTTTAAAACAGAGAAGGCAATGTGGAAGTACATTATTAAGGAAATGACCAGCGGTCATAGTTTTATCGAAGTTCAAGTAGAAAATAGATTTAAAACGTTAGACAGGGGTTTTAAAGATAAGACCATTAACAACAAAAAGACAGGACGAAATAGAGCCAGTTGTTTGTTTGACAAGTATATAGTTCGATGTAATTTTAATAAAATTCTTATGACCTGACATCTGTAAAATTCATAAATTTTTTGCAATGTTTTAATTTATATTTATTATTATAATTATGATTATCACCACGTTTGAGTCCCATGAAATATTTTGAAATGAATTGCATTAATAAATTATAATGTATTTGATTGCATATTATGTTATCAGGCTAGAATCTAATTATTCATTTGGATTACATGAATTTTATAGAATAAACCAACTACTTTACACTTCCGAAGATGCTCGGAAACTATTAACATGAAAATTATATTATTCAGCTATGATAATAATTTAATACTCGTGAAACTTGAATTAACTAGCTAACAACATGTCCTATAATCACATTTGTACTTAGATTTACATCACTTTGAACTTCTGCAACTTGCGCTTGACATATATGCTTAATCAATTCCAATTTGATTGAGGTTGATTGATTTAACTGATTTGGTTAATTGCTTTGATTGATTGTGATTGATCTGATGTTTGATTTTTCTATTTCCAATCACGACTGCACCTATTACAGAAAACATTCATGAGTTTTACACTAACAAATTCAAATTTTGAGCTCCTGGGCCATAAGAAGGGGGCGAAGGCCCGAGAGCAAGTTGTAACGCTCTATAACTGTCTTATAAGTTAGCGTTAAGTCCCCTTATTAGAATAGTCGTAGGTTCAAATCATACTCGCGGCAAACCTTATTTATGTAGTGTTACAAGTTAGCATTAGAACCCCTTATTAGAATACTAATTCAAATTTACCGACAAGGGGCTGGGACAAGGGGCGAAGCCTCGTTGTTTGATTTGGTCCGGGTTGACCTGTGGGTTGAGGCCCAGATGCACACGTCTTACCTTAAAAGTTAGTGTTAGACCCGTTATTTCAAATTTCCCACCATAACAATTACAGGGACCCGTATGAACTTTTAAAATATACCGCTAGGTAGCGCCAACTATATTACAGAAAACATTCATTAGTCTATACACAAGTAGATGGAGCTATTAACAAATTCAAAATTTGAGCTCGTGGGGCACGGCAAGGGGCGATGGCCCTAGAGCAAGTTACGAAACCCTTATTAGAACACAAATTCAAATTTCCCGCCAAGGGAGTCAGGGGGCTAAGCCCGAGAGCAAGTTGCGAAGCCTTATACCTGTCTTATAAGTTAGCATTGAGTCCCCTTATTAGAATACAAGTTCAAATTTCTGGCAATAAACAATCAGAGTTTAAAGACTTAAATACAAATTCAAGTTTCCCACCAAGGACCAGGGGGGTAAGATACGGAAGCAAGTTGCGAAACCTTATGTCTGTTTTATAAGTTAGCATTAGACCCCGTTATTGGAATACAAGTTCAAAGTTCTCGCAATAAGCAATCAAAATGTAAACACTTAAATACAAATTCAAACACCCAGCCAATGGGGCGAAGCCCCGAAAACAAGTTAGGAAGCCCTGTCTTATAAGTTAGCGTTAAACCTCCATTATTAGAATACAAGTTCAAATTTCTCACAATAAACAATCAGAATGTAAAGACTTAAATACAAATTCAAATTTCCTTGGGGCCAGGGCGCGAAGCCTCGAAATCAAGTTGTTGGACAAAAGGACTAAGTCCCCAGAGCAAGTTGCGCAGCCCTACACCTGTTTAAAAAATTCTTTAACTTTTATTAGCGTTTACTAACGTTTAACAGAAAAACAATCATTACTCTATGCACAGGTATACTATAATTATGGGGTAAGGGGGCGAGCCCTAGAACAAGTTGCTAAGCCCTACAGCTGTCTTACACGTTAGCATTAAGGCCCCCTTATTAGAATACAGATTCAAATTTACCTCTATAATCTACAGACTTAAATACAATTTAGACCAGGAGGGCAGCCAACAAAGGGCGGGGCATACTCGAACCAATCAGGTAAAAGGAAATGGGTGTGGTCTAGCCTTAATGAAGCCATAAGAGTCTTAAACCATCACCTCAACGTAGACAAAATGACCGCTAGACCACACCCTAGCGACATCCAACACTCCTAATCAGTGGGCTCTTAACATTGACTAAAGGAAACCCCAGGGGTTAAATAATTAGCGTCAAAACCACGTCCACGGGATGAAAACCGCCCCCGAAAAGAATCCGACCCCTCTACTAGCCCGACTCCTAGACCCCCCACCCACATCCTACCGCTCCCCTCCACCATTCTACTCAAGTGAAATCCAATGGGAAATCATAAGCTCTCGAATTCCTGCTTCCCTTATTATTTGATGCAAAAACTTTACAGGAACTTTTCAGATGAAAGTACTAGAAATATTTTACAGTTTATTTTGTGCTAAGCAATATCCTAATCTATCATAAAATTCTTTTCTAGTATTGGCAAGAATGCGAGGCGTTATTTTCGAGCATTCTCCGCTGATGCGTGTCGTTAAAGCCTGTAAATCCGCAAACCTTTCAGAAGTGAAAATGCTGGATCTTGAAGGTCCCCAAAGATAATAGTCATTTGGGGCAAGATCTCCAGATCTTGGAGGCCAGTTAATTGCACAATTGGGTCCGACTACACGGTTATTAAAACAATTATTAATAAAGTCTTTAACTTCTCGGCTGTTGTGAGCAGGACAGCCATCCATTTGAAACCGAATTTCTTCCACGGGAGCTACTTCTGCTAGAGCCGGTAAAATTGCTCTTGCAGCAAATCCAAAAATAACCCAAACATTAATTTTTTAACGATATTGAGATCGGCTTTCCACAACAATTTCAGGCCTTTTTGTTTCTATAATTTTGCAGGTTTGGTTCATTATGTAACGTAAACGTACACTCATCCATAAAACAAATGTTCCTTGAAAAGTGTCGATCTAGATAAGCCTTCTCAAGCATCTCATAACAAAACTCTGCTCTCAACTCAAAATCTCCCTCAAGCAACTCCTGAGGGCACTGAAGTTTAGTCGAATGGAAATTATTCTTTTTCAAAATTTTTAATGCGGTTGCATTATGCATTCCACACCTGTTCGTAATTTCTCGAGAACTTATAGCAGGATTTTCAACAACTGCAATCAATACATTTGTAGTATTTCCATTTCAAACACACTTCTTTGAATATTGGCTTCATAATGTTTGGCGCATTTACTCATATTTACAAATTTGGCGATAATTCTTCCAATTATAGTATCGCTTGGAATGGGGCAGTTTGGATATTTTGCGCAAAATAAGGTACTTACTGTGCGCGTGCTATTGCCGGAATAAAACATTTTTACAATTTCTATTCTTTCTGAAACGGTGTACCACATTTTTTAAGTGTATTGTTATGACAAATAGACTGTTAACATGACAATATTTATAATCATTTTGAAAAAAAGATTTTTTTTTTGATAATGTAAGACTAATTGAATTGAAAGTAATATAAATTTATCTATGTCTAAACTTATTTTTGTAATAATTTCATATATTAGAATAAATGATATTTAAACCTTCGATATCTATTTTTTTATTAATAGCTAAATTTTCACTATAAATTTCAATCATTTTCAAAATAATTCTTTTGCGTAAAATTGTTTTCATTGGCCAAAATTTGTATATTATTAACATCGAATACATGCCTAAATGATACAGAATGCTCTGTTAAACTGCAAGTAAGTTTTTTTAAATTTATAATCATTTTTATGTGAATTTATCCTTAAATCTAAATTACGGGAGGTTTGCCCCATATAACATGAATTGCAACTTAAACAGTTAATTTTGTAAACTGCAACTGCATTAGATCTTTTTAATATAGGCATTTTATCTTTTTAGAAAATCATTTTTGTAAAGTATTAATCGGTTTTATTGTAATTTTGTATTCATTATTTAATATATTTTTAAATATATTTAAAATTTTTTGGGTTAAGTTATTAACTAGTGGAAAACACATCTATGATTTATATTAGAATTGCCAACATTGTTATTAGTGTTATTATTTTTTTTTTTTGTAGGCGTCGACAACTAAGGTCATTGGCCCATTATGCAATGTTGATCAAATCATGTCAAACAAGTCTGTGGCTTATAAAAAACTAATTACATTTCGTTTTCACCGCATAATTTTACCTACCGCGGTAGTCAAAGCCGCCTTGAGGTCTAAGTGACTCACCTCGGGGACATCCACATGTCCTCCTCTCGTGGCTCGTTTAGCTGCCGTGTTCGCCAAAACATTGCCCCCTACTCCTATGTGACCAGGGTCTAAACGAAAACCGCTCTTTTGCCATTCTCCGTAATGTGGTTATAAGCACCTGAATCTTTTGGATGGGCGGATAGCGAGGATAACGAACCTTTAAGCTTTTAACGGCGCTTAGGCTGTCGCTAATGATAATAAACCATGTCCCTGTGCGACTCATCATACAGTACAACAGGGCTTGCCATATAGCGTAGAGTTCGGCACTATCTATGGTGCACATTGGAGATAGTGTCCACTCGTGTGTTACGCTCTCGATGCATATGGCACATCCCACTCCCGATTCCGTACGCGATCCGTCGGTGTAAATTACCGTTGGACTATGGTATTTGTTCAGAATAGCGCTCAATTCCGTCTGGTACGTTTCATCACGCGTGTGTTCTTTTACGAAATCGGCGAGTCGCAGACAAATCTCCACCTCTGGGATCGTCCAAGGAGGAACCTCTCCGTGGCCTATGGGTAGCACTGGTGGAAGGCTGACGTGCAGATTGCTAAGCAGTTGATAGGGTTTTGCACCAACTGGTCTGGTAATAGAGGGCCTATTGATAAATCCGCTCTGATCACCGAAAATAAGGTGATAGTTTGGGTGGTTAGGTTGAGCACGTATTCCAGCAACGTATCTACAAATAAATGCATCTCGTCTGCGTGACAGTGAGAGAAATCCGGACTCCGAGTATATTTTATTCACGGGACTGGTAGGAAAAGCACCTATGGAGTATCTCAGTCCCTTGTGGTGTATTGGGTCTAATCTCCTCAGAGTAGACTTGCGGGCCGAGGAGTAAACCATGCAACCATAATCCACCCTAGACAGCACAAGGGATCGATGGATGTTCAACATGGTGTCAGGGTCAGCGCCTCACTTGGTGTCCGCAAGCGCTTTAAGAATGTTGATGGTCGCTTTGCATCTATCAACAAGACCATCGATGTGCTGTTTCCACCTTAACTGCTCGTCAAATATTAGGCCCAAGAACTTGACCGACCTTGATATTTGTATAGGGTTATTTTTAAAGAAAAGAATTGGATCATAATGGGGTTTTCTGAGCCGACAAAAATGGACGCACTATATGTAAAAGTAACATTGACAGTTGAACGTGTTAAGACAAACAAACATATATATCACAGAAAAAAGTAATTGTAACAAAATATCACAGATGGAAATATATCACAGAAAATAACAGGTGTCTTTATAATAATATCACAGATTGGTATATCACAAAAGTATCTTAGCTTGTACACGCCCCTTTCGAAATATCCTCCGCTAGACGGCAATTTCTGGGCTTTCCTTTAGGCCATCCCTTCTTCTTCTTTTCTTGTTTCGCCTCGGCCACAGTCACCTCGTCCAGAGAAGTGATACTTGAATCTCTGGATTGAGATCTGGCGACCGACGTATTACGTTTAGCGCCCCGCGTCTCTGCGTTCATGTTTTCTATTTCGGAAGACGTCGTAGGATCAGAAAAGGGATTAAAGACACTCACGGCGGGTTTAGTTAAGGGTAAAACAGACCCAGAATACGATTCAGTGCTCTTTTTCGTGGTAATTATACGCATTAACGCTTGCATCTCCTCTTTAATAACCTGTCTAATTTCAGGGCCAATCGATTGGACAGGCACGGGTGAGGATGCTGAAGCGACCTGGGCAAATGAAGTGCTGGGAGTTACGAAGGTGTCAACCTTCCTTTTTGCGTCCATGTAAGAAAGCCTATGTACCACCTTGACCTCCTGGATTTTCATTTCCTGCTGAAACACTGGGCACGTTTTAGTGATTGCCTTATGGGGTCCTTGACAATTTGGACAGGTAATGGGTACTTCACAGGCGGTACCATCGTGTGGGGGTTTCCCGCATACACACCTCTTGCCCTGTTTGCAATTAACTGATGAATGCCCATACCTCTGACAGTTAAAACACCTCAGTGGGTTTGGAATGTAGGGACGAACTTGTAGCGCATAAAATGCAGCTTGGATCGGTCTAGCTAGTTTTGGGACATTGAAGGTTAGTACATGATTTGCGGTATCTACAAATTGTCCATCACGTCTTGTCCTTATCCTTCTTACCTCGATCACACCTTGGCTTTTTAAATTCTCCTTGATTTCATCAATGGAGCAATTTAGCAAATCCTTACAGAAAACCACACCCTTGGAAGTATTTAAAGCCGCATGAGGCACGACTTCTATTTCGTACTCTCCAACATGCTGGCATTTCATCAATTGTTTCGACTGTTTACTCGATACAGTTTCAACTAACAAGTCACCTTTAACTTTCTTCATATCTTCAACTTGTCCTATCAAACCATATATGACTTTGCTTATTAGGAAGGGACTTACGGTGGTAAAATCTCCTTCCTTCCTTTTTAGTACCAGGAACCGGGGTACGGAGTCCTCCTTCTCACTGGCACCTATACGTGGGAGCGGCGGAAAATCCTCACTCGCACTATTGGCACTTTTATTACGTTGGTTGCCAACAACGCCCATTTCAGAGGATGTATCTTCTAAAGCGTTCAAAGAAACAGACATACAGTTCCCACGAGAAGGAATGAAATACAAGTCAGCCATGGCAGTGCACCCATACCACAGTAAGCCTAGTTACAACCGGAGGTCGGCAGGTATCTGGAGGGCACCGTTCAAGACTAAGTCACGTATGGCCATTCACATCTCGGCACGGTTCGTATTACACCTTATATTCGCCTTTGTTAACGGGGCAAGGTCCCCAAGAGATAAAACAAAAGACAGAGAGGCCAGTACAATCAATATGACAAAGACAAACGAGGGTCAGGATACTTAGCTTTACCACTGCTGGCAACAGTGGCTACTGAGCCCCCCCCCCACCACGACAAGGTGTATCCTTTGGAGGGGATTAGTATTATTATTATTATTACTATTATAATTATTATTATTATTATTATTATTACTACTATTATTATTATTATTATTATTACGGGCATTTAGGAAGAAATGTTACAAAAAAGTAATTTACTTAATAAATATTTATCAATTAAGTCAAATCATAACTTACAGTTTGAGAAAACCAGCTTACACTTCAAAAATACTGATTGGACTAACATATAATTTGCTGAAACTAACCACAGTTCAAAAATACTAAAGCCTCTATTTTACATGCAAGATCTGACTTACCAGAAATACCTCTCTTAATGGAAACACTTCTGTCAAAAAAGAGTTTTAGATTTATAAAACAGGTTCGAACGTCGGTTAGGAAAACAACATTATTAATGCAAAACTGAAGGAAAACTTATCGTTTGAAAATGTATTTTAAAAACAATACATTATTTGTTTAATCACACTTCTTATCGGTCTTCTTCTTCTTCGACCGCGATTTATCGCTATCATCATCATGGTTTTGAGATGCGTCCTTCTCCTTTATCTCATCGTCGCTCTTATTCTTATTCTGTTTATCATCACCATCATCTTGGTTGTGAGATACATTCACCGCATCCACTTCATCGTTTTCATCATCATCTTGAATGGTTATATTGTAATAGTTTATTAACAAGTCAGTAAAATCTCTACTGTCCGCTGATGTTGGGTCATAAACAGGATAATGCATTATAACAATGCTCACTCGATGGTGGTTACACTTTAACTTTGCACCTAAAAATTTCGAGAGAGAGGGAGAGAGAGAGGCAAAAGAGACGAGACGAGAGAGTGGGAGAAAAGAGACGGAGAGCTGAGAGGGGCTAGAGAGACAAGTGAGACCAGAGATGTGAAAGATGAGTGAGACCAAAGAGACGAGACGGACGAGGGAGACCAGAGCACGATCAGCTTCCATTACAGAAAACATTCACTATTTGAAAAATATACCACCAGATGGCATCATAAACAAGCAAATCTGTTTTTAAAAATAAAATCTAATCTAATTAGTGTATTTTTATCGGGTAAGTTCGGATATGCGCGGCTACATTTGGAAGAGGGGCCAGTAGAGAGGTGGGGGTCGTGGAACCGGCCTTCGCTGAAAGCATCGCATCGCACAATTTTACCTATATGAAAAATAACCGAAAATACGTCGGTTATAGAACTTGCAGTTTTCAACTTCAGAGCTCCATCCCAGCGCCATCTAGCCTGCTTGATAAATGCAACGATAACCGTCTGTATATAATTATATCCGTCATATATTTACTTAGATTTCGTATATCGTAAAACAGATCAGACTGCCTGCCATAGCTCAAAAATGTTACTCACAATCTACCTATTTCGAGTAAATTTCTCACTACAGGTTTATGCTCATTGTACGCTATTTATCTCTGTAAACATGCTCTAACATCTTCCCTAGGGGCATGTTTATAAATCTAAGCTCCTTTTTATTGGCAGAGGTATTTCTGCCAAGCCGGCTGCGAAGGCTGTTTCGGCGACCCCTACTCCAAACTGAAGATAACCAATTCTATCCGAACATATACGATTGCGCCCGCGTCCAAGACCCAAGGCCTGCACCATTCTCGTTTCTCGCATTTCGCTTGTTAAAGTGTAACCACCATCGAGTGAGCGTTATTATAATGTATTCTGCTGTTTATGAGCCAACATCAGCGGACATTAGAGCTTTTACTGGCTTGTTAATAAACTGTTAGGATATAGCCGTTCAAGATGATGATGAAGACGGTGAAGTGGATGAGGTAAATGTATCTCAAATCCAAGATGATGGTGATGATTCACAGAAGAAGAATAAGTGCGATGAGGTAGAGGAGAAGAATGTATCTCAAAACCATGACAATGATAACGACGAATCACGGTCGAAGAAGAAGTCCTATGAAAAATGTAATCAAATGAAGCCTTTTTTTGACAGAAGTGTTTCCATCAAGAGAGATATTTCTGGTGTCAGATCTTGCATGTAAAATAGAAACTTTGGTATTTTTTAATTGTGGTTAGTTTTAGCAAACTGTATGTTAGTCCAATCAGTATTTTTTAACTGTAAGTTGGTTGTCGCAAGCTGTAAGTTATGATTTGATTTGATTGATTGAGGTTGATCTGGTTGTTTGATTTGATCGAGCGTGATTTGTTTGAGATTGATCTGCATAACTCGTTAATAAACTATTACAATATAACCGTTCAAGATGATGATGAAAACGATGAAGTGGATGAGGTGAATGTATCTCTAATCCAAGATGATGGTGATGAATGATGATTCACAGAATAAGAATAAGAGCGTTGAGGTAGAGGAGGGCGCATCTCAAAACCATGATGATGGTAGCGACGAATCACGGTCGAAGAAGAAGAAGACCGATAACAAGTGTGATTAAATAAATGATGTGGTGTTTTGAAAATATATTTTTAAACGCTAAGTTTTCCTTCAATTTTTTTTATTAATAATCTAATTTTCCTAACGGACTTTCAAACCTGTTTTATAAATCTAAAACCATATTTTGACAGAAGTGTTTCTATTAAGAGAGCTATTTCTGGTAAGTCAGATCTTGCATGTAAAATAGGAGCTTTGGTATTTTTGAATTGTGGTTGGTTTTAGCAAACTGTAGGTTAGTCCAATCAGTATTTTTGGACTGTAAGATAGCTTTCGCAACCTGTTAGTTATGATTTGATTTGATCGAGAGTGATTTATTTGAGATTGGTCTGCTTAATTGATTTGATTAATCGATTTGTTTTTTTCTTTTAGAAAGAGACGAGGGAGAGAGAGAGAGATGAACATGATCAACCTCTACTACAGAAAACATTCATTAGTCCATGCACCACTATATGGGGCCACAAACAAACCTTAATTAGTCCTAGAAATATATCGCTAGGTTGCGCCACCTTTATTACGGAAAATATTCATTAGCCCATACACAACTAGATGGCGACACAAATTCAAATTTCGCAACAGGGGGGGGGGCACGACTTATCGTTTTATCGTTAAGGGGCTATGGAAAGGGGCGAGACCTTTACACAAGCTCCTATATCTGCCATACAGGTTAGCATTAGGGCCCCCTTATTTTTAAATTTCCCATCATAACAAATGCGCACGCACGACCAATAAGCAGAACGGGGAGCGCAACCTAACCTCCAATCAGAACACAGCGCCTTAGTCCTTCTATCAGAGCACAGCATAGCCTGTGTGGAGTCTAAAGAGCAATCAGAAAGTAGCGGGGCGAGGTCTGCCCTTAAGTCCTCCAATCAGAACGAACTGTCTGGTCACGTGACTAATCCCACCCGGCCCCCTGCGCACGCATTTGCCTACCCTCCAAGGGCTGAACTGCCAAAAAGGCTCTTAATATAGCCAAAGTGGCCCAAATTAGGGGTGAAAATCCGCCAAGGGGGCGCAGATTCCATCAAGGAGTAGAAAATGATCACCGAAGAGAAGCCGTTAAAAAAGGGGTGGGAAATGGGCGAAGTCAAGTGGTGGAAGTGGGCGTGGCCTTTGGCGGCACAAGGACTGAAGGGGATGTTGTCTCTGTTCTACTGATATGATAGGACTAATTTTAGGTCCCATTGGAATATCAAACATTTTTTTATAAACTTGGTTGTGAAAAGAAAAAAAATGAAAGAAATACCTAATTTCCCAACAAAATTTCAGATTTAAGTTACAATTCTGGGAAATATCATCTCAATGGTTTTTTAAATACTTTTTCAACTAAATACGTAGGTATATTTGTAAATAATCAAATAACGTTTAAATTATTATAAGTTTTTGTTATGAACGAATAAGTTCAAAAGTAAATATGTAATTAAAAATTATTATTAATTTTGTTAAATACATAAATAAAAAGTTTACCTCGAGTAGGATTTGAACCTACGACCTGTACTTTGCTAGAGTACCGCGCTAACCGCCACCAAATTTTGTTTTTACATACATAAAGACAAAATTTACATCGATTGGGGCTTGAACCTTAATGGCGCAGTTGGTTAGCGCGGTACTCTAGCAAAGTGCAGGTCGTAGTTTCAAATCCTACTCGAGGTAAACTTTTTATTTATGTATTTAATAAAATTAGTAATAATTTTTAAATAACGTCTAAGCCTATTAAAACATAAATATTAGGTAATTTATAATTGTTAAATTTTTTAGCAAAATTAAAGGAATCTGATGTAATAAGAGATTATCAAAGTTGTAAGATCTTGTAAAAATATTACTAATAAAATCATTTTTTGCGTAAATATATATTTAGTTTTGGCTGTTGACGGTTTACACGAAGGGCTTGATAGACATTTTATTTTAAGTTAGTTAGTAATTTAATTTAATTATAACAGCTTAGCAATTGCATTGCATCTCTCTAACTAATCTAGCCTGTGATAGCTAAACTCCCCGATATATACATGTACGTAAAATATGTACTCTGTTTATTATTATTCTTTACGTCCAATTGCGAAATCGTGCATTCACTTTTGTGTAACAAGTTAATTAACTGATTACGCAATACCCATTAACTGTTTTATTTTCATTATATATATATATATATATATATATATATATATATATATATATATAGAATTTAACAGCGTATTTAAAAATCAATCGTATATGTTATCTTTATCTTGATTAGCTTCTTTAATATCAAGGAATAATCTGGTTGTTTATTAGCTTTACAAAATACACCAAAATACGATCCCGACGTGGGCATATAAAAAAGCGCTATTGCATCAGGGTAGAAATGATTATTATTATTTAATCTAATATTTAATTTAGACCTTAATGTTTTGTTGCAGCAGCAAATTTTTTAAATATTTAAAAACCCATTAATTAACGCAATGTCGACGACTGATTGCTACTTTCCTATTAATATAAATAAAGTTGTATAACTGTTTAATAATAATAAACACATATTCAGAAGCTCACGAACAGATTCCCGTCTTACAAGACTACGGCTCCTTATTAGAATATAGCCCCCAATGCATAAATAAATTAGATCACAAACTGTAGATGGGAACAAAAGAAATTTAATAATAATTATGCAATCTCCTTTGATAAAAACGGATCCTAATTAATAACAGATTAAATCTTTTTTATTCTCAGGTGAAAAAATACTATCCCCACGTGGGCATATAAAAAGTGGAGGGGAAGGTGTCCTAGTTAGCGGGGATCGTGACGTAAAAAAGTGGAGCGGATGGTGTCCGTGTTCTACTGTTATAATTAATGATAATAATGACTTGGAACCTAGCGAAAATTTAAATTTCCTTTCAGAGAATCAGTAGATAGCCTGCTATACCTTTCGGCCAGAACAAGACCAGATATTACTTACGCAGTGAATATTGCATCAAGAAACGTAGAACATCATACACAGAAAGATGTACAACAAATAAAAGCAATATTCTTATATATACGAGAGTAAGGTATAAGTTTGAGGAAGAATGGTTGCTTCTAGCGTTCTCGGACGCCGACTGTGCTGGAAATGAAGAAACAAGAAAAAGCACATCGGGTAATGTGATATGTTTGCTGGTGGACCTACTCTTTGGTTGACAAAAAACCAAAATGTGGTATCTCTAAGTTATGCAGAGAGTGAGTATATCGCTGCAAGTTACTGTGTTAAATACGTGTTGTTCATTAAATCGTTGTTCAAAGAAGTAACTAAAAAAGATGTTGATTGTAATCTAAATATTAATAATCAAAGTACAATTAAGATGCTGCATAATACTAATTTTAAAAGATCAAAACGTATTGACATACGATACAAATTTATTGTAGACATCATTGAAAATAAAAATATTAATGTAGTATTTTGTGCTATAGCTGACATACTGACTAAACCTAACCGAAAGCAATTTACTAAAATGACAGGTAAAATTATGTGTAATATTGATGTCAAACAATTTTAAGTACTTAGGTACAGTAACAGTAATAGTATAATAATGGTTAAGTTGTTTAAATAACCTTCGTATTAAGAATGTTTGATAAATAACTTAATTTGTTTGAATTCAATATTTTTTTGTTTGAGTTTATTTGAGATAACTTAACTTAACCTTCACGCCATTCCCTTGCGGGGTAGGCAAAGCAATCCCTGCCTCTTATTTATTTTTCATTCACAATCTTTCTCCATGCTTCCCTATCTTCGCATACCTCCCTAGCTTCCGTAAGATTTATACATCGTCTCTGACATGCCCCCTTATTTTTAAAACTCCTTATCTTTCTTTCCTTTATCATACATTCTACTACATTCAGCCAAGTTTGACGAGGCCTACTAGGCCCAGCCTTTCCTCAAACCTCACCCACATGTATTTGCTTCGTTAATCTTGAGTTGTTCATTCTCTCACTGTGACCAAACCAACGTAATGTACTACTTTTATATCTACCCATCATCGTCTTTTCCTCGCCACACTCCGTCATTATGCATTCATTCTTTATCTTGTCACTTCTCATTTTACCACATGCGCTTTTCAGGAATCTCATACCCACGGCATTTAATTTTCTTTCGTGCCTTTTTTTGACATACCCATGTCTCACTTCCATACAGTACTGACGGGACAAACACGCCATTATAAATTGCTCGTTTCCCAGTTAGGCGCATGCTTTCGTTTCTCATTATCGTCCACATACTTCCAATCACTTTCCTTTCAGCATTGACCCTTCGTCAAATTTCGCCCTCCATTGTACCATCTGCAGTAAACATTCTACCCAGATATACCAGCTCGTCCACTTGCTCCACAATTTCATCTTCCAGAGTAAATACTCTACTCTCCTGTTCACCTCCCCGATTGAACACCGCAATCATAGTATTGTTCACGTTTACTTTTAGGCATATGCTCTCACAGACTTTATCAAACTACCTTAGAGCGGTTTGTAGCTCATCCGCACTGTCACTTAATAAAACTGTGTCATCTGCACACACCAGAAGTCGTAAATTTACGTCTCCAACCATTACACCATTTGTATCGATACATCCTTGTCTAACACATTTATCCATGTATACATTGAACAACCACGGCGACATCACACAGCCTTGTCGCACTCCTTGCTCATTATTAATGTATTCACTCACACCTCTTCTCACCCTAACACATGCCGACTACCGTTGTATACTGCCCTTATTTCATCTATTAGATCTTTATTTACGCCATATTTATTAAATATTTCCCACAGCTTTTCCCTATTCACTCTGTCGTATGCTTTCTCCAGATCTACAAACGAACAGTACAGCTTCTTTTTACCCTTAAACATTTTTTGATCACCTGCTGGAGAGTAACTATCTGATCAACACATCATCTCCCTGGCATGAAGCCACCCTGCACATCCCAAATGGCACGCTGAACAAACTTATTCCTATATAGTTCTTACAATCACTCTTGTTCCCCTCACACTTATACAGTGGTACAATGACCGCGCTCTTCCAATCCCTGGGAACTTTTCCACTCATACATTGAATAATTCACACAATCTGCGTGTAAGCTTTGTACCCCCACACTTTAGCATTTCTCCAGTGATTTCATCTACGCCTGCCGTTTTCTCTACCTCATTTATCCCGATATCCTTCTCACTTTCATTCATCATTCCTTCTACATTCTCCTTATTTAACCCTTCAGCCTTACTTTCCTCACTACTGTACAGCTTTCCGAAATATTCTTTCCAGCATTTCCTCACTTCATAATCGTCCAATACTATGTCGTAGCTGATGTTCATCACTCCTACAGCGTTCTGTTTTGGGCCACGTTTACTTATTCTCACTGCCTCCTTCGATTCTTTGTTTCTTAATCTGTACACCTCATACCATCGCCTCTTCTCAGTCTCATTTTTTGCGGCAATCATTGCCATGTGCGCATCTTTTTTCTTACATACTGCCTTTTTTACCGACTCATTCGACCAAGCACATTTTTTCTGTCTACTTACAGTCGCCCTTTCACATATCCGCACGACACAATTGACAACACAATTTTTCAAGCTTATCCATGCACTTTCTACGTCGGTGTCTTTTATTCGTTCGTTCCACACTGTTTCATTCACATTCAACTCTTTACTCACTGCATCTGCGTATTTTATTCTCGCAACATTATCCACTAGTTTCTATACTCTAATTCTGGACGTCCGCAATACGTTTGCTTTCCTTCTCCAGACCTATTTTTGCCCTAAACACACTCTAGATATAACCAAAGAGTGGTCCGATCCACATTCCGATCCGCGCATTACTTTTGTGTCTTTCACCAGGTTTCTAAACCGTTCATCATACACTATCAAGTCTATCATACTATTAGATTCACGTGGCCTATCTGTTTCGACCTTGCCCGCCCCTTGTGTAATATCATAGCTAGCCAAATTGTGTCCCGGACGATGTAGCATTCCCTACTAACGGTATCGTCCTACTACCGGACAGTTATTTGTCTACCGCCTCGACAAGTAAGGAAGGAAGAAGTAGAAATATAGATAGAGCCAAGAAAGATATACTTACTGTATGAATATCTAAATGTATATATATATATATATATATATATATATATATATATATATATATATATATATATATTTTCATTTACATACCCTTTAATCACATCACGTTTCAACCAGATTGCTCCCTACGCAATTTCTGGCTCCGTGGCACTCATCGGACTTGCTGTTATTTATTTGCGACCAAATGCTTCAAATGTTTTTAATTTAGCTTTCCGAGTTATAGTTATTTCTTTGTTATTTAATTTAATATTTGTTTATCAAATCTGTTTTATTATTGTCGCGAACCGTGACAACTTACGTTTCCATCCTCTAAGCTTCTTTTGTTCAATTGCAGGGTAACAATAAATAACGATAATGGGCCTGTTAGCTCTCCTGACATTAATTATTTACTTTTAGGATTAATTAATTACAATTAAGATCAAACATAGTAACGAAGGTAAAAGTTACCTTAAATTTTGAATTTGCAGTCAAGGAAAACTATACTATAAGACAATATGCAACACAATGTTATAATTAAACTTAAAATCACATATAGTACCAAAATAAAAATTTGGAAACGAAGAAAAAAAATGTTCAGAAACTTACCACTTACTACGGATCTGCCCTGCACATCCTTTGTAGCTTTTATATTTGTGCCAGTACGATTTTATGAGTTTCAGCAATCATCCGACATGGGAATTTTAGAGGAACAATTTTTTGGTACAAGTTCGATGCCATGTCAATCCTACATATTATTTACTCGCCTTTTTTCTTTACAGTCATTTTACACGTTACAAACTTCTACTGTTTAGATTATTATTATTTGTTATTAGTAATATTCAAACCGTTAAAAATCTGTTCAGCAACTTGCTACTTGTACTTTTTAATTAGAATTAGATAACGCGACTTGCCTTGAACAAATTTTAGCCAGATATACATACTTCTATATCGTCGACTACTCAATTAGATCTGGATGTGAGTACAGTTGTGGTAGGATTTGACGAACATATGTCATTTCCTAAACGTGTTCTAAGCCGGTAGCTATTTAAAAAATACTAAATGTCTCTAGCAACGAATACTGATAAACAATTTCCCAGTGGTAGTAATTTTATTGTACCTGGAACTGGTGTAATGGTAGCAGCTGTACAAACATGTTCAGGACATAAACCATTTGTAATCGGTAAACCAGAAATATATTTGTAATGCTTTAGCAGAACAGTACAGAATTGATCCAAAACAAACACTTACGATTGGTGATAGGTATATTAGACTTATTTATTTATTAACAATGTACATGACTCTGTGGTAGCAGTAATACCGCTACACTCTTAGGAGCACATTGTGGATTTCAAACAATGCTTGTGCTAAGTAGAGTAACAACGTTACAGGAAGTATTAGAATGGAGAGAATCTAAGAAATTCAAAGAAAATGAGCTAGTAGGTACCTGATGTTTCTCTTTACAAATTAGGAGATTTACTACAATTTTTAATTTAAATTAATAAATAAATGGAATAATAGCTTTTCGATTTTTAGGAATATCAAAGTTTTCTTTATACCACCAATGTGTTAATAAGGCACACTCCACCTGCAAAAATTAATTTTAAAGAAATGCAAAAAGTGAATAATGCAATACCTGATTGACTGTAACCCAAACTAAAATATATAACCATGTTATATTTCCCCATAAAATAACAGTTAGAGCAAAGTACATTATAATTTCAGCGAGGGAATGTGGTGAAGAAACATAATAGAACCAGTCCCCATGTGGTAACTTATGAGCCTCCGTAATTACTTTTCCCTTTTTATCCTTCCTTAAATTAGACAGTATCACAGTTACATTGTATTGATGTTTCCAAGCCCACAAAAATAGAACCACAGCGAACAGATCTTTATAACTTAAATCTTCCCAATGTAAATCAGCATCAGGTGCTATAAACTAACGTAATGAACTATCCAACATTTAAAAAACCACCTACTTACATGTATTATATACAAATTTTGATGTTTCTAACAGTATACCAAGAATGCAACCCGTATAGTGAAAGTACCCTCCCAAATAATGGATAATACTTATGCGTCCACTTTTTCCAAAAATTGATACATAGTGTGTATCATAAAATCTTCTCACGCATTGCAGTGTTAGTAAACTTACTCCCAACAGTGCAGAACTATTGCTTACTACAACACACACATTACAATAAGTTCTAAATTTACCACAACGCACTTCTTGCTAAGCGAAGTGATCCTCCAAAATAATCCAACATATGATACATAAACATTGGAACTGGCACTTTAATTACAAATATTAGTGATAAAGTAGAAAGAACAGAGGAATATACATAAAAATGTTTATACCATGATTTAGATACTTCAAACATTGCAAAGGAGAGCTCTCCTTTATATGAAAATTTGCCATAACGTAATGTCTGACTGAACACCGATGGAATATTTTTTTCAAATGTGTTCACTAAAGTTCCCAATAATATTACTACTGTTGTCATTAATGCAAATAGAATACTGATATAGTTTAGGTCTGGTATCTTACAACATCAAAAATTACAAAATTTACTAAAGTGGAGAAATCTGTACATATATAAATTTTAACGACTCTGTTTTTTTTTCCGCTATTTTATTTCGAAATACTTCACAATTGTAGATTAAATTATAATAGGTGTTTTTGCAATAAAACATTTCAATGGCATATTTTTAAATGCTTATAAATAATACACATTGAGATTTTTGTGGGAACACGAAATTTTATATTTGAAATTCACATTCTTTAATCGTATGCATAAATTTAAATAAATAATCACAAATTAATTCTTTAAGTGTGTTCGTTTAACTTGAAAGTGTAGTGTGGATCTATGAAACGCACTGTTTGGTTCGTTTTGTACAGTGGATGATGTATTACACCTTTCAATTTGTTTGTGTGGTGTAATATGCACCAGTTCAATTTATCTCCACCAGGTTTGTAGCAAGCGCTAGATTACATTGAAGTGTATGACGTTATATGTGAACTTTGTTTACAATCTCATGATCATTTTTGGTTACGAGATAAATTTAACATAGCTTATGACTCCAACAAACTAACATTTGTTATTAGAAATCAGACTGTCGGCCTGGAGGAAAGCAATGAAATTTACCTACAAATGGTAGGGTAGGATGGACAAAAGGAGTTGGTTGCACTTACATTTGTTGTAGATGATCAATTCACCTATGATTACTTCAGTAAAGCTATTGCTGAAAAAAGTTACAGAAGTTTGGGGTAACTGCTGCCTATATTGAAGAAGTGGACATTCATAGAATTGTTAAGCAACCAAATGCAGATCTAGTGGATCATTCCGAAGGCCAGAATTACTCAGATGAATTTTTTGAAAATATTAATCCAAACTGTGATTCTGAAGAAGTTATGGGTATAGTATTACCACTATATTTGCATTTCAATCTTTAAATCCATTTATGTATCTAGCAGGATTCAACATTTCCGAAGATGAAAATTCGGTATGGACACCTGAAGCAACAAAGTTATTTCTATCTGTATATAAGGATTTATTTCAAAAAGTAGGGAAAACTGCAGTTTTTAAAGCACAGAAGGCAATGTGCCAGTTGTTTGTTTTACAAGTATATAGTTTGATGTAATTGTAATAACATTATTATTACTTGACATCTGTGAAATTCATAAATTTCTTGCAAAGTTTTAATTTATGTTTATTAATATAATTATAATTATCACCACGTTTGAGTCCCATGAAATATTTTGAGATGAATTGCATTAATTAATTACAATGTATTTGATTGCATATTATGTTATCAGACTAGAATCTAATTATTTATATGTATTACATGAATTTTATAGAATAAACCACCTACTTTACACTTCCGAAGATGCTCAGAAACTATTAACATGAAAATTATATTGTTCAGCTATGATAATAATTTAATACTTGTGAAACTTGAATTAACTAGCTAACAACATGTCCTATAATCACATTTGCACTTAGATTTACATTACTTTGAACTTCTGCAACTTGCACTTGACATATGTGCTTAATCAATTCCAATTTGATTGAGGTTGATTGATTTGATTGATTTGGTTAATTGCTTTGATTGCTTGTGATTGATCTGATTGTTTGATTTTTCTATTTCCAATCACGCCTGCAACTATTACAGAAAACATTCATGAGTTTTACACTAAAAAATTTACATTTTGAGCTCCTGGGCCATGAGAAGGGGGCGAAGGCCCGAGAGCAAGTTGTAAAGCTCTATAACTGTCTTATAAGTTAGCGTTAAGTCCCCTTATTAGAATAGTCGTAGGTTCAAATCATACTCGCGGCAAACCTTATTTATGTAGTGTTACAAGTTAGCATTAGAACCCCGTATTAGAATACTAATTCAAATTTTCCGACAAGGGGCTAGGACAAGGGGCGAAGCCTCGTTGTTTGATTTGGTCGGGGTTGATCGGTGTGTTGAGGCCCAGATGCACACGTCTTACCTTAAAAGTTAGTGTTAGACCCCTTATTTCATATTTCCCACCATAACAATTACAGGGACCCGTATGAACTTTTAAAATATACCGCTAGGTAGCGCCAACTATATTACAGAAAACATTCATTAGTCTATACACAAGTAGATGGAGCTATTAACAAATTCAAAATTTGAGCTCGTGGGACACGGCAAGGGGCGAAGGCCCTAGAGCAAGTTACGAAACCCTTATTAGAACACAAATTCAAATTTCCCGCCAAGGGAGTCAGGGGGCTAAGCCCGAGAGCAAGTTGCGAAGCCTTATACCTGTCTTATAAGTTAGCATTAGGTCCCCTTATTAGATTACAAGTTTAAATTTCTCGCAATAAACAATCAGAATTTAAAGACTTAAATACAAATTCAAGTTTCCCACCAAGGGACCAGGGGGATAAGATCCGAAAGCAAGTTGCGAAGCTTTATGTCTGTTTTATAAGTTAGCATTAGACCCCCTTATTAGAATACAAGTTCAAAGTTCTCGCAATAAGCAATCAGAATGTAAACACTTAAATACAAATTCCAACGTCCAGCCAAGGGGGCGAAGTTCCGAAAACAAGTTAGGAAGTCCTGTCTTATAAGTTAGCGTTAAACCTCCTTATTCTAATACAAGTTCAAATTTCTCACATTAAACAATCAGAATGTAAAGACTTAAATACAAATTTAAATTTCCCTGGGGCCAGGAGGCGAAGCCCCGAAAGCAAGTTGTTGGACAAGGGGACTAAGCCCCCAGAGCAAGTTGCGCAGCCCTACACCTGTTTAAAAAATCCTTTAACTTTTATTAGCGTTTACGTACGTTTAATAGAAAAACAACCATTACTCTATACACAGGTATACTATAATTATGGGGTAAGGGGGCGAGCCCTAGAGCAAGTTGCTAAGTCCTACAGCTGTCTTACACGTTAGCATTAAGGCCACCTTATTAGAATACAGATTCAAATTTACCTCTATAATCTACAGACTTAAATACAATTTAGACCAGGAGGGCAGCCAACAAAGGGGCGGGGCTTACTCGAACCAATCAGGTAAAAGGAAATGGGTGTGGTCTAGCCTTAATGAAGCCATAGGAGCCTTAAATCATCACCTCAACGTAGACAAAATGGCCGCTAGACCACACCCTAGCGACATCCAACACCCCTAATCAGTGGGCTACACCGCCAAAAACGCTCTTAACATTGACAAAAGGAAACCCCAGGGGTTAAATAATTGGCGTCAAAACCACGCCCACGGGTTGAAAACCGCCCCCGAAAAGAATCCGACCCCTCTACTAGCCCCACTCCTAGACCCCCACCCACATTCTATCGCTCCCCCCCCATCGCTAGGATGTCACATCCTAAAATGCCACCATTCTACTCAAGTGAAATCCAATGGGAAATTATAAGCTCTCGAATTCCTGCTTCCCTTATTATTTGATTCAAAAACTTTACAGGAACTTTTCAGATGAAACTACTAGAAATATTTTACAGTTTATTTTGTGCTAAGCAATATCCTAATCTATTATACAATTCTTTTCTAGTATTGGCAAGAATGCGAGGCGTTATTTTCGAGCATTCTCCGCTGATGCGTGTCGTTAAAGCCTGTAAATCCGCAAATCTTTCAGAAGTGAAAATGCTGGATATTGAAGGTCCCCAAAGATAATAGTCATTTGGGGCAAGATCTCCAGATCTTGGAGGCCAGTTAATTGCACAATTGGGTCCGACTACACGGTAATTAAAACAATTATTAATAAAGTCTTTAACTTCTCGGCTGTTGTGAGCAGGATAACATCCATTTGAAACCAATTTTCTTCCACGGGAGCTACTTCTGCTAGAGCCGGTAAAATTGCTCTTGCAGCAAATCCAAAAACCTACCCAAACATTAATTTTTTGACGATGTTGAGATCGGCTTTCCACGACAATTTCACGCCTTTTTGTTTCTATAATTTTGCAGGTTTGGTTCATTATTTAACGTAAACGTACACTCATCCATAAAACAAATGTTCCTTGAAAAGTGTCGAGCTAGATAAGCCTTCTCCAGCATCTCAACAAAACTCTGCTCTTATCTCAAAATCTCCCTCAAGCAACTCCTGAGGGCACTGAAGTTTAGTCGAATGGAAATTATTCCTTTTCAAAATTTTTAATGCGGTTGCATTATGCATTCCACACCTGTTCGTAATTTCTCGAGAACTTATAGCAGGATTTTCAACAACTGCAATTAATACATTTGTAGTATTTCCATTTCAAACACACTTCTTTGAATATTGGCTTCATAATTTTTGGTGCATTTACACAGATTTACAAATTTGGCGATAATTCTTCCAATTATAGTATCGCTTGGAATGGGGCAGTTTGGATATTTTGCGCAAAATAAGGTACTTACTGTGCGCGTGCTATTGCCGGAATAAAACATTTTTACAATTTCTATTCTTTTTGAAACGGTGTACCACATTTTTTAAGTGTATTGTTATGACAAATAGGCTGATAACATGACAATATTTACAATCATTTTGAAAAAAAGATTTTTTTTGATAATGTAAAAGACCAATTGAATTGAAAGTAATATAAATTTATCTATGTCTAAACTTATTTTTGTAATAATTTTATGTATTAGAATAAATGATATTTAAACCTTCGATATCTATTTTTTTATTAATAGCTAAATTTTCACTATAAATTTCAATCATTTCCAAAATAATTCTTTTGCGTAAAATTGTTTTCATTGGCCAAAATTTGTATATTATTAACATCGAATACATGCCTAAGAAATACAGAATGCTCTGTTAAACTGTAAGTAAGTTTTTTTTAATTTATAACCATTTTTATGTGAATTTATCCTTAAATCTAAATTACGGGAGGTTTGCCCCATATAACATGAATTGCAATTTACAGTTAATTTTGTAAACTGCAACTGCATTAGATCTTTTTAATATAGGCATTTTATCTTTTTAGAAAATCATTTTTGTAAGGTATCAATCGGTTTTATTATAATTTTGTATTCATTATTTAATATATTTTTAAATATATTTAAAATTTTTTGGGTTAAGTTATTAAATAGTAGAAAACATATATCTATGATTATATGTATTAGAATTGCCAACATTGTTATTAGTATTATTATTATTATTACTATTATAATAATAATTATTATTATTTTATTTTTTTTGTAATATTGGCGTAAGCACATCGACTGCGTTGGTCTTTAGTGCTGTTCTGTATTATAATACTTTTTTTTTTGTATGACCCTTACAATTTGTGGTATACACCTATTGCTTTAAGGAACTGGGTTGTGTTTTTGGTATTTTCGGTGCTCTTCAGGTTATCTGCCAGTGCATTGGATATGGAAAATAGGTTTCTTGTATGGGTATATGCTGTACAGGAGCACATAATGTGCTCGACAGTTAAATTTGTTTGACATTGAGCACACATTGGATGGGGTTAATTTTTAATTAAGTGCTTGTGCGTTAAGGAAGTATGGCCAATTCGAATTCCATGCAGAACACTATTCTCTTCTAGTGAGCGCCAGCGGTGCTTTCCATTTCTCGACGGTTGGCTGTATATTTCTTAATTGGTTTTGTGCGTTAGTCCAGTTTGGTTGCCAAATTTGTTTTAATTTAGTTTTTAGGAAACTAGCAAAATTGGTGTTATTTTCGATAACAACGTTATCGTCATTAGGATCTTGTGCTGCTTGACGTGCGGCTCGATCAGCTCTTTCATTTACTGCGATATTCGTATGACTAGGAAGCCATGCAAATTCTATTTTGTGTCCTATGTCTTTCAAATATTTGATTGTTGAAATGATGTTCTGTACCAAAGCATCATGAGTGTATGGGTTTTGCAAGCTTGTAAGGGCACTACGGGAATCACTGACAATAAGAAACTCATTCATGCCTACTAAGGATTCGCAGTACCGAAGTGCTTGCCAGATGCTGTATAGCTCAGCTGCGTAGATAGACGTGTGGAGTGGCGTGGACCAGCGGTGTTCATTGCGTTCGACTGAGAAAGCGCATCCTACACCAGTATTTGTCTTTGATCCATCCGTGTACAACACTAGGCAGTTATGATATTTTGAGAGCAGTTCCCTAAACTCCGCCAAATAAATGCATTGAGGCGTATCCTCCTTATGATGTTTAGAAAGCTCATTGATTACATTTATACAGGGTGTCAACCACCACGGAATTTCCAGCGGCCCCAAGGGTAGCATTTGTGGAAGCTGTTCATTAATAAGTTCTAACGCACTATTTATATTGTGCCGCAGGAGTTTGTGTAATCTTTGCAAAGACATCGTTACAGAATAGGATGTTATGGTTTGGATGATTTGACAAAGCTTTAATTTTGCATGCGTATGTTAACAGTCTGTGTTTTCTATGTAAGGATAAACGTAATATTCCCGATTCACATAGCAAACTATTAGCTGGACTAGTGTAGAACGCACTAAGTGAATATCTCATTGCTGAATTTTGTATGTTATTATTACTTTTTTTTTCTTCCTTTCCGTGATATTTTGATCCATAGAGAAGTGGCGTCTACAACGATGGTAATTGGCACACTTCTAATGGATTTTTTCTCTTTTATTCATTTAGTCTTTCTTGTTTAAGGGTATTTTCCTATAAATCTTTCTTTGAGTAGGTGTTAATTATATTTCTCTGTATAAGCCGATTTCTTTAATGTACTTAAGAATGTTTGGAAAGTCAATGCTGTTTGACAACATGTTCATTCCAGTTATACTATGCTTTGTGCGATATGATTGTAGAGTTATACACCCTTCCATAATGTGCTGTACTGTCAGTTCGTCTCCACATTGGGCACATCTCCTTTGCCTTTGTTTAAGTAGTATGTAACTGTGGTTGATTCTAGTATGTCCTATGCGTAATCGGGTTATCACAACTTGATCTTTTCGTTTTAACGTTGAATTGCTGACACGCTGTTTGTTTGGATTTGGTTGCACTAACTTCAGTTGTGTTTGTACCGTAGACCATTGGTTTTCCCATTTTTGCTGCATTGTGTGTCTGATTAGGTTCATTGTATCTCGTACTGTGACGTTTTCTATTAGTCTTGTCGTTGTTGACATACTAGCTTGTCTTGCTGCTGTTCTTGCTTTTATTAGTTCTTCGTGTTTACTGTCTGCGTCTATACATATTATATCTACTCTTTTTCCGTATCTATTCAGCTCATTCCATACTTCTATTACTCTTCTGTTTAAAGGGTTTTCAGTAAATATATCAAATAGTGACTTTATTGTTTGTAGGCAACAGATAATTGTGGTTATTTGTGTCGTTTTGTTTTTGCACATTTCTAATGCCTTCAACATTGCCGCGTGTTCTAAACTTTCTAGGGTGTGAAAAGTCCTGAATCTCCATGCTGAAGTAATATTTCCATTTAATATTGCACATCCCTTCATTTTCTTACTATACCACGTTGCAACATACATGGGGTTTGCTGCTTTGATCTTGTTCCACATCTGCATATCGGAATTCTGAGTTTTGGGTGATGTCAACTCCCATTGCATTTTGTCACCTTTAGATTGCCAGAAGTTAAGATCGAGAAAATGTTCAGCCTTGAGGATTTTGTGGGTATTCACAATTGCAGGCACAGTGCGTGTTTGTTGCCAATCGTATCTGACGTGAAGTGTGGGGTTCCTGATGAGTTCAGAAAGGAAATGATTTGGCATAGCACATCGCTTTACTCCATGATTTAGTTTCTGCTGTTCAAATTTTAGGTCTAATGGCAAAGAGTTGTTTTCTACGTTGAGATTGTCTAATGGTGATGTACGGAATGCGCCGGTTGCTATAAGCATTGGTTTATTCCATACGGACTTAATTTTTTTCATATGGGATTTCGACGCTGTACTGTACACTTCTGAACCATATGCTAGCTTACTTCTTATAAAAGCATTTATAATTCTGGACAGCGTTTCTTTGTCGGCTCCCCATGTGTAGTTGTATTATTATTATTATTATTATTATTATTAATATTATTATTATTATTATTATTATTTTTTATTTTTTTTATTTTTTTGTTTTTGTTTTGTAGCTTCCAGTTTTGACAATGTGCGTCGACTACTGAGGTCATTGGCACATTGTTTCTGGTTGGTTTTTGCAGTTTATTTAGCGGTAAGTATTCGTATTATTTTATTTTCGTTTTCTTTTATTTATTTATCTCTTTTATTTTTTCTCATAAGTCCTGATATAGATTTGTGTCTTTTAAAAATTCTATAAGACTGTTTATTTCGCTGTCATTACACAACACTTGTTTGTCTTTTACTTTGTGTTTATCTCTGTGCCTTTGTAGCTCTTTGCATTCTATTATTATGTGCTGTGTTGTTAGAGTCTCGCCACATTGTGGACAATCTCGTTTTCTCCCTCCCGTAAGAAGGTAGCTATGTGTAAGTCTTGTATGACCAATACGGAGCCGTGTTATTACTATTTGTTCTTTGCGCGTTACGGATTGCGGAAGGTTATATGTTTCAGTGTTCGGCTGTATTGATTTCAGTTTTGACGTGCTAGAAGACCATCTGTCGTTCCACAATCCCTTCATTTTATTGTTAATGAACCCTAACGCATCTTATAGTGTAATTTCTTTAATAGTCTGTGCCGTTGGTGTTGTGGCAGCTTGTTTAGCTGCTTTGATTGCTTCCTCAATGTTTGCGTGATGTTTCATCGTTATAATTGTTACTTGTTTTCCTCTTTCTTTGGTTATATTCCACTCTTCGATTAGTCTTTTAGTTAACCCAATTTTTGTGAAGGGGCATTTTAATTGGTCAAGAATTTGAAAATTACCGAAAATGTTTATTACCTGATCTGCAATTATATTGCAATTTTCAAGTACTTTTAATAGTGTTACACTCTCTATGCTGGCTTTAGTATAGATTTCGGGGAATTTCCAAGCATGTACTGTGTTTTCATACACAACAGCGCCTCCTTTCGCTCTCTGTGAATTCCAGACACCTATATAAATATTTGTTTCGTCTTTTGCTTGGTTTTTTATGTTTCTGTATAGCACATTAGGAGTAGATAGTTTCCATGGTGGTACTATGTTGGCTGGTTTCCAAATATTGAGTGGCATGAAATCGTATGATGCCAGTTCTCTATGGATCGTTACTACGGCCGGTACGGTTTTAGTTTGCTGCCAGTGGTATTTGTCCAATATGTGAGGGTTAGATATCGTGTCATGCAAGAAGTGTGTGGGTTTTGCGTAGAGCTTGATGCCATATCTTAAAATTTGCTGGCGAAATCTAAGGTCCAACGGTAACGATTGGTTCTCCACATCTAAGCTTTCTGTAGGGGATGTTCTAAAGGCTCCCGTTGTTAGCAACATTGCGCTGTTCCATACAGAATATATTTTCTTTAAATTTGATTTAGCGCTAGACTTGTATACTGCGGAACCGTATTCCAACTTACTTAGTATAAATGAATTCACTACTTTTTGTAATGTTTGCTTATCGGCCCCCCATGTATAATGGCTTAAAACTCGGATCCTGCAGAGCAACAGCTTACATTTTGCCACTACGTATCCTATGTGGTTTTTCCACGTTAATTTAGCGTCTAGCATCATTCCTAGGAATTTATGTTCTTTCGTGTACTGTATCTCTGTGTTGTTAAGGTATAGAGTGGGCTCTTGATGAAAATGTCTCAGGCGGCAGAAGTGCATGGCTTTAGTCTTTGTGTCTGCGAATCTAAATCCGCGTATTTCGGCTTCCTTGATAAGAGTGTTAATGTCGTCCTGTACTATATTTGACATCTGTTCTAGATTTTTCCCTGTAGTAATTATACACAGGTCATCTACATATAGTAACGCCTTAGTTGCTTCATTTACCTTATCAGCTATATTGTTTATTGCTACTGCAAATAAGGTTACACTCAAAACTGACCCTTGCGGAATTCCGTTTTGTTGTATCTTTCTTTCAGAAAAGGTGTTGCCAATTTTTACCCAAATCTCTCTTTCTTGTAGGAAATTGTGAATGAACTTGAGGAGGTGGCCTTTAATATCCCAACTTAACAGCGTTTCAACGGTTCCATGTCTCCATACGGTGTCATAAGCCTTGCGTATGTCGAAGAAGATTGCTAAACAGTGTTGTGTGTTAGTGAAAGCTTCTTTCACTATTTGGTCAAGCTTCATAATTTAGTCTACCGTTGAATGTCCTTTTCTAAATCTCGCTTGGTAAGAGCTAAATCTATTTTCCTTTTCCAGCACTGTTGTAAGCCTAAAATTGACCATGGATTCTAGGACCTTGGATAAGCAAGAGGTGAGTGAAATAGGCCTATAGTTCTCTGGTTTATTATTATTGTTTTCTCCTTTAGGCAATGTGATGATTGTCGCAAGTTTCCATACTGTCGGGAAGGTGCCTGTAGCATATATTTTATTATATAGGTCTAGTAACGTTTGCTTTATTTCAGAAGGAAGGTGCTTTATCATATTAGCGGTAATCATATCGTAGCCTGGTGCTGACTCTCTTGCTTGCTGTAACGCTCTTTCCAGCTCGGGAATATCAAAATGAAGATTTTATTATTTATTTCCAGCGTTGGAATTCTTGGTGGACTTTGTGATCCCACAATGCATTTAACCTTTCTCCACATTTGGTTTTGTGGGCTAGAAGACGTTAAGGTGGACGTATATTCCTGCCAAGACCGTTTTTGGGCTTTCCTCTTTTCCTCCCTTTCCCTAGCTCTTGCTATCTTAAAAGCAATGCAATTTTCGTGGGTGCGGTGTTTTTTAAACCGGTTCAGTAATCTTTTCTTTTCTTGGTTCAAAAGTTTTATTGTGTCGTCCCACCATGGAACCGGTGGTCGTTTTATCAAACCTCCTTTGCGCGGTATTGTTTTATTCGCTGCATCAAGAATGGCGTTGGTTAGATTTACTGAAGCTTGGTCGGTAGTACCGGATATGTCGGGATTTCTTATTATCCTTGCATAATTCTCCCAGTCTGCTTTTTTTGTGTTGTACTTCCGGTCTGCTGTAAATGTGTGTGTTTTAATTTGCAGTTCTATTACTATAGGAAAATGATCGCTATAGTGTAGCTCTTCCAAAACTTTCCGTGTACCAATGATGGTCATATTAGGTGATGCTAGCGAAAGATCAATATTATTATTATTATTATTATTATTATTATTATTACTGGAATTTAGGAAGGAATATTACTAAAAAGTAATTTACTTAATAAATATTTTGGGTAAGAATTTTCAAGTAAAATTTCTTTTAGTATTTCTAAATTTTTCTTGATAAATTGTGGATGCCACAGTTTCATAATACGATTTTCTAAGCATAATACCAAATTAATCTTAGTTTTTATATTGTTGGTACAAAAAATAATTAAATCTTCCTAAGTTGGTAGGTTTAATGTACCAGTCCAACCTTAAAACGTTTTCAGAAGTTCTAATTACTTTAATATCTATGGTGGGAAATTTGAAAATAATGGGCGCTAATGTTAATTTCTAACACAGGTATAGGAGCTTGTATTAAGGTCTGCGCCCCTTTCCGTGGCTCCTTTAACGATAAATCGTATTCTAATAAGGGGCCACAATGCTAACTTGTAAGATAAGCATAGAGACTTGTGTTAGGAGTCTGCGCCCTCCCGTCGTAGCCCCCTTGTTGCGAAATTTGAATTTTTGTCGCCATCTAATTGTATATGGACTAATGAATATTTTCTGTAATAAAGGTGACGCCACCTAGCGGTATATCTCTAGGACTAATTAGGGTTTGCTGGTGGCGCATTTAGTGGTATATTTTTTAAACTAGCAAATGTTTTCTGTAACATACGTCGATCGTGCTTGTCTCTCTCGGCTCTTTCTCAAACGAACAAGTCTATTAATCAAATCAAATCAAATTAATTAAGCAAATCAATGTCAAACAAATCATGCTCGATCAAATCAAACAATCAGGTCAATCACGATCAATCAATCTCAATAAAATCAAATCATAACTTACAGCTTTTCAAAAACCAGCATACAGTTCAAAAATACTGATTTGGTTTAATTACAGCTTCCTTGCTAAAAATCATCCACAGCCGTCAAAAAAGGGGTGCGAAGTGGGCGAAGTCACGTGGTGGGCGTGGCCTATGGCGGCACAAAAAGTGGAGGGGATGGTGTCTCGGTTGTACTGATGTGATAGGAATAATTTTAGATCCCATTGGAGTATCAAACATTTCTTTATGAAGTTGGTTATTAAAAGAAAAAAATGAAAGAAATAAGTTATTTCCCAACAAAATTTTAGATTTAAGTTACAATTCTGGGAAATACCATCTCAATGGTTTTTTAAACACTTTTTTCAATTAAATACGTAGGTATATTTGTAAGTAATCAAATAACGTCTAAGCCTATTAAAACATAAATATTAGGTAATTTCTAATTGTTAAATTTTTTAGCAAAACTAAAAGAATCTGATCTAATAAGTGATTATCAAAGTTGTAAGATCTTGTTAAAATATTACTAATAAAATCATTTAATTTGTTATTAGGAGTATTAATACTAGAAATTATGGTCCTAAAACACAGATTCGGTTTGTGAATTTCAGATAAAGCATAAAATTTTGCAGAAACTGCATTATAAATCATAAGATCTTTAAGATGTTTTTTCATCAATCATTTTTTGTTGAAATGTACTAGTTGGACACGTAAAAATTTTTTATAGTGCCTTGTGTCATCTAAAAGAATTAAATAATATTTTATATAAACTTTCTTTTCAATTACAACTGTAACATTGCCTTTACCTGCCTTAGTTTTCTTTTAAAAACTTTTTTGTCCAATTATATATTTATTGTAGTATTTTAGATACGGAAGAAACGAATATTTAGCGAAAGCTCGATCAGAATTAAAAGTTAAAATAAATCTGGTTATTACCACTGATACCCAATAACCTCAAGTATTATGAATAATAAACACTGTCGATGTAAATTTAACTTGTTTAATTAATAAAATGGGATTTTTTGAAAAGATTAAGATCTTTTATAGAATACATTTAAAGAATTCACAAAAATAGATAACAAATTGGTTAAACTAAGAAATAGAAGAATTTTTCTACTAAAATGCACAACATTTAATATAATTCCTAATCATATAAGCTCTAAGAAAAATCTATTATTACCTTGCTTGCATACACATGGCTACAAAGAATAATATTTGTTTTTTTTTCAATCTGTAATAATTTCAAAATTATTGAGTAAAAATTTTATATTGTTTTTATGAAAATGGGAAACGATTCAACGTCAACTAAGTGATTTTAACTTTAATAATTACTCAACAAATTCCCCTTTCCTTTTATCGGGACGCTCCAGCTAGCTTAAGAACGCGATAAACGGTTACTGTTATCATTCATCAAATTATCCTCAATCTAATGTTAATAATCACCTGTACTTTGCAATTAATACAGCTTGTTCTCTTCAGTATTTACACACGTAGTGTTTGTATACGCTTTTAAGATTTGTAACAGTCAATAATAAAAAAGAATCAAAAGTGATAATATTTAATTAAGTCAAATCCTAAATGCCGACTATTTTGTTTACAGCGTTTTATAAAAATGATTCTAATTCTATGTTAGTATTTTTCTTAATATTAACATGCAAAACAATCCTTCACAAATGATCAAGGAAATGTATTCTCGTTCAGCATTTGTATCTAAACATAAATTTAAAAATAAATAAAACACCAATTTTCGTTTATTTATACGATCAAAAGGTTCTTACTTGTTATAATTTCGTTCGAACTGGTGACGTAATGCTTGCGTTCCTTGGACCGGTGAAGAGGCCTCAAATAGGTTATAGACTGCTGGCGCTATGTTCTCTTTGTTTTTTCAATATCTTCTTTGGATCATTGTTGGGGATGAATACGATTCTAATTTTTTTCATCAGTTAATGATTTTAGTAAATAATTGCTCGATATATTTACACTATACGGTTTTTACTTAATTTTTCCGTTTTAACTACAAATTCGCGATCGTAGCGTGCCACTAAAGGGCGACACAAAATTTCAACATGGCTGCTATAGAGGTGAACAACAAAGTTGTTTAGTGTTGGTTTATGTGTATGGCAGTGAATTTTTTTAAATTTCGAGCGATAATTATGTATAAAAGGACTGTTAAATATCCATTTACCGTAAAGTAACTAATTTTTAATATAATGGCAACAGTTGAAGTAACCATCTTCAATATATTAGAATATATTTGTGAAAGAAGTCGACCACTTCAGGAAGGTGAAGCTGTTTTCAAAGCTGGCCATATAATATCATGTGGTTTAGAAGAAGAATCTTCCAACATAATATTGTTTGCAGACATCAAGCTTGACAACTTCGCCGCATGAAATTACATTAACTTTGCATGAAGATGTTATCCAGTGGAGGTGTCTTTGTACATGCAAAGCCGGCATGTCTGGTTTTTGCAAACATATTGTAGCTACCCTGATTTACATCAATAGGTAACACATTTTTACAATCTTATACTTGGCATGTTACAATAAAATGTACATCGTTAATATTAATTGCATTTTATGTGGTCTAGACATGCAGTCCTAGAGCTTGTAAGCTGTACTGACTTACAGCAAAAATGGGGCAAAGAAAAGAAGGCTGTGGAAGAAACATACCAGACTAAGCCATTTAGGGAATTTTGCCACCCAGCAAATAAAAAGAAGTATCATTTTAAAATTTCATCAGAGCTAGATGATAAGAACTTTGCTTCACTGTCTACAGGTGAGTACTACCTATATTTTTTTATATACCTATTCAAAATTTTTCGTGCATCTAATGAGTTTGAATATTTTAGGTGTTGCTGAATCTGCCCTAACCAAATTTATTAGCAGGACATTCGATGCAGACAAACATCAACAAATCTCAACAAAATCTGACATACAAAATTTCGCAGTACTTTCTGCAGGTATTCCTTAAATTTTTCTAGTTTTTATCAACAAATTATGAACATATCTTACATTTTCAGGTGAATCGTTACCATTCACTTGTATTAACAAGCCTGATTTAGAAATATCTGGTATTCTAGATGGGTACCTATACAGAATGTTTCATGTTTATTCTATCCTAACACTTGTATTTTACTGATAATAGTACTTATTAAATAATTCTTTATTAATTTTAACTTTGTAAATGATCTTTCCAACATCGTAACAGTAACCAGTGCAGTCAAAAACAGTAATATAGCGGGTCTGTGGGGGTTGTCTGTTACGCCAGTGAATGAAATATATAGGTATTTCATTTTACTTGTTTTAGGAACGTATCAAAGCTGTTTAAACACATAGATGGGTCAGAGTTTTTAAAACAGTTTGAAACTAACCTTAAGTTACAGAATTTTGAGCTCAAGCCATGTTGCAAACAATTGGTTAATGGCCTCTCATATGTAAATGAGTTTGAGGTGGCTCAATTTAAACAAGGTTCTCCACCTTGGACAAAAGAAAGAGAGTTAAGAATTACAGGTACTGTAATGATGTTATCAATATTTTTCCACAAATTTTTATTATTTTCTTTAAAAATCTAGGGTCAACCTGCTACTCAATATATACCTTCAAAAAAACAGAAGATTGGGAATCAAAAGCAAAAAAAAAAATTTTTTTCCAAAACACTTCACAACTAGATTTATTGAACATGGCAAAAAATATGAGAGTGAAGCATAGGAGTTGTACAGCAAAATTAATAATTGCGAAGTAGTTACCTTGGGATTGGTTGTTTGCAGAACATTACCTTGGTTGGGATTTTCTCCTGATGGAGTTGTTTTCGAAAATGGTTCACCAACAAAATTGATTGAAATTAAATGTCCATTTTCCGGTAAGAAACATTATTAGACCTCTTGGCAATTTTTACAAAGTCATTACTATTTTAGGAAAAACAGAGCCTTTAAGCTACTTTTTGGAGACATGCAGCTATTTGGAGTTAGAAGAAGGTGTAACATCATTAAAAAAGAAACATGCGTACTATGGACAAGTAGGTACAGCTGGGAATGGCTATTTTAAATATTAAGGAAACTGACTTAATTATCTATAGTAGTTTTTCTAAATCATATATACAAGTAAAAGTGCCTTTTAATGAAAGTTTTTCAAAGGATTTAATAAACGAAGTGTCTTGTAAATATTTTAATATGTTGCATTTCTATTGTTTAAATAAAGATTAGTTTTTAGTTACAATACAAATTGTGTTTATTAAAATTTAAGTGTAAATATAAGAATATTGTAATAGTAGTTTTCGCAACTAGTACACTACACATTTCTTGGTGAGAGGCCGTTCTTTTTTTTACCCGAGGCGTAGCCATGGGATAAAACATTAGGCCAAGGACCAAAAATATGACAGCACACATGTTGCGAACAAAGTTTCTTGTATCGTTTACCTAAAATTAGAAAAAAAATTAAATTTTGGAATATTTGTTGACAAACGTCTAATTGAATACATAAACAAAAAAGTTTATGTATTTAGTTATATACCACCTTTTTTTTATGTATTAAAAGTAACGATTACAAAAATATAATCGTGTGTTACAAATCTCTTGCATAATAGCACCAAAAGAACTCTTGTTTCCATGTTAGACCAAGTAGAATTATTACAAGTTTAATTAAATAGACTTAAAATAAAAAGCATATGTGAATAATATATATATATATATATATATATATATATATATATATATATATATATATATATATTGAGATGATTCAAATTACATTCAAGTAGCTACGTAAGTCGCATAGTGAATTATTTCTTTAGTTGGTACAAAGTGGTACATATCATTAAATAATTCTAGATAAGAATGGTTAATAAACATTGAGATGTTTGTAAATTTAAATATTTTTTTATATAATGTTAATATGAGTATAATCGACAGCACATTACATTGAAGTATAGGGTATGTTTGTTATCGTTATGATTTAATTCAAGTTTTATTTAGTTTAGTAAGTTTATTTAAACAATGTTCCCTGACGACATGTGATACAAGTTGTAGTTGACAAAAATAATGTTAAAAACTAGATATAGGCTGGTATCAATGTCACAATGCATATGTACGCAGCCAAGAATCATAAAAACATTCGTGTTAGTGCGATAAACATATATCAGTGCTAAAATTACGAAAAAACAGAACAAGTACATTAGTGAGTAACTATAAAACATAAATTAAGCAGCAGAGGAATTATTGTGTTTAATCAATATTTAATGACCTTAAACTAGTGGTTTGCAACATTTCGACACTAGTCGTAGAAGAACTTATGAACCTACGAAAGTGGTAAAATAAATTAATTTGGGACAAGAACATTAAGTTTAAACACTTTCACAAACAGTTATAGTGGTTAAAAGTTGAAATTTTACATTTAAAATTGTATTAACAATATGAGGTTATGTTATTTCCTGTTATTTAATGACCTTAAACTAGTGGTTTGCAACATTTCGACACTAGTCGTAGAAGAACTTATGAACCTACGAAAGTGGCAAAATAAATTAATTTGAGACAAGAGCATTAAGTTTAAACACTTTCACAAACAGTTATAGTGGTTAAAAGTGTGAAATTTTACATTGAAAATTGTATTAACAATATGAGGTTATGTTATTTCCTCACATAAAATTTATATAAAAACTATTTTATATTGAGACAATTTGTGTAAAATAAATTAGTAGAGGCAAAAATAGTAAAGTAGCCTCAATTTCAAGTTACAATTCACTATATTTGTGTCCATGTTGTTAAATTTAGTTTTTAAGGTTGTTGGAAAAATTAAAATAATTTTCCTCTCAAATTGGCCGTAGGCATGTAAAAGATGAATATTTAGGGGTAGTAGCATCCCATATTCATGTAGAAATCATTTCCAGGCGTGTAAAATACATAAAATTAGCGTAAAATCAATAAATAAGTGTGAAAATTAACTTAGTTATTAAGTGTAGGAATTAGTTCGTGTTTGGTTTCAAATTATAGAGAAAATTATGTAGATTATGAAAATGTTATTAGTTTTAAGAAAGGTTTACGGGGACCAAAGTTATGGGGTTTTGAAATTATATCGTAATGTAAAAATTGTTGTAGCCAATTAGAATTTAGGAAATATTCTTGGTAACTAGTTAGAACAATCGAAGATTTGGTCGTCAACCAAAATCATATAAATAGAAGTGCTTTAGGATTACAAACGCTCTTAATTTTCCTCTTTTCAACAGCTTGCTAAAGTAAGGTGTTGCCAAATTTTTTGTGAAAATATTTTGTAAACAAAATAACGTCACTTCGTTAAAAACAAAGTGCGATTTTAGTATCGGAAGTGTTAAAGAAACAAGTGATAGTCTTTTGTCGGGAAATAATTAAATTAAGGTTAGTTTACCTTTTTAAATTTTAAAATCGGAGGTTATCGATAGTTTATGAAAATATTTCCGCAGTTTCGACATTGTTTGTTTTAAATTTATGTTGTTTACGTTGTTATGGATATTTAATTGTGTTTTATTCGTGTTCTTATTATACACCTTATTTATTGGAAGTGTGTTTAATTTATAATAACCTTCAACGATCCATGCTTTTCAAAACTTATTTTGAAATAAATACAAGAAGTGATGATTCTAAAAATAAAGATTCATCAATATTATAATAACATTAGTGAAACTTACCTAAACGAAGAAGCTGTTTATCTAAAAGAAAATTTGGATGTTCGAGGAGCAGAATTGGAGTTCGAAGGAGCGGTTTTCTACAATCAACTTCAGCAGCAGTAACCAAGAAAAGGAGGACTTTTATGTAAGTACTTCATTGTTGACATTGATATTATATTGTTGTGTTCATAATTTCAACCCTTTGTAATCATGATGTGCAACAACATGTATGCATGTCCAAAGGGAATATTATTTGTTCTAAAAATTTAAATAGTTAATATTATATTGTTTTTAATTCAAACGCATTTATACTTACTTGTATGTCGAATTTCACTTTTTATTGTAATCCAAAGTCACAGGTTTGCGTATTCACAGCGCATGCCCAAGTATACTCTTTTAAGAAATTTTGTTATGTACAAGGTGACACAAATATTAATGCAAATTAAAACTTATAACTCAATTTCCTTGAACAAGTTAGATACGATAAAACATAATTGGACATTAACTCAATGTGCCTTAATCAAATTGACTATGATTATTATATTCAAAATCTTAATATAATTCAAATTAATTATCATTTATTTTATCAGTTTAAAAATAAAGTTTCTTCTAAATTTTGATCCCTATCCCCTTTGATGAGTCTTTACATGCGGCTGTTTTTAAAAGTTAGTTTGGACATTATTAATAATAATAAATAGAATAATAATATAAATTATAAATATAATTTTAAACTAGGAGAATAGGGGGGAAATATCAGTTCAATATATATATATATATATATATATATATATATATGTGTGTGTGTGTGTGTACTTACATACAACTTATGATTTTGCAAATATTGTTTACAACTTATAACATTTTATTGTCTGCCAATATAGGCGAAGATAAATTTACAATTGCTCCAATTATTGTGATAATATAATCTGCATATGGTATTAGGTACCAATTAAACCATTCTCGTAATATTTTAAAAATTTTTATTCTTTGAATTGCCCTTTCCACATGAACCCTGGACCTTGCAATGCCTGCTGTTCTTTCTGCATCATTTTTTGAAAATTGTTTTTGTTTTCTTAAAAAGGGAGGTCTAATTAACATTACCATTTTCTCATTGCATTCTTTTTCTATCATAATTCCTTTGTCTGTCATAATTGCATCATAAATATCTAATTTATCAATCACTTTTTCATAATTAAATACAGCTTTATCAGAAGCACGACCTCCATATTCTGCACTAATAAATGAAATTACCCCTGATGGAGTTATGCCAATTAAGTACTGAATTGTATGTTTACCCTTGTAGTGTGAATATGAGGAAATTCTGCTCTTTAAACATTTCAACTTCTTGATTTGTATTGCAGTGCAGTCCAGGAGCACCCTTGTACGTTTATAATTTTCAAAGCACTTGGGCATATTTTTTAAAACCTCTTCTTCACTTGGCCAATAAATAGCTGTTTTTAAACTAACAGCAAGTAGACTTACAGTCGAATAAAACATACTTCTGCATAAATATTGACTTATTTTAAATAAAACAGCTAAACAGGTAAAAGGGATATTAAGTTTTAACTTGCATAGCACTAAAAGAACTCTTGTTTCTATGTTAGGCCAATTACATCCATTATAATGTGTAGTGTTCTCTGCACACCTTATAACGGTCTTTAAAATATGGTTGTTAACACGTAAAATGCAAATATTTCCTATTTTACAAAAAAGAAATAATGTTTTATTGTGTATCTTATTACCAGTAAAGTTCATAAGTTTTTCATCTGAATTTAAAATTTGGGACAAGTCGAAGAATGCAAAAAACTCTGTTTGTGTTGATTTTTCCTCAATAAATGTGTTTTGCAACGGGGGCTCTGATAATAATTGTCGATGTTTAGTTAAAGCCAATCCTGAGGTTGTTGGTTCTGAAATATTTTGTGTAACTGTAATGGTATCTGCATCCACTAAATCCATGTCGTCATTAACCATTTCAGTTTCATCTATGGTCAAGTTAGAAGAGCATTTTTGAAGCCTGAATTAAAAAAAATGGAGTAGTATAGGTATAGTAACATACATTAACATGTAAGAAACTTACCAATGCCTCTGTGACCTATCAAGTGTTTTCTTTATTTAGTGTTTTAATTTGGGAAGCTTCTGGCTTGGTACCACATTTTTCTTAAGTCTTCGTCTTTTATTGGTAGCTGAAAACAAACGCATAACCTTAAAAAATTATTTTCTATTGATTTCAATGGACACTTACCAAGAGTAAAATCTGAGTCTGTAAAATGAAGTGAGCAAACTAGCATATACCTTGTGACGGGTTTTCCAATTTTTAATATATTTTTCCATGTTTGATTTAATTTTACATCAGAAGGAAAGGTATGAAGAGATATTTCTGTAGTGCAATATGAAGAGCACTGGGGCACTGAACATATCTTTCTAGATTTAGTCTCCACTGATTTGTGAACTGATTGCATTTTTACGATCCTTTAATATGCTTTTATTAAAAGAACTTAATTTACTTCAAATATTTTGTTAAAAACATTTCTTTAATTAATAATAATTAAATTAAAAGTTTAAAATACCATAAAGGTGCATATAACCAAATATTTGTTGTTCACCTCTATTCGTGTTTGAAAGTGCACCAATAGATGTCGCCCTCTTCGTCGATTATCGCGAATAGCTTGCGTAATAAAATGCAAGCAAGGTACGAAAGAATCATCAATGTTTTTGTTTATTACGTTTTCTATATCGATCTACTAACTGGGTCGATTGTGTTATTGTACACTCGCTACCAAAACATCAACTTGGAAAACGCTATTGTAAATTATTACGCAACCTTTTTATTATCGCCAACTTGACAACATTTACACCTTTCATTCTTTTTAGCTTTTCCTCGCATTGGTAAGGAAAATATCACTTATATTTCTTGATCACTATATCAATTAAATTTTCGTTATAATTTCACGATTTACAGTGCAGCAAAACTTAAGCTGCAGTTATCGCTTTTCAACGGTTTGGTTACTTTCAATTCAACCAACTCTTAGTACTCTTAGTACGACTCTTTCTATTCGCTTACTTCATGCCACTGACTAATAAATACACATCATTATAACAGCGTTTCTACTTGCTCTCTTTTACAAAACAGTCACACCTGCAAATTGCCGCGTATATTTAAAAGCTTTCCAATTTAATATTTAAATATTCGTCGAAACAAGCTTAAGCTTTTCATCGTAACATTAATATTGCATCTACACACAAATAACCAATAACCATTTAATATCATTTAACAGCTATAAATTATTAAAAAACAAAATTATTAATATCCTTCCAAAACATATTGCAGTGAAATTCGTTAATTTTCAAAATAATGCATATAATCCTATTTTTAATAAAATAAGATTAATAATTTAAAGAAATTTAATAGTCAATTAAATGAACAAAAATTCTTTAACAAAATTAAAGATAATTGGTTAAAACGTTATACTAATGTAGTAATTCCAAGAAATGTATATAGGTAACCTTTCGGCTTTAGGTGGCAGGTTTAACTTACCAATATGCAAAAATGATATCCACATACGATCGATTTTATCAGATATAAAATATATGACTAAATTTATAAATCCTAATAGTACTTTAATTATTGAGATTAACATTGAATTGTGCTTTTAAGATATGATACCTTGGGACACTACAGATTTGGTGCCATGACCAGGATGTTGTGTTGCATTAGGGACGTTTTTGTTTCTTTTTTTGATTTTAATTACAGTAGCTTTCGCAATTTCAATTAAAGATGAGAGGACAGTGAGAGAGCGATTTTTATTACTTTGTTACGCAATCTTTTGAACGATTATTTTTTTGTTGAAAAACAGGTAAGTAGTAATTAAGATTTTGATGTAATTATTTGTGAATAAACCTAATATATATATATATATATATATATATATATATATATATATTTTGAGATGTTCAGAAAGAAGTAAAAGAAGGATCGGACAGTTTAAATGATAATTTAGTAATAAAAAGGGATGATTTCAAGCTCGATACATGTGCGAGACATTGTTTTATAGAAATCTGGTTTACGATGGGTTTAAAGTAGATTTGTTTTGTACAAAATAGTCTGAATATTATTTATACAATTTAGTTTCATCATAAAAAGCATTGTGCTACCAACAAAAATGTCAAGAATGTTAAATACACTTATTTTCGTAAAGTCAATTTAGTATTTCCTTTATTTCAATAAAAGTCAATTTTTCGAGGGTATTTTGGCAAGTGAACGCTTTACAGGTGTTTAAACATAAATTGTATAGCTAGGATTATATTAGGGATATTGTATAAATAGTTTTAGAATGCAGGAAATATGAAAATTTCATAAAAGGGTTATAAATTGGACATATTAGACATTTTTCTCACATATTTCTGGATGCAACTCTGTTACAAACATTGTGATATAAGTTTAACAGCAAGAACAATGCATAGAACAGTTTAACATAAAGACATTCATAGTTATATACATTTTTATAATGAAAATTTCAGTAAGTGTGTTAGACGATGGGACTTTTTTAATGCAACACTATATGACACAATGCATTAGAAATGAACAGTGAAAATAATAAAGACAAGTATTACAAACCTCTAACATAACATTTTGAGTGATAAAAACATTTTTAAATATAAGTTATTTGCTATTTTAGATTTAAGTTTGGTTATGTTATAATTTCTAGGTTTTTTGCATAAATTTATAGTTTTTTCATATTATTAGGCTTTAATTATCCTCTTAAAGTAATTAATAGGAGTTCTTTCTCAGTATCTCACAGTTTTTAAAAGGATACATTGCATTTCACCACAAAATTTTGTGAAATATGAGGTGAATTTAGAATATTTTTACATAAACTTAAAATTTCTTTAAATTTGAGATTTCTAACACTAAAAGTGTGTTTTCTGATGTAAAATTTTCCCAGGATTCCGTTTATGTAATTAGATTAAGTGTAGCTTGTAAGTTTAGGTAGTTATAAGCAAATTCAATTTAGATTAAGTGATTTCGCATATTATTTTTAGGAACCATAGCTTGTTAGGTGTCTTTTTATTCGAAATTTTATGTAGTTTTCATTTCTGTTGTTAGTTTTTAAATTCGTTAATGTATAAGAAAGTTATGGCCAAATTTCTATTTTAGTCCAAATTTTTAAATGTGTCAACCAATCAGAGCCTTAGTTACATAGGTAGAATGGCTGAAAAAAATTGAATTTTTAGTAACAACCAAAAAGGTATAAAAGGAATTGCCCTGGAAGTGCTGAGCTCTCTAGAATTTGTTCAAAGTTTAAAAAAAGGTTAAAGCAGTGTTGTGCATTTCTGTAATAAGTAAGTTTACATAACCTAATTTAATTATCGTAAAGAAAGTTATAATTAACGAAGAAAATATTCGAGGGCAATTGTTTTTATACCGGCGATTAAATTAAATAGTTCGGTCTCCGATACCTGTTAGTTTTCGGAAAATATTTTGTACGAGTTAATTTGTGTTACGATTTTGTTAAGAATTTTCGTGTTATCAAACTTGAGTTGATTCCGTTCTACCAAATTAAAATCACATTTATTTGGTTATTGGTGTTTTATTTCTGGGTACAATTTCCTTTAAATAATTAATATTTGATCCGGCATCTAAAAATAAAAGTGAAATAATAACAAAATTTTGGACAACATTTAAACATTTTTTTAACGATACCAATCAATAAGCTTTAATTTACTTAAATAAAAATTTTACCAAGATAAAATAAGTGACTGGAGTGTTGCCGATTTGGAAGAAAACATTGTTAGTTTTTGGAAGTTGGTGTCATCAACAACCCGAGAACCGGTCAGCAGCATATGGGTGTATGGTAACAGCTAGAATCGAGTGGAAAGTGCCTGCATCAAATTGGAACAACTCGAAGACATCAATTTGCATTGGGGACAGTATATGTGAGTCACATTTTTTTTTATATAACCCTATTTTATTGTGTACATTGTTGTGTTATATTTCCTGCAAATTATTATTTATTAGGTATATGTATTGGTATAGAATTTCAAACATTACTTGTATAAACACCTGTAAAGGAAACAAAATTTTAAATTATTTTCATATTCTAAATTTAATTGTGGACGTAAACAGTAAATTTCCAAATTATTATTTGACAATTTTGACATTGTTAATTTCACTCAATTACGTTACAACGCATGCGTTGGAAGTAAATTATATTCAGACTCATTCTTATACATTTGTGATAATTTTTATAAAGTGTAATTCATATAAATACACACACACATCCAGAATAAAATTAATTTTCCAACTAAATACATTGATCCCTATCCCCACAACATCAACACACAATTCAAAAATAATATTTAAATAATTACATCACAAATTATATATATATATATATATATATATATATATATATATATATATGTGTGTATATACACAACGTTGTTTTTCCAGGTTTCTTCTCGTGCATCCACATTCCATTTGTGCTGTCTTGTCTTTCTCTTCTTTAGATTTATCGCCTTCACTTTTGTTGTTTTTATCTTTCTGATTGATTTTTCTTTTAATAATGGTTTCCATGTATTGGGTAAACGTTGTGCGTCATCCCTTGTGTTTAAGTTATGCGCGGCTGTTTAAAAAAAACTATGGCTTCTCTTATTATCCGTTGAGTATTGTATTCTATGTTGGACAGCATTTTAGTCTTATTCCAATCGATGTTGTGTGATGTTTGTTGTACATGCTGTGATAAGGATGAAGTGGATTGGTTCCTTATCACCGCGTTTTTGTGTCCATCTTTCCTCACATTGATTTTTCGGTTGGTTTGGCCGAAATACGTATGGTCGCAGTCGGCACATGGTATGTCGCACCCTCCTTGATTTTCGAACTCAATTGTGGTTTTTGGATTGTGTATTATTGTTGATGCTGTTTTATAATTGTGGTTTCATATTAGTTGAGTTAATCGGCCTATTTCCACAGCTAATTATTGTTGATATTTTTCTTGTCATTTCAAATATTGTCGTTATGCTAATGCTATCTGTCGTTCTTTTTACACATGGCCGACGTGCTTTACTGATTGGTTTCTCTTCGAGTTCTTCTGAGTTGATTGCCTGTGAACGGTGTGTCCTAGTTGTACGTTCTCTTTCTTGTGAACCAAAATATCTAGGAATGTTCTTCCATTCAATCCTAAATTTTATATTATGCACACAGTTTATATGGTCTAAAAATATATTTATTTTTTATTCTTCATGATTACATATCACAAACGTATCATCATAGCGTTGGTTTGTATTTGGGTGTTTGTAGTAATTTTACTTCCAGGTCGCGTAAAAAGGGAATAGCTATGACCGGAGAAAGTGGGGATCCCATTGGCGCTCCTTCTATTTGTTTGCAACGTTGTTGTTGGTATATATGTATTTTTCAGATGTTACGTTAAGTTGGTTATGTCCTCCGACTGTATGTAGTATTTCTGGATGATATTTGGAGTTTTGTTTTTAGGCACGTTAGTAAATAATGACAGATCGAAGCTTACTATATATGTACATCTATCTATATACAGGGATCGCCATAAAGTTGGACACATATGGGAAAAATTTGTATTATTGAAATTACTGAAAAACCCTATTGACGGTTCGTTTCTGTATGTCTGACAACAAAAAATTCATTGTAACATTTGTCACGTGACCATAGATTTGTCGGAAATTTTGAAAAATGTTAACTGTGATGCCGAAAAATTGGTCAAATTGACAAGACATCGAAAAATTGTATTAAGAAAATGTATTTAGAATGTAACAAAGACCCCATATACCGATTTTCAACCAAATCAAAAAAAATAAAAATAAAATAAAATAAAAATACCCCCTCTGGTTTTATTACGAAACATCATAAAATTTTATCTTACCTGGAAATAGTTCGTAGTACACTTGTACTTGTTTGATATACCAGCTCAAATGCCTATCAAAATTAGTTCCGTAGTTCCTGATATTCATATCAGTCATCTAGTGGCTACCAGGTACTTATCATCTTCACCCCCATTTAAACAAAAACCAGTGAGAACCTAGAATTTAACGTTCTACGGATAACAACTGAAGATTCCAGTAGCTCCTGGTGACAATACAAGCAATAACTAGTTTTATAATGATGTGGTTGTGGGGTTTAAAAAAATTAATAAATTAATAGGTGGTAAATGTTCTCATAACGAATCGTTAAACTAACTCGAGATACAACCCGTTCACCAAAAATAATGCCTTTGTCCCAGTCTGTAGTTTAAAATAGGCCGGTTCATGCATTTGTTTTGCTTAATTACCACAATTTATGTTATTTCCACTTAACATCAATAGAAAAAAAACTGCAAGGTAACACTAATAAAAATGATCTCGGACGCCAAGTTATTTTTTAATTATGCTCGGAATAACCAAACCGAGGTTTACAATAAAACTTTTACCAAAATGTAAAAAATAAAAAATATACAGACTGTTTATTAACAGTTAAATTTAGGGTTATATAAAATGTATCTTAAAATTAGCCTTATACTAAGTAATAATTAACCCTGTTATAAAATATAATACATCTTCTTGAGAAGCCCTGGTATTGTAAAAAATAAATACGGAAATGCAAACCAAGGTGATGTAATCCTTGTATCAATGTTGCGCAATATATCGCAATAACAATGCTTTACGTCGTAAACCTCACCAAAATGGAATCTTATTTCTTTTAAATTGCTCTTCAAGAAATTTGGGTAATCCATTGTTTATTGCATTCTCTCGAAAGTTCAAAATAAATAGGTGTCTAAGTTTAGATCTAAATTAAGTGCAAAATTGCAATCATAAGCATAAAAAATGCCAAAAGTGGTAAAAATGTAAACGTAAAAGTAAGTAAAAAAATAAAAGTGCCTGCAAAAAGCAAATGTTTTAGATTTTAGTATTACGAGTTAAATATTTCTTACCATTAAATCAATGGCATTTTTCACAAAATTTAGGTGGAAACCCAAAAATGGCTTCCTGCATCAAACAGCGTACCACAAGAAATGAAAAAAATGGACGCTTAGGAAGTCAGATGACGCATTGCGCGAAAATATGAGCAGAAAAAAATAATTTAAAGAAGTGGGAGTATAAACCCTTAAGAAGATATATGCACTTAAGTTACACCAAAATGCAAATTAAGTTGCCTACCACATTTCTATAATTAATTAATAATTAAAATATTTTCTTACATTTACAACTAAATGAACGAAGAACATAAATTACGGTATATTTCAATACAACTCAAAATGGGTTGTTACAGTTTATTTAAAGTATTTAAAGTTTATTTAAAGTAATGAATTGCACTGAATGTCCTAATACATTGAACTTCAACGTTCTACGACAGCTTTTTCCAAAAATTAACTATATATTCCTGTATTATAAGTGTTTTGTAACTGTGGTTTCGTATTAGTGGAGTTGATCGACCTATTTCCACAGGTTATGCTTTTTGAGCGCGACGTTTTGGAAGCGGACTCTGCTTCCGAAACGTCGCGCTCAAAAAGCATAAATTGTAGAAATAGACCGATCAACTCCAGTAACATCTTAAAGTAGGATATTCTCTAGTGAGAAATTAAATTTGGTGAAATCCAATTTTAGTATAGTTAATATAGATTTAGGGGATAATTAAGGGCGACTAAACGTTCTATGTGATAGTTAAATGAATGTTGAATTCTCATTGTTGCTTTGGAAAAAACAAAAATATTCAATAAAATAAGATTGTTCTGGGAACTGGTGTTTATTAATCGACTTATTTTCTTTATGTTTCTCCCTGGTTCCAGCTTTACAGGGCCTCTCTTAATTTCATTTCTCTTTGCTTTTCCTTCAAAGCAGGTGGCGCTTTAGTAATAATATTTCTTTGTGGTTTTCTCACTAATCTATCCTTATTAGCTGCGTTTAATCACTTCTCCAAAACCAGCCACGCCAACAAAGTGCTCTGCGGTTTTTTGACAGTTTGACTGAGTCTTTAGTCATACTCACCAACTCCCTTTTGTTTTTTGTGTAACGTGGTAGGTTAGACATGTTGCACATTATAATTAAATCATTTTCACATTTTAAACCAAAAATTACATATACTTTATCTGCCATTGTAGCATCTATTTAAACCACATTGGTAGAGTCCATTAAATTACTAAAGTAAATACAATGAGTTACATTTATTAAAAGTGTTTCTATCTTCCACCTGATAATCCGATATTTAATAAAATTATTGGACAGTTTAGAAGGATCAGATTGTTCTTATTTGTTTGCTGAGCAAGCACCTACATACATACACAGCACAGACGGCGTACTTGAACATATTTTAAATGACTATATGTCTGTCAAAATCACACAAATCTCTTTACATTAGGAAACTGATTAACTATGAGAATTGTTATAACTATATTTATTACAGTGTAATATGTATCTACTTTTAAAAACACAAATAAATACACTGATTCAATAATCACGTATTCAAATTAATCATAAAACAAATACTAGTCACAGCCAAAAATTTCTTGTACACAGTACCGAGTAATCACAGTAGCAATATATTGCAACTGAAGAACATTGTTAGACCTTGTGTTTGATTTATAATTTGTATTCACATTATACCTAAAAACCTTACTGGAACTCCATTTCTTTTATCGCGTACTCTGACTTGAGTTACTTGTTTACTGCATAACATGAAAGGTTGACAAATTTGAAAATCTTTAAAATAATACTTTTGTATTTGTAAAATTTTCAAAAAAAATCCAATGTTATTTATATAACGTACATCTAAAGAAAGCAAACTTATATTTTGTTACATAAACACATTAGTCACATTTGTATTTAGCACCACTTGAATTGTGCTTCACAAAAGAGTGAGTCCTTAAATTTTGTTTCACATTTGTTGAATAATCACATTGGTCACATCTATAATCGATAGTTGAATTATGCCTTGCACTATGAGTAACAAGAGCACTTCGATACTTTGTTACATAAACACATTGGTAACATTTGTATTTAGCACTACTTGAATTGTGCTTTACAAAGTGACCCCTTAAATTTTGTTTCACTTTTGTGGAATACTCACATTGATCACATTTGTACACAATACTTGAATTATGTATAGCAGCATGTCTTACAAGAGCACTTCTATATTTTGTGACATAATCGCATTGGTCACATTTATTGTTTGCACTACTCAAGTTGTGTTTCACAAAATGTCTTCTTAAATATTGTTTCACTTTTGTTGAATAATCACATTGGTCACATTTGTAGTTAATATTTGAATTATGTATTGCACTATGTGTATTAAAATAACTTCTATAGTTAGTTACATAAACGCATTGCTCACATTTGTATTTAGCATTACTTAAATTGTGCTTTACAAAGTGCCTTCTTAAGTTTTTTTTCACTTTTGTTGAATAATCACATTGGTCACAAATATAGTTTATACTCAAATTATGAATTAAACTATGTCTAACAAATGCATTTCTAGATTTTGTTACATAAACACATTGATAACATTCATATTTAGCACCTGTTGAATGGTGCTTTATAAGGTTATGCTTCAAATTTTGTTTTAGTTTCGTTGAATTATTACATTGATCACACTCGTTTAAGAAATTTACTTCCGTTGAATCAGTACCAATATCTACTAAATTAGATTGGTCTTCCTCCTTATTTACAGTGCGTTTTAATTCGTTCTTAATTTTAATACTATTGGAATCACAATCTATTTCTTCTTTAATTAAATCATTGTTCAAATTTACATGTTTTTGAGTAAGAGATAAGGCGATTTCTGCTTCAGTTTTTGGCTCAATTTTAACAATTGTTTTATCAACCAGTTCCGCCATTAAAAAAAAACTGTGTGTCTAACCTCCTGTTACCGGTATCCGAATAAATCAAGGCACAAAAAAAATGGCTCAAGTTGCCCCCTCCCCCCCTTTTTCTATTTATTAAAAATTGTTTACGTTTTTTGAATGCATCCCCTTTGCACTGTCTTGCACCACATGTTTTGTCTTTTGCACCACCCAGGTTGGAAAATTATGAACACATTTCGTTTTCCAACCCACGCCCCCCCCCCCCCCACTTTAACAAAATTAAGTTGTCTTCATAATTTTCGCTTGCACTTATGTTGCACCATTATGTACCATTAAAAGTTTGGAATGCACTTCCTAACAAATGTCCGAAAACGATTCCGAACATTTACTAACTGGTCCCACCCACTTTAATTTATTGAGCGTTTTTTATGTTGTTGGATTGCACTCGTACTGCGCTTTTATGCAACACATTTTTCTCTTTGTGTCGTTGGGCTTTGAACAAATAACTTTTTCGAACATTAGCCTCCACCCCCCCCCCCCCCCGCCTCACTTTAACAAAAATGGGGGTTTTCTTTTTTTACACCTTACACTTGTATTGAACCATTATGCACCACTAAAAGTTTGGATTGCACTTACTAGGAAATGTCCGATAATGGGTTACGAACATTATTAAATGGTTTTCCCTCACTTCACTAATTTATTGAACGTTTTTACGTTGTTGGATTGTACTCGTTCCGCGCTCCCATACCTAGATCGCTTCTTTTTTCTTTGCACAGTTTTGAGCTGATAAGTGTTCAACAAATTGCGTTCTCAGACCTCCCACTTAAATAAAATTGTGTTTCTTGTTTACCTTGTAAAGATCCCAGTACCCTTACGTAAATCCTTAAATTAATTATTAATTTACCCATTTGTTTTTGCATAAAAAATTCCTATTCGCTACAATAATTTTTTCCCCTTTTCCCATAGTAAGAAATAAGTTTTAGATTTCGACCCAAGAACCCCACCAAAGTATCACCTCCATTATCTTACTCAATCACGTATAGGTCCCTTCCTATATAAGTGTAGGTCGCGCTTTAGCGGTTTATTTTTCAAAAAAGAAGTTGGCGTTTTCACGATCAACGGTCCGGGCATCGTGGTTTTCGCTGCTTCTAAGTTAAGTCTGTAACTGCATGCATATAGACAATACGAAGAAGCGGTTACCATCCAGAAGAAGAACAACAACCAGTAGCAGGAAGCTACTATGATCGGCTTCGGGACAGAAGCAGTTTCAGTTAATAAAACTTTTCATTAACTTTACATCTTTATTGTTTTATTTTAACATTGTCTTTCCTCCCTTTCCTTTGGGTCTCTGACTACCAAGCCTTTTTCATCGGGGTGTCACACTGCACCTCAGCGGAGACCCTTGCTATCGATAACAAAAATTTCACACTTCCCAGTTCTGTTTTAGGCCATTACTTATAATCGTGATGATGAGTCACGGTCGCCACCGTGCTACACCCACAATCGTCTCCCTAACCCCCGCCCGGTCCGTTCACCCACACTGGCCTACGCACACACCGTTGCCTCACCACCGCCTTCCTCATGTACACGATGACATTCTAACACCTCCTTAATTTCCACCACTTTGCACACTCCTACATTTCAATACGCTCCACCACCTCCACGAAACCCGCACATAACACATAAACACACAACCGCAACCTACACCCAGACCCACCCTGCTATCTACGTCCGCTCAGCCACTTTTACCTGCCCTGCTATCTACACTCGCTTCTTCGACACAACTTCATCCTAATCCCACCCGTTCGAAATCCGCAAGATCTCTAAATCCATAGCTACACAAAAAACCCTATTTAACTCCTTGAAATCCTTTAACTTCCCGTGGTTGAACTTGACGTTTAACTCCAACTATACCTGCCTCCTAGAAACCTTCTCGCCCTTGCCGGAGGGTACGCATCCTAGGCTGTGACATCACGATGGGGGTCCTATAGTCACACCTACCCCACTCTCTGGTACTTGCTCCTCTAACTCCACGCCTAGACCTCCCTCCTTTTCCTGCGTGATTCGTCGCGTAAATAAGGTTATCCTAACTGAAGAAGTCTTGGATGCGATTGGTCTGTCATCAGCCCACAAGGCCATTCGGATCACCTCGAAAGCTGCAAACCAACCCACATACCACTTTCAAAACTACCCTAGAGTACGTCATCGCATACAGAGTGGCCATGTTCGGGAAACACTAACGGTGCGAACCTTCTCTTATCCCACCCCTTCTCAAGTATTGCTCTACCTGCACGCAGGTGGACCGTAACGTTGAGGAGTGCCTCGTACCCGCTCCGTCTGTTGCCCCAACTGTGGCAGAAGTTACAGATCCCCTCCTGCAAATCCTCAGCTGACCCAAAGTACAACTACTGATTTAAGTGCCAGAAGCGTCGGGCACATTCTAGTTACCCGTAGAAGATGGCAACACTAGAACCCATCCTGTCCTCCAAATAGTCCGACTGGGAAGATACTTCCTGCAAGTCCACACACACCCTATTCGACATGTTTTCCGACCGGCGAAATAGGATCATTCGAGTCTTAGACTCGTCATCCCGCTCCTTCTTCGAATGGAGAACGGCGCCTGAGTCGTAGGTACGGAGGCGACGGTTGTCGTAATCCGAGAATCCTTCCAAAATGGATATCATAGCAGAGTCAATAAACGTCCGAAACGCTCCCTATTTAAAAACTCCACAGAAGCACACTTAACTTAACTTAACACTTATCACTCCTACCTAAACAAGAGCCGCCAGGGAACCACCTTTATGGCCAGAAATTGCTTCCTGTCCACCCACTTCTTTCAACTCCCTCCGCACATACAGCGTCTTGAATGTGTTGCTGTGACGGTGCGTTTTCCCACTCCTATTGTATTCTTGTCCTACTACAACCTGCTCGGCCACAATGCCCTTTCAACAACCTTCCAACACCCAATCTTATAACCACCCAAGATCAAGAGAGCCATCAGAGACCTAACTTCCGTAATTACGGAAGCGGTCAAAACCGCAGTCCCATTAAAAAACATCGACATTTCCCGCAAACCGCTCCCACGGCAAATTGTAAACTGTATCAAAGAGAAAAGACAAATCTATCGTCAATTCTTGCGCTCTAGGGACCCGGCTCTCAAAATCGAATGCAATCGCCTCAACGCCTTAGTCAGGGGAGAAACAAACAGACCGAAGACTCTTGCACCAAAGCCACCTACCAGTTAGATTACAGAAATGGAAAACTCTTCTGGTAACAGTTTGATGGACTGGTCCGTAGGAAAGTAACCTCCAAACCCATCTAATTAATTCACAGGGCCACCTAATTTTCTCAAACCAAGGAAAGGCAGACTTCTTTGGACTTCACCTTCAATCCATTTTCCGATCTCCCCAAAATCCACAACCAGTTCAAGGAACTCCTAGAGTCACTCTGAAGAATTCCGCAACCTTAACCTTCCCGAAATCCAGTTGGATAACAGGAGTCCCTCTTATGCCCACATCACTCCTGACCATGTCAAAGCGTACTTTAAAAAAAGGACGCAATTTACACTCAAGTCATGTCGGCCTTAACCGCAAAATCCGGTATACACCCCATACACCCATTCCCCTCTTAAGTTGCATCGGAAAATGCTTTGTGCAGATTATAGCCAGGCGACTTAGCCACCACGTTGCATTCAATAAACTCCTTCATATTCGGCTCCCATTCCAACCAAACCTGTCCCTTGCTGAAGCTGCTTACAGAGACCACCAGAGAATTCAATAATAAGAGCAACCTAGCTGTGTTCCTGTATATTAAGTAAGTATTTGACAGGGTTTGGCACGCTGGTCTCCATCACAAAATCCGTAACCTTAACATACCTGATCCCTTTTCCAAATTTCTACTTTTGTATCTGACCAATCGGTCAGTTCAGGTGAAATTAGGCTGATCCATTTCAACCCACAGCAGGCGTGCAAGGTTGTGGTTTAGCACCGATCGTTTACACCATCTTTGCTTCCGATATTTCGGATATAACACAACCCGAAGTAGTCGTTGCGCAGTTTGCGGACAGTGCATCAGAACAGCGGAACGACCTCCCGCCCCATATCCAAAACCCGGAACACCTCCAATAAAAGAATGACCAAGGCTGAAGAGGAGGATTCCTTATGTCTACGAAAAAAAATTACTTCTTAACTTACTTCTCAATTGACGTTTATTTGCTAACTCCCTTCTGCGTACTGTCCTAGTTGCAAGCAGAAGCTATTATTTCTATCTGCGACCTATTCAGGGGTGACGTAAATTTTCCCGTTTATATTCACCAGAACAGTTTCCGTTAGAATATTTCTTTTTGTGCCTTGGCAGGTTATTAATCTATCCCGCCTGCAAAACACCACTGCGCTTGTGCAGTATACACTTACTCAGGTGTATGCCCAGCGTAAACAAACACCTCTTAGTACACGAAATCCAACTTTGCTTTTAGGTTGCTGCCCGAAAAGTCCTCCGCAAGGTGAAATGTCTGTGCAGATATTTTCCTACCTCGCTTGTCTGGAAGGTGTATGCCCGTTCAGTCTAGCATCCTTCTAATTAACCAAAGGGTATATTCCCGTTTGATTAATTGACCTATCCCGCCGACACGTACCTAACATATACAAACGAGCGGAGAGACTACCTATACATCTGCAGACAGAGTATCGCGTAATAATCTCCGGAAAGTCCCGTTTATGTAAGGATAAGCCTGTTAAAATAAATATTCCCGAGACAATAAATAATTCCTGAATTCCAGTCGTTAAACACGAATGTTACATTTTCGTGTCCAGATAAATAATTAAACCAGTTACAGTCTTGTAGGAATCTCCTGCATTTCATATCCAGAATACGTAATAAAAGTATTAAAACCCACTTCCTGGAGGGATAAATAAATTCTAATAATTTAAACTAATTTCGATAAGCCCCGAAAATTTTAGCCGCCACCACCACAAATAACGTTTAATCGCGATCCGTCACTAGACAGCATCATGAATTTAATTTTTTAACCATCTGTCCGTTCTAATTCTCAAAAGTATTTCCGTTGACTTTTATTTTCTCTAAAACGAAAAAAAAAATAAATTCTAAAATAAATCTCTAGTATACGTTATAAGAGAAATAAAATTCATCTCACTTTTTACAAGTCGTGGATGCAACCATCATTTTCCCCTTTTGTTTACGTTGTTTATGGTGTATAGTCTTGATATTTTGTATTGTCTTGATTTTGCGTAATTGTAATAGTTACAGCAGCCCAGTAAGTTCAATCAAAACTCTGTAAAAACAGTATTTTATTCTTAAATAAAAATGAAGAAAGAGCCGTTGACCTAGTGTTTCATAGAAAATAAAGAGCCAATGTCCTCATAAAACACCATTATTATTGTTATCTGTCCCTTATTGTGTCCTTCCCGGAATAATTTATACATATATATATATATATATATATATATATATATATATATATATATATATATATATATATATATATATATATATTTCTTCGTAAATTCCATGTTAGCTATAGTTGAAATTACGAGAGAATTTCGATATCGGATTAACGCTTTCATTCAAGCACTACGGTCGAACATGCAACTTTGTCGTTTTTACACATGTTATATGACGAATACAGTAAGAAATTTGTTGTGTATAACACCGCAGTGGTGAACTAAAAACCCACACTGTACGTTAAAACTTATTTATTAAATTTATTTAAAATATGCATACATAAATTCATTATGACGATATGAACAATTAAGTTTCTAAAAGTACCTAAACAGTTAAAAAACAATTTCTGATGAGCCCGAATACCTACATAAAATATTAATACACAATTTATGTGAAATCGTTTTACAATCTAATTGCTTAGGTTTATTCCTTACCCTTCAACCTTCAACAAGCCGCTTAAATTTTAAATTATGATATTTTTTTACAAATTGACAAAACTTTTTACCATAACTGTACACAAAAAAAAAGAATTACAATTAAGAACATTGAAATTCGAGGTTTTTTTGGTTTCGAAAAGCGTTTTAAATTTCAACTTTACACAAAAAAGACTAACAAGTTCGACCGTAGTGCTTGAATAAAGGTCTTAATCCGATATCGTAATTCTCTCATAATTTTAATTATACTTAGTCTTTAGTGTTAATTTAAAACCATTAAGAATAAGAAAATATCATTTTTTTATTACTAATTACCACAGCTACAAAGGCTAAAGCTTTTAAGCGTGTTCAATAACTAGTATAGAAATAAAATCCACTAGAATCGCTGCTTGAAATATTTCGTTTACGTAGTTGACTATCTCGATTATAAACAAACTGGCGCCCCTTGATTTATGACTTTCCCTTATTGTGACTTATGGTTTACGAATTATCCTACATAAAAATAATATCACGCATATTCTTAATCACTAAGATACCACCTTATCTGTTACATCAGATTTTACTGCAATTTCCTCCCGTATCACCTAATCCAGTGTTTACAACGATTACCGCATTACTGTCACTGCATCACCCCTAACTATTTTTTTTCATATGATTTTAAGCCAATCAGAACATCCATTTTGGTTAAGCTACGTAGTAGCATGTCAATAACACATAGTTATACGTAGAAGTAGCTCCACCAATCAAAACTTTTTAGTGACTTTCTTTTATGATTTTAAGCTAATCAGAACATTAAATTTAGCTAAGCTAGCTTATATATTATCAATTATGCATGATTGTACAAATAAACGTTTTTAATTAACTTTATTAATTGCACCAATATGTACCTAAATTATTAAGCCCCTTCTGTTCTTAATTCACTTACCCAAATAAAATAATCTTCCCACATCGGACGTTTAATAAATTGGGGGAGGGGTTATTTAGCAATATTCAGAACCATTACCAAACATTTGTTAGGACACGAAATTAAACATTTTAACGGTGAATAGTGGTGCAATATTAGTGCACGCATGGAAAGAGCCAGCCGCCTTTACAAATTTTTTTGAATTAATTATTTGTTAATTATCCTGTTTAATTAAAATTTACAGAAATCATCAAATACTGAATTTATATCCCCTCCGACGTGAATTTCAAAAACGTTAAAAGTTTTATTACGTCATAGTCACCGCCAGTCTATCCGACAATCACGTCATTAGAAGCACGACCAGAATCCGTCTCTGCCCTCCACAGATTCCAAATAAAACCACGAGACGCGCGATGTACTCTCTCATTCCGTTGGATCAACTCGAATCATTCCCCTGGGTCTCTTTGGAGACTCAAGCCTGTTCCTGTTTACTCTATTTCGGATGGCTCTCTTACAAGAGCCCAGACCGACCGTGTCTGTTGAATCTTTGACTCGACACCGCCAGCCTGAACTTATTGCATATACTAGGGTTTATTACTACCTCAATTTGCGTTCACCTGCATGTAAGTTAAATATACAACACCACACTTACACCAGTGAACGACTTCACGTCGGGCAAAACACCATTGGATACAAAGGTTCTCACCTAAATTGTGCCAATCTCCGGGGTATCAATTAAACAGCGCAACGTGTATTTCCCAGATTCTTGTAATTGTAACTCCACCTATAGACCGCACACCGACTCACAACAACACGCCCACACTAGGTAAAATAATTAAAAACCGAAGTGCAGGAAGCTGACAGGTTGAAAGCAGCAAGCCGCCCGCAATTAGACCATATTTCGGTCACCAAGTTTCGTAAATTACGAACCCTGTAAGTAACAGTGAGTATTACATTGTAATCTCGCTAAACGTAATAAACCGCTTTCCTAACCGCTCACTTATCCTGAGACATCGAGAGAATAGCAACATCCTGATTTAACATCTTTGTTAAATGCGGTCAGCCTGTTTATTTAACAGCGCTGAATACAGAAAGATTTAAAGGTCTAAGGCTAAGAAAAAACTTTACTTCTGAACAGTCGCGATAGCCCAGGCTTGCAGGAGAAATCCCTCTTCAAGTCTACCGTACCTGTAAAACGTATAGTTCATCCTGTACCTGAAAATCTTTAAACGAAATTGTTCTGGAAGGTTTAAATACCTTATCATTGTTAGTATTAAAACCGGCCCCGAGTTAGAGCCACCCCACGTAGCTACAATAAACGCTGTCGATCCCAGAAGCGCAAGGAGCTACTAAGCGCCCCCGCCTTAAGCGCGCCCGCACCTAGAATATAATACGAATGTATTTATTTTCAATTCCAATGAGTTTAATGACTCATAAACACCACCAAGTTAGAGGTCGAAAAGATGCATTTTATAAAGGCAATATAAAAGCATATTCTGTATAAAAGAACCCATTAGAAGTATTGATTTTTCTAGTTGACCTCAAAGCAAGCATAAAAAGCGTTACTGTTGTTATCATATCGACGAACACATGCCACCCCAGTTATAATAACGGTAAATAATTTTGCCACCGACAGCTACCCGCCAGGTCCGACTTTTAGAATAATTATTTGTTTTAAATAAATACTTTTAACTAAAACACAACAATATAAATAACGATTAGTTCTTTTGAATGTATAAACACCTCGCTAACCATATTTCCACAGAAAACCTAAAGAGCAGAACGGTCTGAAGATCATCACTGACCTCCGCTCCACTCCAGGTATAAAAGGTGCCCATGGGACGCCGAATTAACCAGGTCCCGATCCAGGAGATGCTACCTTATTAATTTTTGATTATTTAAAATATCCTTCAATTTGTTTATTTCTATTTCAGTTGTGCGTTTGTTTTAAGTGTAAATATTTGGAATGATCAACAATAGGTATAATACACGTCTAAAGCCCTTACAAGTATATTGCTCAGTGTGGACGAACTGGTAGTGGTGATCAACCCCAGTAACGACACACAACTCCCCTTTTTATATAATTATAAACCGGTTGAGCTAGATTGAGGCAAATTAAAATAAACTTTAATGAAAGTAAGCGAAAGCAGTTTACAAGCATAAGGTATAAAAAAACCCAATTTTGTTAAAGTGGGAGGGATAGGGTCCGGGAACGCAATTTGTTCACAAACTTATCAGCCCAAAATGGTGCAAATAAAAAAAATGCAGTGTATGGGAGCGCAGAACGTGTGCAATCCAACAACGTAAAAACAAACTTCTAATGGTGCAATACAAAAGTGCAAGTAATAGGTAAAGAAAAAACCTTTAGTGGTGCATAATGGTGTAATCCCAGTAGAAACGATAGGTAAGGAAAAAATACTTTCGTTGAGTGGAGGGCTAGGGTCCAGGAAGGCATTTTTTCAAAATTTAGCATCTGAATAGTGCAAAAGAATCAAATACGGTGCATATAGGGGCGCAGAACGAGTGCAATCCAACGACATAAGAGGGTGGGGAGGGGGAGAGTTAGGAAGTGCAATCTAAACTGTTAGTGGTGCATAATGGAGCAATACAAGTACAAGCAAAATGTGCCCAAGATTGAAAAACGAAATGCGTTCATAACTTTACAACCAGGGTGGTGCAAGGGTACCATATCAAGAGAAAAAATGTTCATGAAATTCATTATTCCCTTAACTTTACTGTATATATGCTTTTAAAATGATACCCTACATGTTTTGCAAAAAAAATTGAAACCACTTTTTCAAAAATGTCTGACGGTGCCCCACTAGGAAGACAGCTCCACCATTGGGCTTCAGACACAATGGAAAAAATGACAACCTTACATAAATTTATTAAAAAATTTATTTAATACAATATTCAAAATTACTTAATCAAACCACTGTAATACCTAACGCTTCTAAGTTTTTCAATGAAACTGAAAAAGACAAAAATGGCTACTGTCGCTTTATACCCTGCTCAGGAGGAGTTGGCAAAAGGGATACGATATCTGATAATGAAACACTAGAGATCTCTGGTACGGTAGGGTAAAGAAACATAATTAATTTTAGAGATTTTGCAGAAAAATTAAATTTCTACATCTCCATCATTTATCAACAATTCTCCCAACATAGTAAACTTCCGTTAGTTTTTCAGCCTCAAACTTAACCAGCACAAAATCTTCAATATTCAGTTTCTTCTTACCATAATCTGGTTCTTGTGTTAGTTGATCATCAGAGTCGTCCTGGTTATCATCATCATTTATCTCGTCGCTCTCATTTTCAAAAACTATTTTTCTTTTCATAGATTTAGGTTCAGTATTAGATTTGGTGGTTTTCTTTGTTTTTTTTATTGTTCTCTTTTTTTTCCAGAAGAAGCTTTTCTGGGGTGTCAGTTATTGCCCTACTTTTCCTCTTTTTTCTTGGTTTCCTGGAGTCAGTTTTGAGTTTGGATTTTGGATATCCTCGTACCCCTTCAGCACTCAAGTAAGAGTCAGGCTATTGAGACAGCATAGAACAAGCAGGCATAGCTATATCGTTTTGGCAGCTTGATGTCGAAGGAGTGTCTATTGGTTGCTGAAAAATCTTGCTTGCAATTTGGGGAGATGAAGGTGGTTCTGCAGATACTATAGTTAGTGGAATTGCCTCTTGTTGGCATATTAGAGGTGCGTGTGGTAACATGGCACGGCCATGAGCTATTCCAACACATGAGGCCACGTCATAGATTCCAAAAAGTTGACCTGGGTTAGCCATCATCCATGAATCAATTGCTGCATTATAACATGTATTCAATGGTTTCATCAATTTCACATCCAGTGGTTGCATCATGTGGGTACAATGTGATGGCACTGTTTGAATGTGCACGCCATTAGCTCTTGCTAGTTCAATAGCCTCTATCGATAATCAATCTCGTGATCGTCGCAAATATGAAGCATTCTTATCTTTTCAGAACACCCTGATCATTCTATGAAGTGCTGCACCACAGGAACAAAACTGGAAGTGGTCATCCAACCTAACTGATGAGCCAACCCCAAGGTTCCGCTTAGTGCTCCATTTATCATGTGACTCTTGAAGTACACTCTCGGAAATACCAAAGCAGGAGGTATAGTATTGCTAGCTGCGTTTATAAATAAAACTGTTGTAACTGGAGTTCCTCTTTCATTACTAACAGCGGTTGCTACCTGTTTTGTGCCTTATTGAGCAATCACACGAGAAGGTTGTTGGTTAGTTTCTGTTTTCGTTTCATCCAGATTCCAAATCCAGGATGGTTTACAAAATTCTGGGTGTTTTTCGATAAATTTTTCGTAATTATCAAAAAAAAAAACATTTACATGTTTGTTAAAGGAAATAGCACGCGCAATACTGCATTCTTCAGCAGCACGGAGAGATAAATTTGGGCGATGTTTCATAAACCCGTACATTCAGTCCTTTCCTGCCGTTCTTGATGCTTTACAGTTTTTGGGACAGTCAACATCGTTCATTTTGGCCATCTCACATGCTAGTTTTCGAGTTTTTAGGTTATTAAGCCCATAAAACGTTTTTGAACATTTAATTAAGTGCGCCTCAATGTCGTTTTCCTGTTTTTCCTGTTTGTCAGTTTGTAGTATCGTTTTTATGCCTAAACTTCATAACGTACATACCAACAGTATGAAATTTTAATCCAAATTTTTAAGCTGCACTTCTTATCGATTCTCCTTCAATTATGGCCTTTACACATTCTTTCATAGTTTTGTCATCGAACTTTCCTTTTTTTTCTTTCTTCATATTTCTTACCATCTTCAGACAATCTGTAACAAAGAGATACCTTGTTCTAAGTAACTTTTTAGCATGTTATGTCAATAAAGGTGTCTCTTTTTCCATTGGTTTTGTCGGATGGTGCCCTATACCCGCCTGTCTGAAGGTGCTCCACCCGATGTTTCTAGATTAAATGTGTAAATATAACCTAAGAGTGCCGTCAGTAACAAATTTGATTAGTATAGGTTGTACAGCAATAAATGGACTTAAAACTGGTTACAATTACTACGTTTATGCCGATGGTTTCAACCCGATTGAATTCAACCCAATCGAAATTTCAACTCAAGCCTGTAGCGTTTATTTCAAGATTACATTTTCAATCCCCCTCCAAAACATTTCAACCCGGTCCAAATTATGCGCACAACTTCAAGTGTGTTATTTTATTAAATCGAAATATTTGAGGTTAGTTTAAATAAAACCGTTCAAAATGAGAGAAAGCGAAGTAATGATGTTGTGCGTTATGTATTTACAAATTATACATACTATGTTGAAAAATTCTTTCATAATATATCGACGTTTAAGAAAAAACATGAAGTTAGTCACTATCAAGCCGACATCAAGCGTTTATCTCGTCGTTTCAACCCGATCGAGTAGGTCCAACCCATTTCTTTTTTGGGTCGAGTTGAAAATTTCAACCCGATTGAGATTCCGTTTATGCCGAAGGTTTCAACCCGCTTCAACCGATCGGGTTGAACTCAATCGGGTTGAAAGCATCGACATAAACGTAGTAAATGTTAATTACCCTAAGTCTTATCTTCTAATAAAAAACTCATTTTATCTATAATCCAAAAAAATTACTTTCAACCACCAAGAATAAACTTTTTACGTAAGGACAGGAAATCTTTACCACAGTGTTCTAGTTACTGAACTATAGTAGTGTGAATGAGAATGGAATGTTTTGATGTTAGTGTTGCCAACTCAAGTCCTTTAATTTCCCCATAATATCAATCTCTGAAGCTGTCCCCTGTCTGAAGGAGTCCCACTTTCTCCTACAGATAAAAGTGTTCTGTTGAGAACATCAGAATGTTATGATAGTGCCAAATCGACATGAACATGTTATCCTCTTTTTATTGTTTTAATATAGGTAGTTGAGATATTTTGGCGGTTTAGTATAAACCCGAGGTTTAAAGCACGAGCAACGTTTAAGAAACATGGGAGTAACGTAAATTTCAAGAATATTTAATTTTAACTTGTGTGTTTAGTTTTGACTACACGGTTAGTATTTCTTGCCTGTGCGGACGATTGAATTTTGCTTACGATGTCATTATTTTTAAAAATTTTAAGACAGACAAAGCGAATTCCAATTTATGCGTGTGTATTTTTGAGTACGCGAATTTTTTTGATTATAATCGTTCCTCAATACTATCATTAACAATGAAGTCCAAAATTGCACTGTTTCCATCGACTTAACTATGTTAATTCCAAGAGTAGTACACACCTGGTTGGTATTGTATTTCAAACGCAAGCTCTTATATTTCACACAATGATGTGTGTTCTTAATTTAGATTATATTATCCTTGCAAGGAAAGTTTACCGACACGTCATCATATACAATCATATAGTGTAATATGAAAAACATGAGCCAAAATTATTTTCGCTGTAATAAATTCTGATTAGAAAATATACCTCGAGATGGCAGCATTTAAAGCTGCAGAATTCTAAAATACAAGTACTTTTTATTGTAATTTATTTTGTAAAAATTAGAGAACGTTGATTATTGTAATGATAACCGCTGAAAAACAATATCCTTGAAATCTAACAGGTATTTTTGCAGCCTGCAGGTTATGTAGGTTATAACACATTGCTGCCCTATTACAAATAATGCAATTTCAACAAAATGTAAACATTTAATAATTGCAGTGGAATTATAAAAACAGGAGGATGGTTGTGTTTCAAGTTGCTGATAAACAACCATACAACTGGTAATTTGAAAATTAAATTTATAGGTTAAACAATTGCATGAAACAACTGTCGAGCTGCACTATTTACACCTCGCAAGGCTACTACGTTTCATAGTCATAATTTATTATTGTTGTTACCAATTCAGTAGCAATGATGGCCCACGATAAGGTAGTAACATTATTCCAAAAGGATGTTAAGTGCCTAAATAAAATTGAACTATTATTCGTACGAAGATGACATTTGATGTGGAACATAAATTCTGAGGGAAATGTGTGATTAACACCTTGAAAAGCATTTTACAAATATATTGTTCTTACTGTTACGGTATAAACTGGCAGTAAGACGAGGTAACAGATAAACTTGGCTTTCGCACGACTAGCCAGTGGTCGAGTGTGAGTTAGATGTTAATTAGGTTGTACACCGAAGGATAGTATACCAGACATAAGTCAAAATAGGGGTAGAAATCGTCATAAAACCGGAAATGGGCGCCAATATATTTTAAATGTCACAATAGGGGAAGAAATGCCTAATTACGATAGCTCACAGCTCGCTCAAAATACCCAAATAACTTGCTTTGATAAACATACACTAATCTCTAGTCAAGTTACGTTAATCCCGAAACTCAATATGTAAAATAATTTTCACATCGCCAAACAAAAATGTGGCAATATATTAATAATAAAAAAAAAACGTTTTAACTGTGTACACAATCCTTTGAAATCCAATTACTCAAATTACGTTTAATTATGCGCAATTCACATATGAAAAACAAGAAAAAAAAAATGAAATATTCATCGGCCTCTAAATTTACGTTATAATTAAATAATCCCTTGAAAACTTTCGGCCGTGAATGATTCATTCAAACTAAACTTGGTATAATTACGTTAATTTAATGAGAAAATTAATACGAAAATTGCTTATCATCAGATGTTGTGTAACCGTAGGTTCACATAATAAAAAAACACAAGTCCAATAATCTAAATAAATATAATGAACGTATAGCAAATAATAATAATACAGGAACAACGAAACCGGAGACAATGTTGGTTATAAAATAAATGTCAAAGAGCTTATCTAAATTTGGCGGCGATTCTAGCTAGAATTTGTAAATTGCCTTCTAATAAACCTACAGTAATTTCGATATAGACGTTCGTCAGTTGGAATAACATTAATAAACACTTCAAATAAATTTGGACGATTCTCGGGATGAAAGCATTGCCATTATAATTTAAATGATAAAATAATCGAAAGTGAATCTCTAAAATAAAACAGCTGGTTCATGCTTTCATTTTTATACCTAAATAATATCATAATAAAATACACTCAAATATTTATTTAAATTTTGTCAATCACCATATTAAAAAAAAAACACATAAGTTACCTTTCATTGAAGAAGCCCCTTTTGTTACACAAAATCTGGTACGGACGATAACCTCGACGATATGATTGATGCTGGGGACGCTTGTGATATCATACAGGTGGTGACGGGCGCCTTTTGCTCCGCGTTGTTGTTCGATTCTCAATGGATCGTGTACGCAAATGTTTACAATGACACGCAATTCGTTCACTTGGTTTTAACTTCTTTAACTATACCGCTCAAGCGAAATTATTTACAGCGGTTGCTTATTATCTTCACACAACTATAATGTACAAGTTCTGATTAATTCTTATGACTTTAAATTACAAAAAAAAGGTCCTATTTGTTTAGCAGCAGGTCTAAGTGCAGCACTGTGAACTACTTAATGGTCGTAATTTTGAAACGAACGTTGTATATTTCCACAAAACAAGCGAAATATTATCCAGAGGAAAGCGATAGCACTAGGTATCTAACACTCAGCGCTGTTCTGAATAACTATCCTTAAAGATTTCACTACACATAACGATAAATCGGTCTCGTGAAGGTTGAACACGCCACCCTACAACTATATGCGTCTACGCCTGTACTATTACTGCTTACATAAAAACTTTACTTTCGGCCACATTGGTTTTCCAATCACCTCCACTCTAATTTGCCCAAATAACTTAAAAATATTACTCCGCGCATGCACGAAGCCTAAATTCAAAAAACGTCGGGAGAGATTGCTTTGTCAGCAAGCCTGCTTCTACTCGAAATCTTATCTGAGAAATTGGATAGTTAATGAGGTAGAATTTTCATTCAAAATAGCCCTTAATACTATGTACCTAAAGCCAAACATTCTTGCGTTTTGTTAGGAAAACTTTTATATTTGGTAGGAGAAAAAACCAAGCTTAAGCCTATGTTATGAAGAAGAAATATTAGAGATAAATGCTACAGGGTGTTCAAAATATATGATCAAACCACCTCCACTGTAATTTGCCCAAATAACTTAAATATATTACTCCGCGCATGCACGAAGCCTAAATTCAAAAAACGTCGAGAGAGATTGCTTTGTCAGCAAGCCTGCTTCTACTCGAAATCTTATCTGAGAAATTGGATAGTTAATGAGGTAGAATTTTCATCCAAAATAGCCCTTAATACTATGTACCTAAAGCCAAACTTTCTTGCGTTTTGTTAGGAAAACTTTTATATTTGGTAGGAGAAAAAACCAAGCTTAAGCCTATGTTCTGAAGAAGAAATATTAGAGATAAATGCTACAGGGTGTTCAAAATATATGATCAAACCTGCAAAACTTTAAATTAAAAAATATCACTTTTCTCAAATGGAACGCCCTGTATATTTTACGCTGTATTAAATACAATGAGAAATCATACAATTCTTCGTAAGTATGTGTCACTGTTTTTGAGTTATTTTGAATTTCTATATTATTCAATATTTCAATGGTATTTCTTGTGGTTATTCGCAGTAGCCATGAAATTTGAAAACTAGAGAGACAAAAACTTGCATTAAATATTAAACACTCACATAGATATAAATTAACTCCAACAAAAAATATATTACGTTATCACAAGAACTTGATATAAAATAAACTAACATTCTCAAGTAATTGGATAATTCAAAAATTACTAACGAGTTCTTTTTAAAATATGTGCCCCTCCAGCTGAATGAATACATTTACTTGTCTTATTACATTTTTCCTCACGTTTCCGCATCTCCAGTGTTATCGTTCCTCAAGCATCTCGTATCCTATCTTCCATATCTTTTGTAGTGGAAGATGTGACATATACACGTTCTTTAATATAGCCTTATAAAAAGAAATCTAATGGGGTAAGATCGCACGACCTGGTGGGAGACAAAACCTACACGCCAATTCATTTTTGAGGATAATTATCATCTAAAAATTCACGTACCTCGCGGTGGTACTGCGATGTGGCACCGTCCTGTCGCAACCACATATTCTGTCGTTCATCGTTACAAGCAGATGAAGGAGGTTAGGCAAAACATCTTGGAGGAATTGAAGGTAGATACGAACTGTCAATAATTCTGTTGAGGAGAATGTCACATAAAACGTTTATTAATGCGTAATAGTCCATATTATGACGATTTACAGCACTATTGCTTATAAATGCAGCCGCGTCAGAAAACATAATATAAGGTAAAAAATTTGGATTAATCTCAAGTTGAGCGATCATCCACTGGCAAAGTTTACCAGTCTTTCGAAGTCATCTTTCATAATGCCTAGTGTAATTCAATATGGTAAGGATGATACCTATATTTGTCCGATTGACAGTTGATAATGACGTTTTACATGATATTGCTACCTGCAATATGATGCAGATTCTCAAGTTCTTTTTCTTGGTTACTTTTATTTCTATTCACCACTTTGCGTTTTACATAATCCACACTGCCAGAAGAATCGAATTTCTCAATAAAATTTTCAAAAATGAGCCGAGTGGGTTGGCGTCGATCAGGATACTTCATATTGTATAACATTTGATGAAGAAGACCATTTTTTGAGCCTCTCCTGACACATCAGCCATATCAATTAATTCACTTTTAGAGTTATTCATTATTTTACTATTGAACACACAAAACTTACACAATCTTTTACAAATCAAATATTTGCTATGTGGGAAATTGTTTTCATGGCTACTGTGAATAATGACAACCATTGAAATATTGAATAACATAGACAAATCAAAACAACTAAAAAACAATGAGAGATAGCTATAGTACATACTTATTAAGGATTTCGTGTTCTTTGATTCTCTTTAACAACAATTATTCTATTTGAGAAAAGTGATATTTCTGAATTTCAAGTTTCGTAGGTTTTAGACACCCTGTAGCATTTATCCTTGGTCCAAATATAACAGAATTTCAGAAACCGTAAATTTTACATGCATGAAACCTATATAAATAAAGTTTTATAATTGCACGTAAAATCTAAAAATTAAACGATATACACGGTGTTCTACTAATAAATACTAGATATGTTTTGCCCTGCTTTTTGGAACAGTCTGTATAGTTTAGAATAATTTTAAAATGCGCCATATAATATGATAAATAGGTTTATTGGCAAAGTTTACTCATGAAGCACCAGTTAACTTTACTCTAACACCAAAGCAAACACCACCTACTATATTTCTATCCGTCACCTCAAGTTAGTCACCCTCACATCATTGACAAGATCCTATTCCTATTCTATTCCTATTCTACTCACGGATAGAACGTAAACCAAAAAAAAGAATCCTCTCATTGTAATTTCAGTTAATTACTAAAAACTAATTAGAACAATATCCTGCGTTTTAAATAACTCAAATTAGAAATGTCATCAAAACACGTTAAAATTTCATTAAATAATATGGATATAAAACTGCTACAACACAGTCATAAAACGTAACCTACCTTTATTTTCAGGTGGAGACCGTCGACCCATATACCCTTATCCCATTGAAAATATTTCAACGAGGAATAAAACGTGGTGCATTTTCAACAGTAATCATTTAGTTCTGTTATTCTATCTACTATAGATCAGAGGTGTATTCAGGAATATTTGCCGACTTTCTTTTTACTTCAACGTACTTTGAATTAGTTTATCCCTGTGTGAAGTAATATTTTACATGTACTAACATTATTTTCCTCAGCTACCCTAAGGAGATCAGAGCGACTTTCGAGTGAGTTAGGAGGCCGCCCGGAGTTCCCGTGCTGTAGAGTTTATTGATTTTAAATTAGAGCAATTTTTTTGTGCTTGTTATTTTGAATTTTCATATTATTTATCCGTTTTGTTATTGTATTAGTTTACAATAAGTGTGTAGATATTTAGAATTCTCAAGTTATAGGTTAATATATGGATAAAACCCCTTTTTGTTTATTTGGGAAAGTGAAATACCAGATAGCAATCAATCAGGTTTATCTAAAATAACACTCTTCCAACCTTCGATTTCGAGCTAAAGCCGTGGCAAAGCATAGTAAAAGGGACTTACATCGCTTACAAATAATTTTAACTTTATACAGCAATACACTGTTTTAATAATAAAAAGTAATGTATTTCACCTAAAATGAAACACATATAATAATAACTTTATAATAAAAATTTTAATTAACACATTCAGGATATCGAGGCAAAATGGCTTTAGTTAATTTTCCAACAATCGGTGTTCTATAAATGCATTTGTTTATACTCGAGGTAAACTTTTTATTTATGTATTTAATAAAAGAAATATACTTGTTTACAAATCCTACGTTAGGCTATTGACATGCATATCATTCTTATTATGCATTCTCTAATTAAATTATAATTTTCTATTGTGCGGGTATAAACAATTATTTAACTAATCGTTATATTTACTTATTTCTGCATTGAAATTTAATAACAGAATTATACAAATTTTATAAAAATATACATCTAGCGATAATAAATACAATATAATTTAAAAGAAGATAACGTCTTTCAAAAATGTGGCAAATTGAAAGACATGTGCCTTGGAAGTGTCTATGTTTAATTTGCATTAAAGGACCCAAATTAATTGGGATGTAACCCAACGCACTGTTTACGCTGAACAAGGGTTACTCATTTTTCACTGAGCTTGCCTCGGAAATAAAGTTCGTCTTTGTAACATACATTGTGCAATCTGGTAAGTTAATTTATCATATTTTCTTCAATTACATATCGATATTATATCTACAATTGCCTTAGGACTTTTCTTTTTCAGGATTTTTTGTACTATTTTCTGTACAATGATGATACTTACATTGTGGTCATATCGTCACTTCGCAAAATAACTTTTGTGATTCTTACTGAAATTACATGGTCTACTCCTGTGTCCCCTTAAGGTTACTTACTGTGACTTACTTCTATCGTCCACACTCCAACAATATACCTTTAACTGTCGCCTGCCTCTTTGAGGACATTGAAACAGGTTAGTCTACAATTACATTTATTCCACCTGGTTGTCAAGTCAAGGTATTCATGATAACTAATTACATAACATCAATATACTGCCTGTTTGCACAAGTGGAATTTGTGTAGCTATTATATTGCATGTAGTGATTTTATTTGAACTATTTGATTGTTCGTGACAGTTGTACCTTGGCTAAAATGTTGCAATTTGGTTAAATGAACAAACTGTACAAACATTACTTACATATTCTATACTGATACGTGTGTGTGAATAAAGAACTCTAATGTAAATTTGTGTTTATCTTTCATTTAGAATAGAGACTGTATGCCAAGAGCATTTATTTTTCTTTACTATTAACTTTAAATACAGACAGTTTCACATGTCGATCGGTTTGTTTGGGGTAACATTACTGATATTATACATAAACCTTTGAGCTCCAGGGTGTACGTTTCTTCTAGTTTGACTTGCGTTAAGTAAACAATAACGTTTACACTTCAAAATTTACGTTTACATGTTGCTGCTTTCTGCAGAATTAAAATTTGGGTAATCTATTAATTTTGTAAATTAATTTGTGTTATTGTGTTATTACATAAAACAATAATTTTGGTAACTTAAAATCTGATTTCTTTTTTTATGAGTTTATTGAATAAACTAGTTATTATTTACTGAGTACTTATTTTCCTTCTCTTTATTCCCTTTTTAGATTTTTAGGGTTGTACTTTAGCAAACTTATGGTGTCTATTACTACTAAAATGGTATATGATTACTAACATTTATACTAGCTCAATGCAATTAATAAATCTTCTGACACCCATCCAAAGTGCTCTAATTGCTTAGCCAACTGATAAGCTATACTTTCTAGATTGTCCTGGGTTAACACCTCCCGGTTACAATCATTCTACGCTATTAAAGGAGCCATAGATACAAAATTGACCCAGTTACAAAATGCATGCTTGTAAATAGTTAAGATTAGTGCAAACTAGGTAAATAGTTATTAGTGTATAAGATTTGGTATGTAAGTTTAGCTTTAGTTGTAATTAATTTATTGTCATTATATAATTAACTAGCGGTTCGTTAAAAGGCAATTTAACAAGCTTCCTGACTAAAAAGTCAGGTGTAAGATTAGATAAGACATAAGGCACACGTTTTCTAAAATACGATCCAAAAAAATTAAAAAGGTAGTAAAGGGAGAAGGGAGCTGAAAAACAAAATTTCTAAGACCATTTCATAAAGCAAAGCAAGAAATTAAGTACCGTAGAGTTGGGTTACTTGAAATCGTAGGGGTGACTTGATACAGTGTGACATTTATTTTTGGAACTACTGTTGCCATCTTTTAGGTAAACGCCCAAACTTCAGAAAAATTTCTGAAGTATTCCACAATGATGAAGTAATATTTTCAGTAGCTAAAAGTTGTAAACAGGTGTTTTATCTGGCTCCTAAAAAATACTGAGTAATAGGTAAGAAAACCACGGTTTTTGATATGCTATATAATTAAGGTCATCCTCAGGTATCCACATGAGCAAATTACATGTAATATTTTTTTTACAATAGTTTATTGTCTTCTCAACGGGTTCTGAACCCAAGGTCTGTTGATTTTATTTTTTGAGGTTAAGTAATGCTTTTTTACATTTTTTGTTACAGATTTTGGGTGACTTGACAAAATGCCAAATAAGTATAAGAGAGTGTTAGGAAAGCGAAAATACCACGAGTTTACTAAAGATGAATTAGAAGAAGCCTTAACAAATACACGCACTGGTAAATGGACATTGGCGGAGGCTTCAAGTAATACCGGGATATCAAAATCGACATTATATCGATAACTTAAAAATAAAAATATGAAAACTTATGGGGACCAGACTTCATTGACAACGGAGGAGGAAGTGGTTCTAAAAGATGCTGTTTTGTTTGCTTAGATAAAGACAATGTTAAAGATCTGGTTCGAAATTATTTAAACAGACAAGGACGAAGATTAGGTGCTTTTACCGATAACAGACCGGATAATAGTTGGTACTACGCGTGTATTACTCGTCAGCGAGCTATCCATTCGCCTATCAGAAAATATAAAGCGAAGTCGTGCTGCTGTTTCTATTGACATTTTAAGTGAATATTTTAATAAGTTGGCAGTAACTTAAAAGACAATCCTGACGAAAATATCGTCAATTATGACGAGACATGCTTTACCGATAACCCTGGACGAACCAAAGTTATTGTTCGACGCACAGCTAAACATGCCGAAAAAATTATGGACCACACAATATCTTCAATGAGTGTGATGTTTTCCGTTAGTGGATCAGAAGTTATATTGCCGCCTTATATTGCATATAAGGCAGATCAGCTGTGGTCTACGTGGACAGAAAATGGTGTTGATCGGTAACAATTTAGCCAGCCACATTAGCATCACTGTCATACAGGAGTGCCAAACAATAATATTCGCTTTGTTCTCTTGCCCCCCAATAGTACACATCTAACGCAACCGCTAGATGTTTGCTATTTCAGACTACTGAAGGGTAAATGGAGGTCTGTTTTAACCAAATGGAAGCCAACACAACCTGGCCCCATAAGGAAAGATCGATTCCCTGGTCTACTCAAAGCAACATTAGTAGATCTAGGTGTAAAACATGCTGATAACATAAAGTCGGGTTCAAAGCGACAGGACTTATTCCTATCGATCGGGAAGCTGTTTCACAACGAATCCCTTCTCAACACAGGCCTGTTCGGGAAATTTCCAATGTGTTGAAAGATATGATTGAAACAACAAGAAATGTAAAACCCAGTAAGTCCGACAGACGGAAGAAACTAAATGTTGCTCCAGGGGAGGGCATCTCTGTAGATGATTTAGAAGCAGAAAAAATAGACGAGACAACGGTGGCAGTACAACTATCTGAGCAAAACAAAATTGTTAAAAAAAATTCGAAGCCACGCAAGTCCAATAAATCCGAACTTTCTTCTGAAAGTGAGATAGATGATATAGAGCTTAAGGACGAGACCGACGAAGAAGAGTCCAGTGATATTGAGCGCGAGGATAATTTACAAATCCGAAATCAAGACAACAAGCAAAATGAAGAACCTATGGAACGACACTCATTTCAATGTGCAGAGTTTATTCTTGTGAAATTTCATACAGAGAAACGGTTTGTAAAATATGTTGGATGACAATGTTTTATAAACAAATATGTTAACTACATTGGTAAAAATATTGTTAATTTAGGTTTAAGTATTATTATGATGTTAACTTTTTGAGAATACCTTAGTTTTTAAATTATTTTTGTATCTTGTCAGAATAAACGTTTCTTTTTTGAAATAAATCGTCTCAAACATTTTTTTCACCCTGTACAATGGAAACATACTTTTTTAAAAAGTTAAACTTGATGTCAAGTCACTTATAGAACAGCTTTACTTGTCATTTACACTGATTTTTGCTTACATTTTCAAGTCACCCAACAGGTAGGGTGACTTGAAAAACAGGGTTTTTATTTTTTTTTTGTACAAATTACAAAAATCTTTTATTCAGGTTCTATTCTTTGCGAAAAGTGGTATTTCTAAAGGTTGTTTGCTCAACGCAATAATTATATAAGTAAAAATAAAAGGAACGTAGACCTTTGAGCTCCAGTATTTATGTGCTACATACTAAAGTGTTAGTAATTTTGTCTCAAATACACCAAAGACAGTTACAGTTACATATTGTCATCATAAATTCACAGTTAAAGCAAATAAGTAAGCAATGGTTAACATTTATTATACACAAGTTACAGACATACATGGATAGAGAATATGTAAGTACATTTTGTAAGAATTTGTTCGTTAACCAAATTCCAATATTTTATATCATGTACAACTGATACGAACAATGAAATAGTTCAAATGAAACCATTATTTTCAATATAATAGCTACACGATTTCCACTTGTGCAAACAAGACTGTAGATTGCTTCGACCACCAGGTAAAATAAATGTAATTGTAGACTAACCTGTTTCGATGTCTTCAAACTGATATGACAGTCAAACTATATCCGTAGGGTGTCGATAATGGAAGTAACAGTAAATAATCTTGAGCGTAGACAGAAGGTGACCATATAGTTTCAGTAGGAATCATAAAAGGAACTTTTCGAAGTAGTCATACTATGATAATGTTATCATTCAATGTACGGAGAATAATACAAAAAGGTCCAGAAAAGAAAACGTCCTAAAGTAATTTCAAATATAAGAATAATTTGCAATTAAAGAAAATGTGAAATCATTTTAACTACATTGCACACGTGTTTCGATGAAAAACTTTATTTCCCATACAAACTCGCTGACAAAGATATATAGCAAACCTTATTCTCTATAAACAGAGCGTTGGAGAATATCCCAATGAACTTGGGTCGGTTTATTTAAAATTAAACAGAGAATTCTAATGCGCGTGTTTTTCAATTTACCACATTTTTGGAAAAAAGGTTATCTCTTATCAAATTAGATTTTAACTCTACGCTACATGTCGTAATTTTTTATAAAATGCGTATAATTATGTCAATAGGTCAATTTCAATGTAGAAATACATAAATAAAGCTATATAACGATGAGCACAAAACACGTGAAATCAAATTACACACCTCACATAACCATTGTTTTAATATTCTCAAACAAATTTTGTAGCATAACGTTAATATATTGAATGTCCTCTTGTATTGCCACTTGTAATTCACGACTCTGTCTTTGTGAATCACAAAGTTGTGATAATCATAATCAAAGCCTGGGAATTCCTCCCAAAATTGCTCAATGCAGCATTGTAATGAATAAATCCACGTATACCATCTTCGTTTTGGCTACCACTTCTGCAATGTGCCATCAAAATAGATGCGTTGTGATCAGGTGTAAACGCCATGGTGCTGTAGTTATAAGAATAAATTGTAAATTATGACATGAAAACAATGCAATAAAACCAAATGTCAAGCAAAACGGCACGTCACTGAAATTATCTAGTAATTTTTCTAGGGCGTTTTTTTTAACCAACATTAATTTAGTATTTTTGTATAGCGTTGCCAAACCTGTTCCTGCTCTTTATGGGTCACTCAATATTTGTTTGTAAATAAAAGTAGATTTATATTTAAATCTACTTTTATTTACAAACAAATATTGATATATTGACATATTATAATATATCGGCCGTGGTAGCATTCATTTTCTACCAACAAAATATATCTCAAACCAGTGTTTACGTCGATGTCTGTGCATGGCATTTTCAAGAATACCATTATAAACTAGTTAACTCATATTCAAAGTTATCACTGCAATTCATTTATTTAAACTTTGTATTGCTCATTTTCTTCAATCAGAAACGTATCGACGAAAAGAAAGGGTACCTTTAATTATATATAACAGAAAACTTTTGTAAAGAATTGTATTTTAACACAACACAGTTTTCTTAATATTTTCATTGCTCACTCCTACAATTTGAAACTCACTTCTACCTTGAGATCTAATGTACTTCACATTTATTTTCTACGCGAGTGATTGGAGCTTTTATAACTAGATATTAATGTGAACTTTTAATTACAAATAATAACCTTTTTTAGGTTTTAAATGGTGCATTTTAAGATAAATTAGACAAATTCTATACGCGCATTAATAACTAGTACAATTATCGTCATCATTACTACTGTCGACGATAATTATTCTACTTGTTAACGAACGTTTAGAATATATATATATATATATATATATATATATATATATATATATATATATATAATTCATTGTAAAATACACGATTTAAAACCTAAAAAGGGAAAGGTATTTGTAACTAGGTATTAAATTGCATGTTTGCGGTTCATAATTTTGCACAGCATAATGAAAAAATTGATTCATAGTAGATAGAGTTAAATTTAAACACGCATAAATGAGGCATTTTCACACCAACGTTACAAGCTTCGCCTCTAGAAGATGATCTTGGACAACTTGTGTTAGTGTTTCATAGGAACCTACATTATTAGTGTATATCATAGCTGGGTTAGATTTTATGAACAAGCATTCGTGCCTTTACGACATTGCAATATAAATTTCTAAGTATTTTGTTACTTGCTTTAATAAGTATACCGAGCTGGTAGCGTAGTAGTGACACGATCTGTTTAGCATTTGGGAGGTAATGGGTTCGAGTCGCGTTACCGTCTACCTTGTATGAGGTTTTTTCAGGGGGTTTTCCCCATACACATGTAGCGGCATGGTCACTGCGTATATGCACACCATGTGCGGCTGCTTAGGTAAATGCTGGGGTAGTATTTTCCACCTCAGAACCCTAACTCCGTTCCCTTCCGATCCTATCCTCACCATACCCATTCTTAATCCCACCATGCATATATACGTAATGTATGTATGAATGCTGGGAATCCATGATTGTGACTGAAGGAGCTCGGAAACCTCGAGCAGCCCGCCCTCCCCCTTGGAGAGGGAATGAAATACGTGGCCTTTTCCTTTTTCCTTTAATAAGTTAAAACCCTTGAAGTGTGGTTAAGAATGTACGCTCTGTTTTCTTTCGAGAAAAAATGACTTTAAGTGAATATAATTTTTTTTTTACTCCAATTTGTTACAATCTGTCCATGTTGGACAATAAGTAATTGTTATATCTAGTATCTAATATGTAGAACAATGGCTTGCAGGAGATGCTTCCAGTGAAACCCTCCTTCTATATATATATATATATATATATATATATATATATATCAAACTGGATATGATATGACAGCGTGATATTATCTTAATCTAGATTTTTACTAATACTAAATAAACCGTTCAGTTAGGTCATTTGGTTTAAATCTTTTTCGGCGACGCACTTCACCAATGTCTTCAAACAAATTTCTTGCGAGCACATTTGGATGTATTTGGGTTCGGACACTATATTTCTCACTGAACTGTTTGATTACTTCCTTGACTGAAGGTATTTGTAAGTCTTTTGTAATTGTGGCGTTGGGAACATACCATGGGGCATCAACTATTATGCTAAGAACTTTGTTTTGAAAACGTTGCAATATTTCCAGGTTGGAGTTGCTTGCTGTACCCCATAGTTGTATGCCGTATGTCCATACCGACTTAAGAATTGACTTGTACAGAAGTAATTTATTTTCCAATGTTAATTCAGATTGCCTACCGATTAACCAGTACATTTGTTTCAGTTTTAGTCCAAGTTGCTTCCTCTTCGTGAATATACATTTTTTCCATGTTAATCTTCGGTCCATATGTATTCCTAAATACTTTATGTCATCTGTTTGGTTGAGTTGTCTGCCGTTTAGTGTAACGGGTGGACAGGTATCTCTGTTTAGTGTGAATGTAATATGCACTGATTTTGTTTCATTTGCTTTGATCTTCCATGAGGTTAACCAATTTTGTAGCAAATTTAAATTCCCCTGAAGGTGTTCTGATGCAACTGTTGGGTTAGAATGTACTGCTACTATTGCAGTGTAATGAAACCTGAGTTTTGTTAATACTGTCAAAAAACGACTGAACTTGTTTGTAATAACTGCTTGTGGTGCTATTCTGATATAAGGTTCAATGAAAAGAGCCTTATCTAATTTGATGATAACTAACCTAAAAATCGTAGGAACTTTTCAATATTATGTAGGACAATTGTTCACTTCATTCATATATTTCTGGTGAATTGTATCGATGCAATCCTCATCTAAAAGTATTAGCACAGAAACATTTTCACCGCCTAGGATTTTCGATAAAATTGTAAGAAAACAATCACATCTCATAAGAACGTATGTTAAAGTTGCCCAACATCAGGCTAGGTCACACGTTAAAAATGCCTAATACACAAAGTAGAAGGGTTATTTTGATAATTCTTTAGGTTAAACACTTTAATATTAATTTTAGGTCAGTGGTAATACACACAGAGTTTTAACGGTCTTAGTGGCGATCTTGAAATTATTAGTAATTGTGAATCACCATGCACCTTATTCTTATATTTTAGAAGTGTTATTTACTGGATGGTAGGCAACACTTCATACCTACGGCTACAACGTACGCAGTGTTTTAGAATTTGTTAGATCGAAATGCTTTTCCGCTTTATGGAAAAGCAGCGTTTAACTAGCTTTTTCATTAACCGAGGAAAGGTCGTTGGGTGCTTTTGTTTCATTTTCATTAAGTAAACGAATTTTGCAAAAAATTATACGTGGCAACGTTGTGTATAGATTTATTCTGGTTATACAGTGCCTACCAAATGTATGGAACCGGTTGTTAATTCCAAAATATGCAAGCTAATCGATAAAATTTAATATGCGTGCTGTTTACAAAGCCTTCTATTATTTCCACAGTTTTGTTATTTTGTACCTGACAAGGTCGGAGCTATACAGGCAACTTGATTTTTTTTAGTAGGAAAGGGGATCAAATTGCATACTGTTTGAAAGGTATTTTCAAGTAGAATTCAGCGACATACCGCTTGTCAAAAGATAACTTCGCTATTGTAAATTAAAGATTGGGAGTAGGTATTATAACTGGATAACTGAAGATCCAGTTAGCATAGGGACCAGTTAATTGTTTTATGGTGTTTAATGTAACATCAGATTGTTGAAACCGTGTTTTAAGTTTATGAGGTTCATCTAGTACAAGAATAATTTATAAGCGATGCTCAAACTGTTCCCCATTCACCTCTTGACAGTAATAAATTCGATTAGAAAATCCTTCAACTGAATTCAAAATTAACTCGCGAGGAATATTTGATGTTTCTTCTCGAATTTGTTGCACTAGTTCATTCAAATTATACCAAAATCAAGTTGGCTGTACAGCACTGGCCTTGTCAGTTAAAAAAATAACGAAACTGTGGAAATAATAGAAGGCTTTGTAAACAGCATGCATATTAAATTTGATCGATTTAGCTTGAATCGTTTTCAAATAACAAGGCCGGTTCCACACATTTGGTACGCACTGTATGTTAGTTTTAAATTTGTAATAACAAAAGCACGATTTTTCGATTGGTCCGGAAGAAAATTTAGAGATCGTTTGATTCTGTTGGGTTAAGGCCATTTTGTGTAATTGGTGTCTGTTAAAAATTTACTCTTAAGGAAACGGGAAACTGTCTGTAGTTTTACAATAATTGACATTGTACATTTCAGTTAGACTGACTTTTTTTCAAGCACTTGCTGTACTTAATACTACTAATAGATACTTTTATTTTGTTTAATACGGATCCGTTTCCTGAAAAACTAGGCGACATTTCCTAAGTAGGAGGTAAGTACTCTAAATTGTTACACTTTTTAAGTTTCCGTTTATATACTTAAAATTACTATAAATAACGTTGCTTCCGCTCCTCCACGGCTTCTTCGTGTGATGTAGCAGCTATACGCAGCTCTAAATCTTGCTTGTGATGTGGTTTTCTTACAATACAAGGAATTAAAACTTAGTATAGGTTTACCAACTTAAATTTTTTTTCACTTACTCATGTGTCTGGATATAAAAATAACTTACTTCCTTTAAGCACTATTTATCTTACACTGTTTTGTTAACAGAAGCAAACTGTCAGTTTAATATGTGACGTTGCCGTTATTATTTTACAACTACCGTTTAGTAGGTTAATACACTTTTTCCGACGACCACATGTGAAAATGACATATAGCACCCAGATTACCTACTGCGAAAGTCACAAATACCACTCTAGAATTGAAAAGTAAAATATCACTCTAGTGTGATATGTATGTCAACTAAATATGTTGACCATGATCTCAGAGTATTTCACTTTTTACCTGGCACTATCTAACCATTGTGCTGCATAATGTCATAAAACACAAAGAAAATCACACTTTAAACTTAAAAACACTTAAAAAATTATTTATAAGTGTTTAATCAAAATTAAAATATTCCAATTCCATTAATTTTAATGTTTATAAATGTCAATGTACAAGATGCACAAATAACGGAGACAACAAACATCTCTAAATCTTTATTGCAAACTTCATTATAATTTACGAATTGCAATAATAATAATATTACTTTTAATTTCTACCATTCTAAGTAGTTCTTATTTTAAGTTTTTGTTATTCAATCGTTATTTTTCTTTGTATTTAATCAACAATAAAATTCTCAAATTAAAGTAATCAAAAAATACATTTACTTTTATTTTTGGAGATTGTGCATTATTCATGGTCGTCGAAAAAATAGTGTACATTACTAGTATGGAACGTGCCATTTCACACTCGTGTGAAATGGGTCACTTTCCATACTAGTAATGTAATATACTAATACAGCGCGATTCAACTACGATATTATTGTACGTTAACTTATTTATATCTCTGTAAATTACATTTTATTTATGCATAGTGCTTTCTTTGTCTTATGTGTGTTTTGTCTCATAGGAGACCGTTAGTTGTCTCAATTTTTAATAATAATTTTTTTATTAATTACTGGTTCTTATTGTTTCAACAATTGTTGATTCAGTACATACCTATATGTCTTGTGAACATACAGAATTAAGTACCAGTGATTATCACAGTAAAAACATTATTTTTATTTAGCTTAGTAGTTCAAATCTGTACAACATGCCCCGTGAAGCATGTTGTCAAGTATCTTGTATGTTGTCACAGGTTTTATAATTTATTGCCTAGGACATGTCGTTTTTATTTTTAGGCATACAAAGCAAATAAATTCAAATAAATATATCAATAGGTATTTATTTTATAAAGTTAACAAACGATGGAAGCAATTACATACCGTCATCGCTATCAAGTCTCCAAAGACTTGCTTTTTTACATTGCCTGTGGATTTGGAACTTTTTGATGCCTCCAACTCATTTTTTTACGGGAGTGTCGATCAAAATAGCTGTTGTCTGCTAGATTTTCTATCTCTGGATTTAGGCAGAGGGCGAATAATCTCTGCGGAAAGCACAGATCTCCGTCTGCTTTCCGCAGATGTTTAAGGTCTTGAAGGATACAGCTCAGAAGTTGACGGTTCAGCTTCAGCAAAAGAATCTGTGCGGTAGCTTGATGGTTCTACTGGCGGAAAAATATCTGGTCGATCTGATCGTATATTATCTGCATCCACTGAATTTTATGCAGTAATATGTTCTACATTAGTCCCTACGTTTTCCACAAGTGCACGATCTGTTACATAACTTGGGAGAAAATCTTGGTCCATGAAAATGTCTTTGTTAAATGGATATACACAGGTAACGCGAAATCCTTATGTGATATTATTTGGTACAATTGCCATTGGAAGAGCAGTAGTAACGATTTCTGGGATATCGTAAATTGTTATAGTCTTTCCAGGATTAGTTTTCGTCCAGGAAGCACAGGAAGAATTTATATATTTTTTCAATGGGCCAAAAACGCTCCTGTCCAATGGCTGCAACTTATGGCTGCTATGCGGAGGGAAAGAAAGCATAACTACGCCATTTTCCTTAGCATAGTTCAGCGCAGGTATTGAAAGATGTGACTCATGGTTATCCAATAAGAGTAAAATGGGGCTATTCTTAGTGCACTTTACTGTGCCAACAAGGTGTTTCATGAAAGTTAAAAAATTCTCCTCCTTCACCCAGCCAGATGGGTTAGCTGCCCCAACACTACCAGTGGGAGCGTTATTAAAAAAATGGTCTTTAAAATGCACTCTAGGGAAAATAAATAGTGAGGGGATACTATTTCCAGCAGCAGATACCGCAAGAGCCATCGTGACAAGTGTGCCTCTCTCAGCTGAGGTGAGTAAACCAATTTGCCTGAATCTTTTTCTAGCAACTACACGATCTGGTCGTTGAACAGTAGTTACTCCAGTCTCGTCCATATTGTAAATATCAGACGGAGAAAATTTATGGCGTCCATACAAAATGCCCAAATTTGTGAAAAAAGCATCTACACTGGTTTTATTAAAGCTCGTGGCCATTGACAAGCTAGTTGCTTGTGGTGTTCGTATTGACAGCCTTGCGTGTCTCTTCAAGAAGCTTGAAAACCAGTCGGGACCTGCCATAGATGTATCACTCCAGAAACGCGGAATTTGTTTCTTAAGATCTTTAACATAATCATATGCAAATCTCCTCACTTCATTCGGAGTGAGCCCAAAATATATATCTGAAGCTTTTTTTAGATATTCTTCTAATTGGAGCTCTTTGGCCTCATTAAATACTTGTCTAGGTTTCTTGTAGCCCATAAGAACACTGGCAGTTCCTGAAGCAAGTTCTTCATTGGTAATTTTGCAAAATCTTGCCAGAGCTCTATAGTGAACATTAAAATCTGCAGCAGCTTTTCTAATAGCAATTGAGTGGTCACTGTTTCTTACTGCTTCAGCTGCTCTAAGCAAAACATCTCCAGGTGGCGTTTGCCTGTCTGTTTTTCGTTTATAATTCCGAACTATCTAAAGAGAAATAAACTGTAAGTGACCTTGCATTATGATGATTTATGTAATTTTTCATTTAATACAGTACGCAAACAAGGAATAATAATTTAGAAGGTATAAAATGCATCTGACATGTCGCAATTTCTACTATTGTTTACAATTGTATAAGTTCACGTGATTTTATGCAAGCGGGGCTTGTTGTCACAAGTGACAACTAGCCCCGTGAATCGCGTGACAACTTGCCCCAAATGACATTTTGAAATAAATTAACCTGAATTTTTGTATACAGACAAGAAAGCTTATTATTTTGGCATAATATTACAGCTTATCAACCCCACAAAAAGTAGATCATATAAATCTTACCCTTAATACAGCAGCAAACTTCACAAAACACAAAACTTCCAAGCAACAAAAATTACTTTACACCGGCAAACTTTTACTAACTGACGCAATAAGATGCAGCGGGGAGGTTTGAAGTTTTATAGGATGGTCGTTATATGGTTTAGGAAGTGGTCGGTAGATGGCACAAAGCTTCAATTCTGGTAATATATTTAGTATTCATATTGTGACAATATGCCTCTGTGACAACTAGCCCCGGTCTCCCCTACACTTAATTTAATGTGTACTCCTTCAGGTTAGCGTTGTTTTCCTTATTTTAACTGTGACCAATGTCATAACTGTTCCTTTGTCCTTTTCTTGGTTTGAAGGCTACGCAAGAGCAAACCCAGTGGTGCTCTTTTTAACTTTTACTGTGTTTTCTAAGCCAACCACACGCCCACGCACCCATGTGATTTCCCCAAAGACTGAGTTAATGGCTATTTTAGACGGGGTCGCGTCCTGTAGAATATTGCTTGTTCTTTAATTGTGAATAAAATCGTATACAAACCTCCGCAAAAGTACCATTCCCCCGTCTCGAGAACTAGTTCACCTCGAGGCTTCGCCTCTCGGTAAACTATACTTCTCTCAACAGGAATGGAACACTTTCCGCCTCGGTATGTAATATACTATTTTTAATATACAATGTTTATTAACGTAATCCAAATTGCAGTATTTTAAACCTTACAATATAGTAATATATGTAAACAAAATAATTCTTTCTCTACATATAACCTGTAACCGTAAACAAATATCGCATTAAATTCAAATAAATAATTCAATTGCAACGTGTATCATTACAACACAAGCCGAGATGGTGTGCCAGTGGCAACCCGACCTGTTTAGCATTCGGTAGGGTAGTATTTTCGCCTTCCGATCCCATTCTGACTGGACTTATACTTAACCCCACCATACATACATACTTAATGTATGTATCTAAGAATAGTTATTCTTTGGTATTGGTTGTATGTTCGAAATCCATGACCGGATGAAAGAGCATGGAAAGCTCAAGTCTGTTCTTCCCTTTGTGGAGGGAATGAAGCACAATGCCTTTTCCTTTTTTACAACACATATGCATACTCACTAAAGCGCATGCTTTCGCTCACGCTCCCTTGAGTTTGGAATACATACCAATTTGTGTTTAGGTTAAATAAGACGTTTGTGATAATGTTAGTTCCAGAAGAAAAGTGTTCTTTTAAAAAACTAAAGTCTAAAAAAGTTGCATAACCATTTTTAGCTTAAGTTTTCATATCTTTTGTAAAGCAAATAAAATAAATTAACAAATTAGCGAGAGTGATCAATTCACAGTAACCGTAACACAATCAGAGCAAAGAAATGAAAAAATTAAAAATACATGACAGGCATATATTGAAAAAGACACATTTAACAGTGTTAAATAGTACGCATGTATAACAATAGAAAAGAAGCATAAATGCTCAAAGAATAACAAATATAAAAAAAATATGTTTTAAAAGGTATAAACATAACATATTTCTTAGAAGAAATGCAAAAATAGCTAACTGCGTTTCATATTGCTCAGATCAGTCTGATCTTTGTTAGATCTTCTTCGTCATCCTCGTACTCTTGACCTTTAACTCCACAAACAAGATTGGTGTGTTTTACCTGAGGTATCATTAGTGGTGCGTGTTCATGTCGTGATTTCTTATCGGCCGTTCACATAGTTCACGTTCCTTTCTTAAGACATCAGCATAAAGCTTCTGCAGTGCTTCGTCGAGTGTATCAACATGTTTTGGGGTAAATGCACTCTCACCAACTGTAAATCAAATTAGATAGATGACTACGATATTAAGTAATAGTAAGTGAAATTTAATAATAAATATATATTGAACATAAACATTTTGAAATTGTTACACAATGAGGTGGAGATTAAAACGATGTGCCTACGTACATTTCTTAAATAAGTACTTTTGGCTAAAGGCATGTCGTAATAACTATGCGCAGCCGTAACTGGTTAAAACGCAATGGCCTTGCGTATTTCGTGTTCAAGTGAGGTTAAGTGTTTTGGAAAACTCCTCAGGTTTCCTTTGGTAACAAATCGCATATAGTTACGCAGGTCTATAAATGTGTTTCCCTGAAAAACTTATTTTATCGTTTGTTTTATCTATATACAGAGTCCCTTATGTGGAATATCATACGACCATTAAAAAGTGTCAACTCCGCTTTTTTATTAACATACAGGGCGATTGATCAATTTTGATAAAAAAGTCATTTGGCTATAATATCTACGCGGATTATTTGGTTTTTCTGATTTTTTGGTGAAACATTACCCTATTATGTAGTATTTGATTGGCGTTCTCAAATCTTAGAAATTCTAGGACCGGCTTCGGAAAAATTAATTGGGCCTGGTCATATTAAAAAGTTCACCCTGTATACGGTTTTTAAAAATTGTAATTAGTGATTTTCAAAGTACACAAAAAGACAGTGAAAACCATGATTTTTTTATGATTGTGGACCTGAACAGGCTAAATTAGGCCTATCGTGCTAAAGCACTCAGGAACACTTAGGAGGATGGATAGAGGGATAATGAATTCCCAATAGATGCCTGTGAACAGCTACCTTAAATTTTCTCATATCATAAGTGTGAGTAAAACAAGAACTAGGGAGATCATTCCAGAGTTTAGAAGCCGTGTAGAAAAATGTGGATTGTGCCCGTTTGGTACGACAAGTGGAAATTTGTACTGCATATACTGATGATGTGAATGAGCGAACCGAGTGTTTCTCGCAAAGATAGCCCGAGATGGTATCAAAGAATATAATTCAGCGCCACAATAGCCGTTGTAATAACGATAATACAAAGCAAGAACTGAAACCATCCTTCTGTTCTCAAGGGACTGTATGTGAGAAGTTAAGGACGGGTCATTTATAAGCCTAATCGCTCTCTTTTGAATACGATCAACGATATCGAGGGCGTATTGGGGAGCACTAACCCAAAGGTAAGAATTATATTCCAGATGAGGCCGAATTTGGGCCTTATACAGCAGAAGGAGTTGTCGAGAGGTTAAGTACTGCTTACATCTGTACAAAAAGCCTATTTTACGAGCAGCTGTATTGGTAGCTGACAGAAGATGGTCAACCCATGAGAGATTTGAAGATACAGTCGTACCCAACAGAGTAATAGTTTGAAAACTTAACAACTGAGCCATTCATACTTACAACAAGAAATGATCGATCTTTTTTGGCGGACATAAGGCAACACTCAGTTTTGTTAGCATTAAATTTAACTAGATTATTGCTTCCCCATTTGAGAATACGTTGAATATCTTTGTTGATTGAATTTGCCATTTCAGCTTTAATTTCTTGATTTGACATAGAAGGTGGATTATCAGTATGAGTAGACTGAGATGAACTACAGTGAAGAGTGCTATCGTCAGCAAAGCAATGGATGGGGTTAGTTGTTGAAGAACTAAGGTCATTCATGTACAGTAGAAAAAGTGTAGGCGCTATACAGGATCCCTGTGGTACGCCCGCGTTAATGCTAACTTCTTTTGAAAAAAAGCTATCAACTACGACACGTATTCGTCTTTTATCAAGGAAACTAGAAACCCAGTTGATGAGCGTATCATTTAACCCAAATGAGGTGAGTTTGGCAAGTAAACACGTGTGCCAGACTTGGTCAAATTCGTTTGAGATATCTAAAGCGACTACAACTGTTTCACCGGACTGCTCTACTGTATTGTTCCAAACTTGGATTACATATGAAAGAAGATCGCCTGTTGAACGGCTTTGCCTAAATCCATATTGGTGGTCACTAAGGAGTTTGTTAGTTTCAAGGAACGTGAGCATTTGTTGATGGATGGCTTTTTCCGTGATTTTAGACAAAATGGAAATGATGGCAATTGGTCGGTAATTTGAGGGATCGGCCTTATCGCCTTTTTTTGGGAATAGGTTGAACATTTGCTAACTTCCATGATGAAGGGAATTCCCCAGAAAACATAGAGATCGTGTAGAGCTTAGATAGGACTGGCACTAGTTCGGGGGAACATTTCTTTAAGACAATAGCTGGGATACCGTCTGGGCCAGTCGCCTTATTGAGATCAAGCCTACTAATGATCGATTCCAAGAGCTTGTACCGAAAATGAATTGGTTTCATAGCGTATGAAGAAGAGTTGACTAGGGGCACGGCACATCTTTTCCAGAATCATTGAGACGCGAGTTCGGTGCAAACAAATCCACAAAAGCGTTGGCTTTGTCTACAGAATCAGCAACTACCGATCCGTCAATAGACGTCGGGGGGGGGGATGAAGATGTTCCAAAGTTTTTACTAATGGCTTTAGCTAAGGACCAAAATTTACGACTGCCTAAAGGAGATGTAGCTAGTTCAAGCTAGTTCATTGCATGTTCGTTGTTCGAACAACTTTTTAGTTTTAGTGATGACACTTTTGCAGATATTTCTAGCACCAACGTATTCTACATGACTGTCGACCGATTTATTAGATTTCCATTTTATGTAACATTTATTTTTTAAAGATAATGCATCAGCACAAGCCTTATTGAACCAGGGTTGGGAACGTGAATGACCTATACGGCACTGTTTTTTGGGAATGTATAACTCCATTCCCATGAGGATGACTTCAAATACTGAAAGAGCGATGTCCGAAGAAGAGGACGACTTAAAACAATATTCACGCCATGGAAAGGTTGCAAAGAAATCCCGTAAATCACTCCATTGAGCTAACTTAAAACACCACAAGGTTCTATTGGTTTTGCGAACAACAGTGGAATTAGGTACAGTAGAAATGATTTTTATTAGACAATGGTCAGAAAAACCTAAAGGCGAACGAACGGAAGTTTTATAAACAAGAGGGTTTGATGTAAGAAAGAGATCTAGAAGATGTGGAGTATGGTTAGGGTTATCAGGGATTCTTGTGGGTTCAGAAATCGTTTGTGTGAGATCACATGAAATAGCAAATTTTTCTGCACTATGACCAGCGGGATTTGTAATAGATGAAAACTGAAGTCAATTAGAGTTATGAACATTGAAATCGCCTACAAATGAGATATCGCAAGATGGAAACTGAGACAGGAGATAGTCAACTTTCATACTAAGGTAATCGAAAAAGTCTTGAAAGTTGCTGTAATTAGGAGACCTATAAATGCAACAGTAGAATTTCACAAAATTAGAACCAGAATTTTTAAATCAAATCACGTCAAAATTTTTATTTTCTAAGGAAGAAACCCTCTTGCAAGCAATTCTGTCCCTGATGTAGGGACATACGCCTCCTTTATATCGAAAGTTAGAGTGAAGGTGGTATTGAGGAAATTGCAAGTCGGGTGATTCGGAGCTTTCAGAGGAGACTTGTGTTTCAGATAGAAACAATATCAGGTTGTAATTGTTCAAGATGTTGGTGAATAGCATTAAGATTAGACCTGATACCGCGGATGTGTGATATTTTTTCAATAAACGATAAAATTTGAGTGAAATTGTAAATCCACCATGGCTTATCACTTAATAATGTAATAATTGAAAAGAAACATTGTCAGTGGCAGATATTTTAACTAAAATAAGTACAGAATACGTGAACATTGCTTTATCTACATTGTTACTGCCCCTTTGTGTTGTTTCCAGGACCGGACTAAACAATTTTTAGAAATTTAACTTTTAAAAGAAAATCACCCTGTACATTTTTATAGAACGTAGCTGGAATAATCAAAATACTCAAATAAATTGAAAATTGCTTCATCTTCATTGGAAATATTTTATTATTAAATACCAGATCAATAAATGATGAATAAACTGCAACACAAGTAATACGAAACGACTCTAAGAAATTTCCATAATCGAAGATTAGGTATTTTATTTAACGCCGTGACTAGTGGTACATCGGGAGTATGAAAATTTTTTGTGCAGCCGAAACCATATGATTGTATGTGATGACGTAGAAGCAATCCTGACGAGGATAAATGTATAAACAATAACATTAGTTTAGATTAGATACACAAAACTACTGTAATCTAACAGAATTAGATCAGATCAGATACGCGGTTGGGCCAGGTTCGATTTCGGGCCCATGCATTTTTAATCTGTTAGGTTACAGTAGTTTTGTTTATCTAATCTAAAAAAAATTCCTAATCTAACTTTTTCGCTGTATGAAACATTTTCGTACTCCCGATGTATCATTAGTCACACGTTTGTTTCCCGACAGAAAATTCTTTCTGCCACAACGCATGCGCATCAGGAGTGAAATGTGGTGACACTTCGCGCCTTAACTCTTTAGTGCCCAGATATTGAAACATTTTAAAGTTTGTGTTTTTTTTCTGTTGATATGATTGCTAATATGTTTAAAAAGCTCTGCAATTTTTTTAAGAATTTTTGTTTTAAGTTTAAAAAAAATCCAAAAAATGAACTTTAAAGTACCTTCAGGAACAGTATTAGCAAATTCACTGGGTGTACAAAATTATTTATTTTCTAATGCGTATATTTAGCAACATTTAATAACTACAAAGCAATGACAAACTTTCAAAAAGGATATAACGATTAGTTCATTTCATGATATTCTAGAAAAGTTTTCATTTTGATTGCACCACATGTGCAACATTTACTGTATGGTCGTGATTGTATTGATCTTGAACTGCACATTTCACATCTTCCTCGGTTAATTTCGAAGACAACCCAGTGGGACCTACGGTTTCCAAGTCTCACGTCATCGGGTATACTATAGTTATACAATCGTCTTTTTATTATTGGTCCGCATTTTCTTGGAGTGGCTCTAGTGCAATTAATTTTCATCAAACCCATAGGTCAATTGACATTCTAAACTCCAAGGTTTCCATTTTTTCAAATTGTAAGTTGTAGATTACATAGGCATTAACAAAGCTATATCCCGATCCCTCAAACTACCGACCACTTGCCATCACTTATATTTTGTCTAAAATCATGGAAAAAGCCATCAATCAGCAACTGCTCACGTTCCTTGAAACTAACAAACTCTTTAGTGACCACCAACATGGGTTTAGGCAAAGTCGTTCAACAGGCGATCTTCTTTCATATGTGACCGAAGTTTGGAACTACACAGTAGAGCAGTCCGGTGAAACAGTTGTAGTCGCTTTAGATATCTCAAAGGCATTTGACCAAGTTTGGCGCAAGTGTTTACTTGCCAAACTCACCTCGTTTCGGTTAAATGGTACGCTCATCAACTAGGTTTCTAGTTTCCTTGATAAAAGACGAATACGTGTCGTAGTTGATGGCTTTTTTCAAAAGAAGTTAGCATTAACGCGGGTGTACCAGAGTGATCTGTTATAGCGCCTACACTTTTTCTGCTGTACATAAATGACCTTATTTCTCCAACAACTAACCCCATCCATTGCTTTGCTGACGATAGCACTCTTCACTGTAGTTCATCTCAGCCTATTCATAGTGATAATCCACCTTCTATGTCAAATCAAGAAATTAAAGCTGAAATAGCAAATTCAATCAACAAAGACATTCAACGTATTCTCGAATGGGGAAGCAATAATCTAGTTAAATTTAATGCTAACAAAACTCAGTGTTGCCTTGTGTCCGCCAAAAAGATCGATCATTTCCTGTTGTAAGTATGAATGGCTCAGTTCTTAAGTTTTCAGACTCTATTACTCTGTTGGGTATGACTGTATCTTCAAATCTCTCATGGGTTGACCATCTTCTGTCAGCTAAAAAAAACAGCTGCTCGTAAAATAGGCTTTTTGTACAGATCTAAGCAGTACTTTACCTCTCGACAACTCCCTCTGCTGTATAAGGCCCAAATTCGGCCTCATCTGGAATATAATTCTCATCTCTGGGTTAGTGCTCCCCAATACGCTCTCGATATCGTTGATCGTATTTAAAAGAGACCCGCCCTTAACTTCTCACATACAGTCCCTTGAGCATAGACGGATGGTTTCAGTTCTTTCTTTGTATTATCGTTATTACAACGGCTATTGTTTTGCTGAATTATATTCTTTGATGCCATCTCGTCCTATCTTTGCAAGAAACGCTCGGTTCGCTCATTCACATCATCAGTATGCAGTACAAATCTCCACTTGTGGTACCATACGGGCGCAATCCACATTTTTCTACACGGTTTCTAAACTCTGGAATGATCTCCTTAGTTCCTGCTTTCCTCTCACTTACGATATGAGAAAATTTAAGGTAGCTGTTAATAGGCATCTATTGGCAATTCATTATCCCTCTATCCATCCTCCTAAGTGTTCCTGAGTGCTTTGGCACGATAGGTCAAATTTAGCCTGTTTAGGTCCACAATCATAAAAAGAAAAATCTAGAAATCCCCAGAAAAGCCCGTGCCACCATTTACGTGATCTACGAATTATACCATATGTACTTCGCAGCTGACCTGCACGATCAACTCCTCTCATATGCTTGTTATAGTCGGCGACGACGGATGGGCATTTTACATCTACGCGTGTTCCATCTTTCTGTGTTCTTTTAACAGTTGTTTCTTCGGTACTATGAAAGTTTGATGCAAAATGTACTACCTTACTGTCCTTCCATTTGAATGCCCTCACTCCCGTATTGGAGACGCGATAATCATAATCACCTTGTTGCATTGTTTTCTCCTCTACTAGGGCAGGAAAACCTTCCCTTCTGTTTTGTATTGTTCTACATGCCAATACTTTTTTCATATATAAAGATTCCAAAAGGTTGATTGACATAAAATAATTATCTGCATATACAATTTTCCAATTGTCCCAGTCTGATTTAGTTAACGAAAGAACAACTCTCTCTCCAAGCCCAAATTCCTTAAACTCTTTCTTTAGTTCCCCGTTTTTTCCTTGATAGACATCAAACTTCAAGACAAATGCATTTTGGTCTGCAACGAACCATAGTTTGTAACCCCTTTTTATAGGTTTTTTTGGATTATACTGTTTTAGTGTATTGCGACCTTTGAACAGTATCATACTTTCATCTATACTAATCTTCCTTGTAGTTTTGTAGCAGTTCTTAAATCGACTATTTAGTCTATCTGATAATGGTCGAACCTTATAAATTCTGTCTGTATTATTCCTGGGAATTAGACTATTATCATTACAGTGAAGGTATTTCAAAATTTTTTCAAATCAATTTCTTGTCATACAATTAGGCACTATAGAAAGACCCAAATCTTCGTTGCTATTCCAATAATGTTTCCATGCAGGTAGTCAATGATAAGCCATAAGAAAGTTGATGCCTATAAACGCTAATAGCTCTTCTTTTGTCAAATTCAAGGTTTCCTCACGTTGAGTTGCGTAAAGGTTACTTTGGAACACAATATCTTCGATTGATTCCCCGAGCAAGCGGAGGTAAGTTCTTCCGCAGCTGCCTTCTTCCACTTTCTCTTTGTCTTGGTTGGTGGCTGCTCTTTTTCGTCATATTCCTTTTCTACTTCTGACTTTTCCTCCAAAGTATTTTTTTGACGTAGCACTTTTTGTTTTTTTTTCTGTGTGTTCGTTTTTCTCCTCCCGATTTTTGTCAAATGTTGAACACGACGGTTGTTGAAGATCACAGGAATAAAACGATTTGGTATCCCTAGTAGTTGCAAAATAATTTTATTTTGTTACGGGTACAGTATCTAAAAAATCATTAGTGGTTTCATAATCTCCATCCTCGAAGTCGCTTGTGTCTTCATCAGTCATAACATTGTTATCGAGAGGCAAATCTTCAGTCAATATTTCGTTTGCAATCTCCTCTAGCTGTTTCTGAGTTAGCGGTTTATTAGACAGCCATGTTATTTTTTACCATCCATAATTCCTGACGGTACTTTCCAGTCCTGTAAAAAAACGGAATTTATATACATTTATATACATAAATATTATAAAAACTTACTCAATATAAACTTCTACAGCTCTGTAAGTCAAAAAACAACAGCAAAACGCAAAAAAACAACCGTAAATGAATGGTATCAAAGTGGGCGGCAAGCTTAGCATGTGCTTCATGAGACGTCAACATTCAACTGACATTGAAAAGGTCTACTATACGACTGGGGAACGAATCTTTACCTAGGATTGGCCCAGAGATGAGACTCGAATGTACCGTCGGGCGGGAGAAGGTATGTTTGTATTTAATGCAATTTTATATTAGATTAAAATTAGTGGTATTTGAAAGCACCGCCGAGCACTAAAGGGTTAATTAAAATTTGTGGTGTTATCCGTATTGTTTACCTTGTGAAGTGCACAGGTGTTCGTTGCAGGAGTGGATATTTTGTGGCAGATGGTGTAGTGTATAGATACGTCTTCTGTAATTGCTACCTTTGACATTAAAGTTGCTACTAACGGTTAATTCATTATTGTTGTTAAATGAAATATGTTTGCGTGCTCCGAGTGCAAACATGTATTTGAGCTGAAATATAGCTTATATCGCCATTTCCGTAAAGTGCATGGCCAAGAAGACCCAGCTCATACAAAACACAGCAGCATTATTTTGTGTAATATTTGTGGCAAAACCTTCCAAAGTATCTCCACTTTGAAACAGCACGAGAAAATAATTCATAAGGATGATTCGTCCAAAAATGAAAGACTTATTAAATGTACAGAATGCAGTATAAACCAACGACTTATCACATATTAAGAAAACATCTGTTGGAAAACCACAACATAGAGACACTTTTTGAAGAAGTTCTTTTAAAGGTACCTAGGTAGATATAATAGTTTCTTACGTAACTAATAAAGTGGTATTTTACTGGATAAGTAGACAGATTTCAGCACGAGTCATAGAGGACTGCTGCAAACACTTTACTGATGTGTTACATACTGTGTCACAGGAGTAATTACTTTCTGTGCAGCTATTACGTCTTTGTACAATCTAGAATCTAGTAACCAATTATTTATATTTCAGAATTTGAAACTTGGAAGACTTCATATGAATCTAAAAATGCAGTGTCATAAGTTATGCACTGTGTTTACAAGAAATTGGCCAATGACATGGTAAAAACGTATTACTATTGCCATCTATCTAACACTTATAGATCTAAAGGGCAAAATATAAGATCTTTGACAAATATGAGATCTCACAAAATTGGAGCTGTGTCCATCTACAATAGAATTGATAGTTGATGCATCCGGCACTCATTTTGCATAATTCTGGCCTGTCCACTTAGGCCACTCTATAGAAATTGGCCAATGCAATCTTACCATAATACAAAGAGCAAATTATTGCTGGTAAGTTTTAAATCTTTTACATAGGTAATGTTTTGAAATATTTATAAGTTTAAATATTCCAATCTAGGTAAATTGTCGGAAGGTGTTCTGGTACAAGTGATTGAAGATGTTAGAACCTCCATAACTGAAGGTGATAAAATTGAGAGAATTCATTTCTCGGAGAAGAAAGCTTTTTCAATTAATTATGCTACTAAATTTCACGAAAATGATGCTATCAGTGTTGACTTATGGATGAATATAAGGAAAGCCACTGAGAACAGTCCCATACTGCATTATAAAAAACAAGGATTTTCAGAAGAAGGATTTTTAGATGAGGATTTTATTTTAATTTTTATGACAGAATTTCAACAAGAGCAATTGATGAGTTATGAGCTGATAAAATTTGTTTGGATGGCACACATGGCCTTAATGCTTACGACTTACGATTTTCAATTATTCATAGTTGTTGTAGTTAATAGTTTTGGTACAGGTGTGCCTGGTTTATTTTGTATTTCAAATAGAGCAGATATGAAATTGTTTACATTGTTTTTTAAATCATTAAAAACCAAAGTTGGACAGATATCTGCTACTACATGTATATCAGATGATGCTGCTGCTTTTTATAATGCGTGGGTAATTGTGATGGGTGCTGCTAAAACCCTGCACTTGGCACGTGCAAAGAAACTAGTATCACCATTTGAACAAGATTAGCAATAAAAAAAGAAAAAAGAAATATTTAGTCTTCCAAATCCTTAAAGTTTTGCAGTCAGAGGCAAACATAGAAAAATTTAATGTAGGCTTATCACAAAACATCCAATACTTAAATAATGATAGTGATACAAAAGTATTTAGTCATTATTTTGTAAACACATATAGCAATCGAGCAAACTGTTATTACTACTACTACTAACATGTATTTAGAAGCTTTGCACAAGAAAATAAAATACACATATTTAAAACATAGAAAATGTAAAAGACGACAAAACTATTAATGTGTTACTTAGCTTACTTTGAGATGTGCAATTTGAGACGTTGATTAGAATTTCAAAAAAGAAATTAACATTCAAACTAGTGCTGATTAGAAACAGTCATAAAAAAAGCTTGGAAAAAAATGATGTACGTATTAAGTCTTTAGAAGAAAATAAATGGGCAATTACATCAAGTATTCAATATGTTGTAGAGAAGATAGCCACTCTTGTTCAAACAGTTGTAATTTAAAATGCTCTGTATGTAATATTTGTGTACATGTATTCAAATGTACTTGTATTGATAAAATTATTCGTGTCAATATTTGCAAACATATTCATAAAATTACTCAGAGAATTAATGTAATTGAACTTGCAGATACCACAAATCACATTATTACTGAAGCTTCTTTTTCATGTTTTGATAAATGTGTACCCCAATGTTCAAGTGAAAATGAAATTACTGACAATAAAATCAGACAAAAATGTGAATTATTATTAGGCTTAATCACCCGAAGTGACTTTGGTTCTGATACTAAACAGGTTCTAGACAAAGGTATAGATATTATAAGCAATGAAAAAGTTCAGTTCAAATCAAAAGAAAAAGTTAACACAAAAGCAAATATGCAAAAACAGATAAGATCTTTTTTTAAAAAAAAGAGGAAACTTAATGAAATTTGTGTAAATGTCTGTGACAATGAAAAAACTAATATTATGCAAGGTCTTCTTTCTGATTCAAATAATATAATTAACATATATACTGGTATTGATCACACTTACTCAAAGTAGGCCATAGTGTGTTAATTTTAAATATTTTTTGTATGTAAAATTAGTTTTTTTTTTTTTATGATTGTGGACCTGAACAGGCTAAAGCACTCAGGAACACTTAGGAGGATGGATAGAGGGATAATGAATTGCCAATAGATGCCTGTGAACAGCTACCTCAAATTTTCTCATATCATAAGTGAGAGGAAAACAGGAACTAGGGAGATCATTCCAGAGTTTAGAAGCCGTGTAGAAAAATGTGGATTGCGCCCGTTTGGTACGACAAGTGGAGATTTGTACTGCATACTGATGATGTGAATGAGCGAACCGAGTGTTTCTCACAAAGATAGCCCGAGATGGTATCAAAGAATATAATTCAGCAGCACAATAGCCGTTGTAATAACGATAATACAAAGAAAGAACTGAAACCATCCTTCTATGCTCAAGGGACTGTATGAGAGAAGTTAAGGACGGGTCATTTATAAGCCTAATCGCTCTCTTTTGAATACGATCAACGATATCGAGAGCGTATTGGGGAGCACTAACCCAAAGGTGAGAATTATATTCCAGATGAGGCCGAATTTGGGCCTTATACAGCAGTAGGAGTTGTCGAGAGGTAAACTACTGCTTAGATCTGTACAAAAAGCCTATTTTACAAGCAGCTGTTTTGGTAGCTGACAGAAGATGGTCAACCCATGAGAAATTTGAAGATACAGTAATACCCAACAGAGTAACAGAGTCTGAAAACTTAAGAACTGAGCCATTCACATTTACAACAACAGGAAATGATCGATCTTTTTTGGCGGACATAAGGCAACACTGAGTTTTGTTAGCATTAAATTTAACTAGATTCCCTATTCGAGAATACGTTGAATGTCTTTGTTGATTGAATTTGCCATTTCAGCTTTAATTTCTTGATTTGACGAAGGTGGATTATCACTATGAGTAGACTGAGATGAACTACAGTGAAGAGTACTATCGTCAGCAAAGCAATAGATGGGGTTAGTTGTTGAAGAAATAAGGTCATTTATGTACCTACAGTAGAAAAAGTGTAGGCGCTATAACGGATCCCTGTGCCCACGTTAATGCTAACTTCTTTTGAAAAAAAGCCATCAACTACGACACGTATTCGTTTTTTATCAAGGAAACTAGAAACCCAGTTGATGAGCGTATCCTTTAACCCAAACGAGGTGAGTTTGGCACTTATGCCAAACTTGGTCAAATGCCTTTGAGATATCTAAAGCGACTACAACTTGTAACATTAATAAAAACGTTCGTATACTAACAATAATACTGTGATGATGTAATAAATAAAACGCCACTGCCGTTGGCTCAATCGGTAGGTTAAGATAGGGAGGTTCTAATAAACTGACTTGCTCATATACTTAAAATGCCGCCTGATTCCAATTTGCTTAATTATTTCCTCTTATACTTAATAATAAGAAAAATATGTAATGTAAATACAAACAATAAAATGATACCTCGAGCGCCAAGCTATTTTTAAATATACGTTATTGGAACAGCTAAACCAAGTTTGTTAATACTAATAAAACATTAATCAAAATGAAAATAAAATTACAAGACACACTAAAGTTTATTTAATATCCAATTGTAATGGAAAAAGGTCTTAAATCTATTCGTTAATTACTAAAAAAAATCATACCTTTGAACAGTTCTGTATATATATTTTATTACCGCTGGTGACACATGAAACGGAACGGTCAACTAGATGAAATCATTATAGCATCATTGTGGTGCAATCTCCAGATCTAAGGTTACCAGCCACACCCCACTGGAATTATCTTGATAATTTATTCGTAATAATTTGAATCCATAATAATCAATGCATTACTTTGAAGTTTTTAGTATGTAAAAAAATTGCGATTTATGATGTAAACCAAGTAAAATAAGGTAGTTAATAAAAGTGGTACTTTAAAAGTAAAAATTAAAAATTAATTCCATTACAATTAAAAAATAGCAAAATAGTGCTTTAAAAAAATATGCATTATTAAAGTATGCAAAAGGTGTAAACGTATAAAAGTGTTAACGTATAAAATATAAAAGTGTAATAGTAAGTAAGTAAGTAAGTGCCTAAAAAAGCAAAGGTTTTAGTTTTAACTATAATGAAAAAAAATAACTTACCATCTACCGATGGCACTTTACACTAAAATTTAGGGAAAATTCCCCACAACTACATGCTTCATGCTATTACATTTAGCAGCAAGTGAATTGAAAAAGAAAAAGGCTAGTTATTACGCATTGCGCGGCTTTTAAATGATCAGAATACCATTTCTAAGGAAAGGGAAATATAAATCTTTATGAAATATATTCACTTAAAAAATATGTACTATTAAGATATGCAATTTAAGTTGCCTACCTCATACAAAACTTAAAAACTTTTCTTATATTTACTACTAAATGAATAAAAGATCTAAAATTAAAGTATAATTTAGTACAACTTAAAAAAGGTTGTTACAAACTGTTTCACCGGACTGCTCTACTGTATTGTTCCAAACTTGGGTCACATATGAAAGAAGATCGCCTGTTGAACGACTTTGCCTACATCCATATTGGTGGTCACTAAGGAGTTTGTTAGTTTCAAGGAACGTGAGCAGTTGCTGATTGATGGCTTTTTCCATGATTTTAGACAAAATTGAAGTGATGGCAATTGGTCGGTAATTTGAGGGATCGGTCTTATCACCTTTTTTGGGAATAGGTTGAACATTTGCTAACTTCCATAATGAAGGGAATTCCCCAGAAGACATAGAGATCGTATAGAGCTTGGATAGGACTGGTACTAGTTCGGGGAAAAATTTCTTTAAGACAATAGCTGGGATACCGTCTGGGCCAGTCGCCTTATTGAGATCAAGCCTACTAATGATCGATTCCAAGAGCTTGTACCGAAAATGAATTGGTTTCATAGCGTATGAAGAAGAGTTGACTAGGGGCACATCTTTTCCAGCATCATTGAGACACGAGTTTGATGCAAACAAATCCACAAAAACGTTGGCTTTGTCTACAGAATCAGCAACTACCGATCCGTCAATAGACGTCAAGGGGGGAAATGAAGATGTTCGAAGGATTGTGAACGTGAATGACCTATACGGTACTATTTTTTGGGAATGTATAACTCCATTCCCATGAGGATGACTTCAGATACTGAAAGAGCGATGTCCGAAGAAGAGGACGACTTAAAACAATATTCACGCCATGGAAAGGTTGCAAAGAAATCCCGTAAATCACTCCATCGAGCTGACTTAAAACACCACAAGGTTCTATCGGTTTTGCGAACAACAGTGGAATTAGGTACAGTAGAAATGATTTTTATTAGACAATGGTCGGAAAGACCTAAAGACGAAAGAACGGAAGTTTGATATATAAATTAGTTTTAGTCCTAAAACCTTCTGCATATGTGTTGCATAATTATTTTTAACGCAATATACTATTTATGTAGGTACTAATGTTGTTCTTCAGTTGGTTAAAAGGAAGACTAGGTACTAAAAAAATTTTTCAAATTTGACAAAATTGTTTACTACATCTTTAACAATTTTTAACAAACATTACTACTGACGAAGATAACTGTAAGTGTTATCGAAACGTTTAGATTGTATAATTTAAAGTACACCATTAAAAAATCCCAAAAAAGATAAGTATTTTATTATTAGTAAATAGTAGCTTATTTTTTTTGCATGATTCTAGAAAAATTTAATTTTTGAACTGATAGTATTCAGAATGTTATTTAAATATCATAAATTGATATTTAGCTTATATAGTATCTAAATTATGCATGCATTTTAAACCATGAATAAAAATTAAGAAAGTTGAAGTTAGGAAAAGCACCTGGAAAGACGAGATAACAGCAGAAATGCTGAAGTACATGGGAAAAGCAAGTAAAAACACATTTCTACAGTTCCTGAACGAAATATTAAGAACAAAGGAGATCCCTTTAGACTGGCAAACAGGAGTTATAATGCCCCTTCTCAAAAAAGATGATTGGAGAGAGTGCAAACACTATAGGGGATCACATTATTAAGTATTTCAGGAAAAGTGTTTACATCAATAATATAGGCAAAAATTAGGGAAAAAATAGAAAAAACGATCAGCGACACTCAGTGCGGCTTCCGCAAAAACAGAGGAACACGAGACTTGATTTTCACAATGAGACAAATAAGTGAGAAAACCATTAGTAAAGGTAGACAAGCACACGTATGCTTTGTGGATTTCGTAAAGGCCTTCGACGAGGTTAAAAGGGAGGACGTATGGAGGAGTCTACAAATCAGAGGGGTGGAAAACCCACTAATACACGTAGTAAAGGCTTTATATCAAAACACGTCAAACATAATGAGAACAAAAAACGAGGAATCAACAGAATTTGTGACAAATACGGGACTGCGTCAAGGATGTGTGCTAAGCCCACTCTTTTCATACTAGTTCTAGACGATGCCATTCGAGCAAGCGAGAGGAGGGTCAAAAAACTCAATTTAGGATACTGGAAAGGAGAACAAACGACAGTCTCCGAAATAACGTTCGCCGATGACATGACAATTATAGCAAGCTCTAAAAAAACTTACAACACAACTTAGAAGTGTACAGGCAAGAACTACAAAAAATAAACATGGTAATAAATACGGAAAAAACAAAAACGATGGTAATAAGTGCAGAAAGAAAAAATCATAGCATCAGGCTAGAAGGAATCCCATTGGAACAGGTACCCAAATTCAAATACCTAGGAGTACAAATTAGCGAGGATGGAAAACTAGACCACGAAATCAACGACAGAGTAGGATGCACTGGGAGACTATTCAACACAACAAAAAACATATTCTTTGGAAAAAGCGAAATACCAAGAGAAGTTAAAATCACAGTGTTTAAAAAAGTAGTGGTGCCAACGTTAGTGTACGGTAGTGAATCGTGGACTGCAACAAATAAGCACAAATCCATAGTCACCAGTGCGGAAATGAGATTCCTAAGGAAAATAGAAGGGAAAACCAGGAGAGACCAAATAAGAAACGAGACATTTAGAGACCGACTGAATACAAAAGCAGTGACAACAATAATTCAGGAGAGACAGCTGGGTTGGTTGGGTCAACTACTACGCATGGAGGACAACAGAACAACAAAAAAGGTATACGAAGCAAGAGAACTAGGAAAGAACAGAGTAGGCAGACCAAGAAAGAAATGGATAGAGGGAGCGTTGGATAGGGGTTTAAACTGGAACGAAGCCAGAAGGATGGCCCAAAATCGAAACGAATAGAGGAAACTTTGCCACAAGAAACCAACAGACGAATGAACAATCCACAGCACACGATGCGAAGAAATTAACAACAAGCCTTACGCCTAACGGTAAAAAAGCATTGGATTAAGTAAGAATAAAAATTACTGTTGTTATACACAATTTCAAAATTAACAGTTTATCATGCTTAACGCTAATCAAATCTGTTATTTTGTTTTTTTTTGTCATTAAAAAAACATGTTAAAAATGAATTTTTTTGCAAAATTCCAATCCGCTTAGTTGTCTGCAAAAATCTACTAACACTTAGTAGATCTTTGGTTGCCTGTCAAGATGAGTAAAAATTTAAATTAAGGCGCAAAGTATTACCACATTTCACTCCTAATGCGCATGCATCGTGGCAGAAGAATTTTCGGTAGGGAGACAAACCGTTAGGCACAGCGTTTATTTAAATTTAAAATTATGCTGTCAATGTCAATTACTATTTTTAGTGTTTCCTTCAAATAATTAAACTAGTAAACATTAATTTTATTTATAAAAAATCAAAATGTTTTAGTAATCCAATTACTCAACAGAGAAAACGTTATAAAACACATTGCAGAAGGGCCACTCATTTACTCGTCAGTTCGACCAATCGCGGCTCCGCCGCACGTGGTCGAATTCTTGACACGTGCGCGAATTGACTACCTTCTGAAACTTGTATTTTAATTCTTGCAAATATGGCACGAGAAATACTTATGTATGGATCAAGGTAGGCTGTGATATTTTGAAATTTCTTGTACCTAATTGTTATTTGTAAACATTATTGGCATTATTTAATTAAACTAATATTTCATTTTTTGCATCTATTTTATAATATTGTTTTTTATTTTTTAAATAAAATGCCACTTCAATTTTTGAATGTATACGGATTCTGTAATGAAATTTTAGAGCTGCTGCTAGGGAATACAAAGAAGATTTCCTGGTCGCCGAGTTCCCAGTCATCCAACGTTTGGATCTGTTTTTAGACGACTATATTATTGATGCTGTTCTTGCAAATCCAACAAGCGCCAAGAAAGTAAGTCAAGAACTTAATGTTACCCAATCAAAAGTAAGTAGGGTCTTACGAAAAAATCGTTTACACCCATACTATATCCAAATAGTGCAGCGGCTACATCCTGGAGATGAAATCCACAGGTGGATTGCGAATCATAAAGTAGAACTATACAGGACACTGCTCACAGACGAAGCACAGTTTATCGTAATGCACATGTGTGGCCAGAAGAAAATTTCCATGCTGTTCGAGGGTTCCGTTCCTAGGTCAGGTTTTCTGTCAACGTGTGGATTAGTGTAATAAGTGATCAACTGATAGGGCCTCACTTTTTTTATGGTCCTCTAACAGGACAAGTTTATTTAGAATTTTTACGAAATACTTTGCATAACTTACTTGTCCACATAGGAATCAGAGGGATGTATTTTCAACATGATGGGGCGTCGCCTCACTTTTTAGTTGCAGCAAGAAATCATTTAAACAGTATTTATGGGAATAGGTGGATCGGACGTGAAGGTCCTGTTTTATGGCCTCCACGGTCCCCTGATTTCAACCCTGTAGACTTCTGTTTGGAGACGATTGAAGGAGTTAGTTTATTCGGAAAATATTAATTCCCGAGAACAACTAATTAATAAAGTTCTCCTGAGTACGAATGTTGCTATGCTATGGATATGCTTTAGTTTTAGTTTTATTTTCAAAATAGTTTGCTGTTATTGGCTACAATTTAGTTATTGTTATTGGAATTAAATGTAAATGAAATAAGACATGGATACCTTGATACATATGTATTTTTTATAACTATTGTATTTGCAAAAATCATAAATGCCAAAGCCGCCAATTTGTATAAAAATATTGATAATACAGTTTAAGCATTTTCAATCATATTTATTTAATTTTTAGACCCTTTTCGCTTTATATTAAGAAGCTTTATAAAGTAAAGTTATTATTTGATATGTTAGGACATCTAGGTATTTTTATACCTTGGAAGTATGAGCTGTTTCAGAAATATTTGATAAAAACCAAACATTACGCCTAATAGACACCCTCACGACTGCTGAATTTTTTCTCCCAAAATGTGATCCGCTCTGGAGGAAATGAAATGAAGCTTATATACAAAATTTCCAGTACGTATGTATTGAGATTCTGGAGACATCGTGGATACTAATTACCATCCACACGCTCATCCTTGTGAAGAAGGGCCACCCCGTTAATTGCTCTCTAGATTTCAAGTTGATGGTACTACAACCAGGACTCATCTCCAGTTATTACTTATTTATGTTTTCAAACGCAGTCTATGTCAGATGGACGTTTAAACCTTCATATCCTATAGATGTTAAGAGACATATTAAAACTAACTTGAAACAAAATTCCAAAGCAGCATGCTCTTATAAAAACATTGATAACATAGTTTAAGCATTTTCAATTATGTTTAATTAATTTTTAGACTTATTTGGCTTTGTATTGAGAAACTCTACAAAGGTGCGTAAAATTAGTTTTTAAAAAATATGTTTAAACATTTTTCTTGACCGTCATTCAGATATACACAAAAATTGAACAAATACATAAATTACACCTGTAGCGTCTCCCAGGTACCCTATCTTGAAAAGCGTAATTTGAAATTATTTGCTGTAATGTAAATTCAAGAACAAAGCAATCGCTAAGTGATTTATCTTGACTTGACTGACAATAATGTTACTACCACTCAAAAATTAATCGCCTGCCTTACTTTGACTTTCCTAGCAATAATTAAAGCATTAGAATTTATTTATAAGCCTGATATTTAATCACTCGTCAAACTCAAATTTGATGAAACCAAGTGGCCGTCTAGTGGTAGGTACGTTGTGCTATCTAAATTAGATACGGTGGAGGAGGTAAGTGTTGCATCATGAGAGGCAGGTAAAATGAAACTACTCAAATTAAAATCAACGAGCTTGGCGCAGTGGTGGTTCATCCCATTAATATACTATTGTGGGAAACAACCACCAATAAAACCCACTTTATTCATAAATAAGTAATTGCACGAGTACATTATTAAATCAAATAACACAAAAAAACAAAGAAAGGGTTAAATATATATAACAAAACACCATTAAATCAGGTTAAAGTGCGTACAAAATTATAACATTAAGAGAAAATGAATAAAAAGCAGTTTAGTTACACAGAAACACATGTATCCCACGCACAATTGGGTCATAAATAATCAAAATACAAATCATAATAAAAATAGTAATACCAAACATGTGGCCCTTTAAAACCAATCATGCCGGTCTTTAAGTAAATAAGCACATAAAACAATAAAACAAATTACGGTACATATAAAATACAACAGTAAAATTGCACAGGTGATAATAAGGTAAAGGTAAGGACAAAAGGAAACAGACAAGGAATTTACACGTACCCAATTGTTTAGTGACCACCAAAGCACAAAATACATAAGTCAAATTACAATAAAGCACATACAGAGAGCAATCAGCTCGCAGGTAGGTTACAAATAGATCACCAACATCGTGACCGATATATAAGTTTGAGTGCTTTAGAAAAATACAGTGCTCCTTCTTCAGGTTACAGATTCATCTATACAACAAATAAAAACAGTATAAATAAAAATTCGAGATGTTTAATGTCCTGACCCGGGAGTGTGTACCTATTTGGCAATTGACTTTTACAATTAGTAACCAAAGCGGTATCCTGTACCCATGCACCAGCCACCTCTACACAAATATAAATATAAACAACAATGCTAATTTTTACAAATACCAGTGTTGGAGCCCGGTACTCCTTTGTTTTAGCGGATTTCCGCTTACTGAGCTCGCGTACGAATGAGATTCCTTCGCAAGGCAATGTTTGATTCTTTTAATACGTTACATACGTTGGTAAAATGATTGGCTGCGTGCTTTCGTTTATATAAAAATACATACTTACACTAGAATAAATATTCCCTTAATTGATCACAGACAAATCGTTAACATACGCGGTTTAACCCCGAAAGAAAAAGCAATTTAGTGTTGGGGAATTTAAAAGGAAAATGTACACACAAGAATTATTTTAAAGACAAACTGTTTACAATGAAGGTATTTAGTTAACCCAAAAATCGATCTGGCTCGATTGACTACCTTTCCCCCGATTTCAAACCTAACTAACTTTACTCCCGCAATCAACCCTCATTCTTCAAAAGCAAGAAAGATTAATTTCTGTTGGAACAGTTTCATATTATTATTGCACGACTTAATTTTAAAAATATGCATTCGGCTGTAACAACTACATTTCTCTCTCGAGTTTCTAAGTAACAAACAAATATAGCTTTTGATCGCCGTCTGTACCGACACATTACTTATTAAGCTAGTGACATTTTCCTTAAGAATCGGCTCATAAGAAATTCCAATGATCCGTTACGTCCCTTCAGTAAAGCATTTTTAAGGTGCACCTGCTACTCACCCCAAACATGTGTTTTACAACCCTAGACAAATATCAGTTACAAACAACCACATTCCTTACATAAAATATATAAATGAAATCTTTTGAAAACATTAGCAAATTACGACGTATTATCAAGATATTAAAAAAATCCACTAAATATCCTTTCTATCGTGTTAACAACAACAATTTGACAAACGTTTATTACAATAATAAAATTTTCGCGGTCTGCTACCTACACACCTTAGGATCTTTTGGCGCCGTATTAAAAAGTTGCATAGAAAATAATCGATACGTTTAAGGCCAATACATAGATAATCATTATAAAAACAAAAAATTGCGCCTAATAAACCTTTCTCACCGTCGCAGGAAATTTCCCAAAATCTAATCAGCAACATGTAAAGTACGGTACGTATTGTGATTATGAAGTTATCATGCATACTAATATACATCTACACGCGCACACACACACACACACACACACACACACACACACACACACACACACACACACACTCTCTCTCTCTCTCACACACACACACACACACACACACACACACACACACACACACACACACATCACACACACACACACACACACACACACACACACACACACACACACACACACACACACACACACACACACACACACACACACACACACACACCAGGGAGAGAAATCGCGGTCCGATCTCAGCGAGCTTTTTCAACCGTCGTAAAATGAGCTAAATTGTTTTAACAATAGTTAGTTGCAAAAATGGAGATTATAACAATATTCCATAATTTCTATAATTTGTGTACATTTGTTAATATCAATGTAAAGTAGATCTTTATGTTCCCCGTAAATAACCTTATCTTCTCTTGTCTCCGCTAAAACCTAACCTAACCACCAAATGTGCGTTGGATGCATTGTAAAAAAGCAGAAGAGAAAGAATGGGTAGGTATACAATTGTCTCTATTGCGGTAGAAACGTTTTCAAATAAATTTTGAGGGTCAAGCAGAGTTCATTTTGAAGCTGTATATTTTCCACAATTTAAGTTACTTTTATGACACATACAAGAAACAATTGAAAATAGTTTACCAATATTCATTTACAACGACTCCACTTTCTCAACTTAATCTCTAGTGGTTGGTCTGTGGTGAATCTCATTTTGAACTTAACTAAAGAATCAAAGTCCTTTGCACTTAGCTTTATTGGGTTTTAGTGGTGTATTTTTGTATTTACGTTTCACAGAAATCTATACGTTTCGATAACAAAAGATGAAAACGAAAACCCAAGCGTGCCTTTAATCTAACAATTTAATAAACTATAGAATCTAATTTCAGTAAAGAATGACTAGATCGCTAATAAATTAAATATTGTTAAACTGCCTTGAAGATGACAAATTAGAACACTCTAATGGTCGAAGGTTAACAGTGAAAAATGTCACCATCAAAGAGAAAATGTAATCAAATTATGATGTAAGTGTAGAGTTAAAAGAAAAAGTTAGAGTGAAAAACTTTACTTTCAAATTGATACAACTACTGAGGACGATAACTGTAAGTGTTATCGTTTACATTTGTGTAAAACATAAATACAAAAATATCATTGAAAAAATTCGGTAAAGTTTCTTTCAGCGTTATACTTCTTTAATTTAGTTCAAAGAATACTTTTAATATGGGACTCCCTTACAGCTATCATCAACAATCTAACCCCGATTGTTTATATTTAAGACTTCGGTAACAATCCTTAAAATGTGCTACAAATGTCTAAAATAAGACCACCACCATAAAGACATAATTTAATAGTTCTGCACGTACACGAAATCGTTTAATAGCCTCACTTGCAGAATTGGGTGAACAACCTCTTTATTATTATTACTTAACAGAGTGACGTTTTTAAGTACTAAACGTCACTTTTAACCGATTTTAATACTAGTTTCAAATGTTTGCATCGTTTTAACTCCCTCGTTATTTCACCAAAGATTACTACACCAGAGATCCCATATTATATGGGACACCACCGTGTGTCAGTAATATAATATAAAAGACAAGTTTAATCTTAACCGAGTAATGCAATATTTCATTACCAGCACCAGCTTTACATGTACTACTTCGTGTTTGACCAAGTACAGGCGGATAATTGCATGATGATTTAACTTGCGGAATTCCGAATCCGGGAATATTTCTTTTATGTATAAGAGAATCTTCATATTCTTGTAATATTTCTGCTCGTTTGGCTTTTTCATATTTAGGATCTGAAGTTTTATATAATCCTTGTTCTCTCCAACACTTCTCTTGGTCAGTTTCTTTGTGAGTATCTTCCTTATATGCACCTAAAAAGCACACTAAATTGATTTAAGAATGTATTTCGCTGCTTACCAATAGCATCTCTTGCAATCTTCTTCTGAAGCTGATTTTCTTTTTCCTCTTCAGCTTTAAGATCTTCTGTGAGAAGTCCATTATGAAACATTTTGTTTCGAATATTATTAATAACTTCACAAGAAAACTTTTCAGGATTAGCTTGCATGTATCGATAAACGTATAAATCTGCATCGATGACAATAAATTTTTGTTGAAATACAACGATAACTGCTCCAATATAGAAATCAGCAGGTGTATAATATATTGGATTTAAAGGATCAGATCCAGGTTTTATTAAGTAGGAGTTTGACAAGTATTTACCCCCTAAGAACTATAACTGTAGCATTTCTAAATAGTTTTAAAATTAGTTACTTACCGCAGATTCCCGAATTATTAATTGGTGGTTCATATATAGAACAAGTGCCCTCTGCTAATGAATATTTCAATACAAAGCGTCTAATTTCGTCTTCGGGATGAACAAAATCAATTTTCATTACGTATCTCAAATATTTATTCACATTATGAAGCTGTCGAACAACATCCTTTCTTGGGGGCTTTGGTAAAAACGATCTTAAATTTGCTATCGAGTCTTCCAAAGTTCCAATACCATCGTGAGGTGGTATTGATGGTGGAGCTTTCTCCTTTGGCTTTGGTTTGTAATCAATACGTGGTGGTTGATCTAAACACAGTGCCTTCTTATAATAATTACGAGTAAATGGATCACAATCGATAAGAAGCATTTTACGACCTAAAATATACACTGTTGCACCTACGACAAAATGTATCGGTGTATAATATTCGGTGACTTCTGCATCAGACTTTTCCAAATAAACTTCTGGATGGGTGCAGGGAGAATCAATAGCAACCTAAGAACAAATATGATAAATATGACAATTAATACAAACATTATTTGCGTTTATAATATTAAGGGTTATGTTCACATATGCAATTGTGTTTCCGTCGTAAGTTGTTGTTGCCAGAATGTGAGGATATTTTAATGAATTACGCTTAAATTTTGCTGAGTAATACCCCATATTATTTTTAATAAATTTTTTGGCCTAACATTGTCCGTAAAATTGAAGTGAGAATTACATTTTACCTTATGGATTTCATTGATTGTAAAGGTTAACGTATGCATGACCGAATGTTTTCAATCAATAAATCGGGAACGTCTTGTGTTTCCGATGGTGCTGAATTCAGGAAAACTATACAATTTTGTCACATGTATACGAAAATAACGGAATTTTTATTGTTAGTTTCGAAACTTGAAATTCACTGGCATCCAACATCTGAAATATATGAAAATTGAACAGGACAGAGGGTAAATTTTTTAAGCTTTGAGTGAAATTACGTTTTTCGTTGCTAATTGCAAGAACAACACAAACAAATAGATTCTGCTGCTGACGACCGCATGAACACTGAATGGTGTGAAGGTACGTGGATGTTAAAGGTTTGTATGGAAAAGAATGAGAAATTACGAATATAATGAGTGAAAGACAACTTCATACTCTGTGTGCATCAGAACAACGCGTAAAGAAAAGGAATTTTGTAGAGATGGATAGTGGTCTGATGCTATGGCCAGGGGTTGAAACGGAAACGCATGGCGCAAAAATAGTTGAGTGAAATGAAAGAGCGAAAAGGTGTGTTAAACAGTATGATTTGCCCCCTCCTTTTCAAGGTCACGCTCTATTGTTCAAGCAATTCTTAGAATTTGTCCGACGCTTCAAGGTCAAAGTTTATTCTTAGAATTTTCAAGGTCAAGTTCAGTGAAGGTCATTTGATTTGATTTTTGGTTGTATCTAGAGTCTGCTTAGGGCAAAAGAAAATGTAGAAAGTGGTGGAATGTAGTACAAACATCCAGAATTGAAGTGAAATAACTGGAATCTGACAATGTGAGCACTGGCTTGAAAGACACTGTTGCCAATTGTACTGCGGAGATATGTGAGGAACTACTGTGAGTAAGCAGAAGAGCGTTTGGTGGAGTCAATCTGTAAAAAAGGCAGTATGTAAGAAAAAGACGCATACATGGCAATGATTGCTGTTATATGAAGTGTATGTATGGAGACAGAAAGAAGTGAACTAAGCAGTGCTGGTAACTGCAGAGAAATTGATGGCGGCAACACCTGACACAATTCATAACGCGTTTGAAAGAATTAAGAAACTTTTTTGAAAGTTGGTAAGAAATGCAAAACGTGGTGCCGAATAGGAGTACTATGAACTAGGTAGTATGGGGTGAGTACAGATTGAGAAAATGCTAGCAAAGATATTTTGAAAAGTTGTAGTGAAATAAAAGTAAGCTAACTAAAGAGCTAAAAAAAGAGAATATGGAGGAGATAAGAAACAAAGCAGAGGACGATATAGAGTTAAAGAAACTGCAAAAACTCTGGAAAACGATGCAGCTGCAGATGTGGATAGAAATACTAGTGACATGCTAAAACATGGATGTCCAAACCTTGAGAAAACGTTTGATGACATTGTTGCGTTGCATAAGGGTAAATAGAGCCAGAGAGATTGTAAAAACAGAGAGATACGTACAAAGGTCCGTTTGTCATTAAAATGGATAGCGATGTGATAGTTGTTTCTCAGGCCGCTTTCAGCCGCTATCGTGTTTACAAAACGAATTTTATACCAAAATGTCATTTTTGTTAGTGTCATAGTAGCGTTATAACGAAAGAGTGTACATAAACAACCGTGAGTTGAACAAAGAGAAGCTGAGTGCAGTTCGCGCTTCGGTATATAAGGATGACCCAGTCATGATTATATCCCAGGGTTGCTCAACGAAGAGCATGTAGACAGCGAATTTCTGGTTATATGATTGGCTGCATTGAAACAGTATAAGGTACATTGTCTTTTTTTATGAAAAAGAAATTCATATTTTATTTTCTCTTTGAATGAAATATAAAATGTACATATTAGCAATTAAGTTAGCATGAAAATGGAAACTTTCACCATTATACATATTTAACATACTTATCCTTTTTATATAAATTTATACGTTTCGAAAACAATTACAGTTACTGTCCTCACTAAATGGTAATATCTGTAAGAATTACCCGAAATGTTAGAACAAATTTATGAAATATGAAGAAGATAACAGTTTGATAAACGCATAAACCAACTATGAAATTTTATTTTCGTAAATAGTAACTAGATTCTTAATAAATTAAATATTATTAAACTACCTTGAAGATGACAAATCTAACGGTCGAAGGCCAACAGTGAAAAATGTCATAATCACAGAGAAAATTTAACAAAATTGAATTAAATTGTGATGTAAGTGTAAAGTTGAGAAATAACTTAATTTGAAATTGATAAAAGCATTCACAAATAGAAACTTAACATACCAATTGAAGATCTGGTCAAATCTAACAAAGAAACAGTATTATTGTACAGTGAAAACGCAATTTAGGACGTCCAATGTAATTTTTAATCTTAACTACATATGTTAAATTATTATAGTGCTGTGTTAATTTAACATATAATTGCTAAATAATTTATTTCAAGGTCTAGGAAAAGCACAGCTAAAAAACCTAGACATAATACCAAAGGCTAAATTTGTTTTGATTATAAGATTCCGAAACCTATTTAAACGGAGATTTTCTTCTCGCCTACTGAAGCTATTTGGATGTTTATATATCTCAATAGCTTCATGTTGTAAACGAACATAATGGGTTTGTCTTGACAATACTTCCGTATTATCAAATTTAATGTCATGATTTAAATTCTTTAAAGCATGCTCAGCTACCGCATATTTCTCTGGTTGACTTAACCTACAAAGTCTCATACGTTCTTTTCATCTTGTATCAAAGCTACATTTTGTGGTTCCAATCTATACTTTTGCACAAGAACAAGAAAACTTATTCACTCGGAAGATGATAATGGGTTTGAAACATCTTTAGGTGCTGATTATCGAGAAAATCTATTTTGACGCGTATCCAACAAAATCGGTGTATATAGATTTTGAAACAAGTTTGGCTCAAACGATGACCGACACCTATAGGTCACAGAATTTAGCTCTTGGTCAATGAAGCAATCTATTTTGCCTAGTCCATAACCAACTTGGTGTTTCGGCCGAATTTAACCTAAATCATGGTTATCCATGTTGCTGAAAACATATTGAAATTGGTGTACAAATACGGATTTTGGGAAACATTTGACCCAAGGGCAGGCAAACATTCACAGGTCACTGAATTTAGCTCTTGGTAATTTTAACGTTTCTGCAACGAAATTGGTAAATAAATATAGGCAAAATTCTGTTTAAATATTGACCAACACTCATCGGTCACAGGATTTAGTTCTTAAACATCGAACAGTGACACGAACAGAATTTGTGTGTAAATATAAATTTTTAGCAACATACCTCCCAAATACTAAACAGTGTCACTTAATTTAACGCATCGAGGCAATCCATTCTACCGCATACTCAATAAAGTTGGTATATTGGGGAACATTCGGCCCAAATACTGAAAACCACTCATAAGTTTTAGATCCTCGTTATTCAGGCAATCCCTTGTTCCGCAAACAAAATGAAATTAGTGTGCAAATAAAGTCCCGCCAGCGCAGCGGGAAATTTTGAAGTACCCAATGTTTTCAGAAAATGTTTATCATCAAAGCCTTTTTTTATAGGTTTTAGTAGAAGAAAGGATACCATTTTATGTCTTAAAAATAATTCCGCTCAAGTGAGAGCCACTTTTGTGTAAACACTCTTCTAATCTAGATTGAAAATTTTCCATTGCTCGGCGGAGCAGGACAGGTTGAAATCGCTCAATTCCATGTGTAATGTTTATTGCTAATTCCAGTAAGGTTTGTGGCCTATTACTGTATACCCTGCTCTTCATAAATCCCCAAAAGAAAAAATCACATACTAGCATATCAGGGGATCTTGCCGGCCACCAAATGTCACCATGTTTGGAGATGAGTCGTTCCGGGAAAAAAGTGTTTACAAAGACATGGTTCTCATTTGAGCGGAATTATTTTTAAGACATAAAATGGCATACTTTTCTCTACTCAAACCTTCAAAATTTCCCGCTTCACTGGCGGACCCTGTATATATTTTGGATAACGTGCTGAAAAAGATTAATGGGTCACTGAATTTAGCCTTTAGTCATCGAAGAAATCCATTTAGCCGCATTCACAACGAAATCAGTGTATAATCATAGATTTGGGGCTACATTTCACCATCACTCATCGATCACAGAAGTTAGCTAACCCTAACATAATTGGTGTATAAATATAAATTTTATACAGCATGCCACCCAAATACTAACAAACATTAATAGGGAATATGATTTAGCATTTGATCATCAAGGAAATTTGTTTTGACGCGTTTCTAACGAAATTGGTGCAACACCATAGTTTTTCGGCCCAAATGTTGACTAACACTTATGCGTCACAGAATTTAGCATTTGGTCAACGAGGTAATCTACCGGGTCGACAACAAAATTGGCGTTTCGGCAAAATTTGGCCCAAATGATAACCAACAACACTCATAAGCCATGAAGTGTAGCTCTTGGCTATCCATTTTGCCGAAAACCTAGTGGTATTGGTGTATAAATACAGATTTTGAGCAACAGTTGACCCAAGTGCTCACAAACACTTGGTCATCGAAGGGGCACATTTTGGCGTTTTACAACGCGATTCGTGAATGAATAAAGATCTTGCGCCAAATTGGGTCAAAAACAGTCACCGGTCACAGGATATATATATATATATATATATATATATATATATATATATATATATATATATATATATATATATATATATATATATATATATATATATATATATATATATATGTAATCTATAATAGTAGAAAGACCGTTCAATAACTTGTTTATTTTACGATATATAAAAAAAAAGTTAAATTATTTTTTGTTTACGGCCATGTGATACATTTAATAGGGCTATCAATTTTTTTTTTCATTTCCGGTTAAACCGGAAACGAACACAACTATTGTTTTTTAAATGACACCCTGTATATTTTTTTAGTCTGATTCCTCATTATTTTTTCTTTCTGTAAATATAAAATTGTATGGGTATTATATCAGAAAATTTTGTTGTAAATCGCAAAAAACTGTTTGAAGGAGTACAAGATCACTATCTAAAAAACAAAGTAGTTATTACCATGGAAAACGGAAACAACTGCTTTGTGAAGGTGTTTCAGATTGTTTCACATCTTTCAAAATTAGTTTTTATATGTAATTACTTAAGCTGTGACGGCATTTATAATTACAACGTTATTGTATGCAATTATTAGGCAACTACATAATGAATAATAGTGAAAAGGTGGATTTAATGTTAATATTTGGCGAGTGTAATCGCAACGCACGAAGATCAGTCGCACTCTATGCAGAAAGATTTCCTGACAGGTATCACCCTTCACATACTTACACAAAATTGAAAATTCATTAATGCAACATGGTGTAAAAATCCAAAATAAAGAACCCCAGCGAAATAACTCGATAAACGCAGAACGAGAATGGCAGAGTTTAGCGTATGTTCGACTACACCCACGTTCGTCTATTAGGCATGTAGCTCAGGAAGTAGGAACATCATTTGGATATGTTTAGAGGGCATTAAAAAAACACAAGCTGTACCCCTACAAACCAAATTTAGTGCAACACCTACGTCCAGCAGATCCCGATCGCCGATTAACATTTATTGCGTGGTTAGTGGAACAACTGGAAGATGACCGAGGCATTTTAGACAGAATGTTGTGGACCGACGAAGCAAAATTCACCAATAATGGTGTTATCAACAAACAAAATAATCGTTTCTGGTCGGTCGAAAACCCACATTGGACATTAAATACAAACCATCAAACCGTTTGGGGTACTAACGTTTGGTGCGGAGACAGATTATTGGGACCTTTTTTTTATGACGCAACTCTCACTGCAAGAAGATTTCTTCATTTTTTAAATACTGAGCTTTTGACCATGTTAGAAGATTTTCCATTAGCATTAAGACGAAGTATGTACTTTCAGTTGGACGGAGCGCCAGCTCATACTAGTAACATTGTTAGTGAATATCTAAACGAAACCTTTAATGGGCGTTTAATTGCCACCCATGGACCAGTGGAAATGCCGCCAAGATCGCCTGATATTACACCTCTGGACTATTTCTTATGGGGCTATCTTAAGACACTAGTCTATGCAGATCCGCCGCAAAATGTAGAGGATTTAAAAAACAAAATCCGGTGGGCTTGTATGCAGTTAACACCCGATGTGATACATAGAACAACACATCATGAACTTCTAAAGCGTCTGGAGGTATGTGTTGCACAAAATGGTGGTAATTTTGAACAATTTATAAAACAATTTTCCAGCATACCATCTTTGTAGTTAAAAAATACGTACTTATTACTTGTTGAATTTTGTATTTTGTTTATGTATCTGTTTCCAGATTTCTTACTATTCTAATAAATACTAATAATAAAAGCAGTTCTTTCCGTTTTCCATGGCAATAGCTATTTTGTTTTTTAAATAGTGGTCTTGTACGCCTTCAGACAGTTTTTTGCGATTTACAACAAAATTTTCTGATATAATACCCAAAAAATTTTGTATTTACAGAAAGAAAAAATAATGAGGAATCAGATAGTCTAAAAAAATATACAGGGTGTCATTTAAGAAACAATAGTTGTATTCGTTTCCGGTTTAACCGGAAATAACAAAAAATATTTGATAGCCCTATTAAATGTAGCACATGGCCGTAAACAAAAAATAATTTAACTTTTTTTTTATATATCGTAAAATAAAGAAGTTATTGAATGGTCCCTCTACTTTGGATCACACCATATATATATATATATATATATATATATATATATATATATAATATATAAACCAAAATCAAACCACCCTAGTTAGTGCGAAATCTATCGCGATGCCGAAAGGGCGGTGCCGTATCGATGATGCCGAAACGGTGGCGCCGAACGTCCTAACTTTGGTACTAATTAAACAAAATAAAATGTTAAAACATTTAAAAGTGTAACGAAATTGTTTAACGTTTAAGAAAGTGTGATTACCTTTGGAACCTTTATTTTGCGTACAACGAATGGAAAGGGATCTCTTCCGCTATTTTCCTCTCGAACTTCTTTTACTGAGATTGTGTTATCTTGCAAAAAGTATAATATTGCATATTCACGCAATTCTCCAAATGGTTCGTGTCTCGTATCCCAAACCGCAGCAAAGCTAAATTTAACAAAATGGATAAGAACATTGTCTCTGATTGTAGTTCTTACATACTTAAGCACTTTACCATCATACTCTAAATACCGTTTGAATTTATCATCCGTGGAAGGAGTTTTCTTTACGCGTAACTGTGTTGTCCATTCTCTATGTTGAGTGTAAGGATCGTGTGGGATTTCCTCAGATTCTTTCATAACTATTCCTTGACTTCTCATAAATTCCTAATATTGGATAATAATGCAAATAAAATGATTGTACTTTAAAGAATAATTACTTTTGTAAAAAGATCACAATCAACTGTATGATAAACAATACCATGTATTAAAATATCTATTCCAACGTGTAGGTCTTTCCAATGTAAACAGACTCCTGTCTTCTTTTTTGGAATCCTACCACGCCGAACAAGTCTACCTTGATCTAGTCCACTATTCTAAAACATTAATCTATTTTTTACTTTGAAATAGAAACTTAGTGTCTTACCGTAATACGTGGTTCCATAATAGTAATGGTATCATCTTCTAAAAAATAAATGATCTTTACCTTTCTTACCCTGTAGTGCTCTAACGGCGATTCAATCACTGATTGCCTAAAAAAAGCTTGAAATGTAAGACATTTTTGGTCATACAGTGCAAAATGGGGAAGGAATTGTGGAAGTGGTGCTGATCGTACTCTTCCATAAGTTAAAGTTGGATCATATCGTACGGGATCTGTTGATTGCTTGAATTTTACTGAATTTATTTCTAGTTCACGTCCACCTATACCTATGGCACAAAATTTTATAATTTTGCAACCATGTAGGATATCAAAATTATGTGGAACGTGATATTTAGTTAACTGAAATAATAAAATTTTGTTTTTGTGTAATATATAATTGAACTTACGGTAGGATCGTTAAAATTAAATCCTGGTAATTTTGGCAATCCTGACATTGCTTTAAATCTTCATTTAATTAGTAATTATAATAAATTATGTATAAAATGCAGTCTTTATAAAACATGCAGATGATGCTCGACATAAATCAAACGTCTATTAATGGTTTCTATGGAACCAACTGAAATAACTATCATTGATAATAGCAGTTAATTTATATTACTTTAATAGTTTTAATATAGTATTTAATATTACTAGCTTTACTCCGCAAAATTATGCGTTTAAAATTAAATTTAATGGTGATAAACGCATAGTAAATTAAATACAAATATTAATATATATATATATATATATATATATATATATATATATATATATATGTAAATGGACAACAATATTAGCGTCGACTGCTAGACTTTTTTCAAAAAATTAAAACCTTAAAATAAAATTCTGGCTTTCATCGGCGGGTAGAATGATATGACTGCCGAGCCGTTATGCGAGCCAGTCACATTTTGGAGCCACAGTGTAACCGGTTACCTTATGCGTATCGCTGACCATTTTATTTGTTCCTTGCATATAATCTGTTCCATCTTATTTTGCATTAGAGCAGGCTATGGAAATATAGGAAGAGTGTGGTGGCACTGTCAAAAGAACAAAAAGTTACTACCGTACCTTGACTTTTGAAAACTGTAAGTTATATTTTTAAAGTGACCTAATTCAGCGTTGCAACATAGTTTTTCACGCTATTTAGACTTTATACAACTTTATATGAATCCGAGTGACTATTTAAAAAAAAGTAAATTTTAATTTTCAGACCTTGAACATCTATTGCCTACATAAATCGGAAATTGTACATTCTTTACATTGACCATAAATGACAACATCGTGCCTTATCTAATACAATGAGATGTTTCGTTAACCAAATCTACGTAAAAAACTAATAAGAAAGCGTTCTCCTCTTTTCACTATTCGAAAATAAAATGTCTGGTATACATATACATAATTATGTATGTATAGAAAGCTATGCAATCGACTTTTCTTCACTATCGTTAAGTACACTTATTACATCATTTTACAAAGTTCGACAAAGTTTTGACAAGACCGGCTAAGATGTCTGTGTGCGCGTGCATGCGTGCATGGGGTGCGTACGTGTGCGTGTGTGTTATAACAAATAAAAGTACTATTTCCTCTCGAAAGTCAACTTCAACAAAAAACAGTTTTCGTTTGTATAAAAAAAGGTAAGTTTCTACTACGGCTTAGATCAGTACATACGAAACTTACTGTAGATTGAGAGCTCCTTTCTTATAAGGTCGTAAGGGAGGAAGAGATAATATCCATAGCTATAAATCAGATATGCATAAATCAGGCGCCACCAATTTTGCAGGTTAATTAATTATACAGCAACAAAAAATGAGAAAGTTGCACATTAATACCACATGTAATCTTAGTAAACAACACAACAGATATATTTATTTGCATCTTTAATAAAACAAAACATCTGTTAGTTAATTTCAGCATAAGAGTAAATAAAATAGTACTTCACTTTTCGCAAAGCATTACGACGGTAAACTAATTCTTAATCGATACCTAAGCTACACATATAATCTATCTTTACATAGGATTATTTCAAAATGATAGATGATTGAAATTGCGAAATTGCAATGTAATAAGAAGCTTATATTAACCTGGCAACAAAATACAATTGAAGTAAGGTTATGCACTTAAAATCTATCTTAGCAAAAATTAATTGAAACTAGCTATTTTCTTTTCATTACAACAGTATTAAAACTTCCGAAACACTATTAGATTACCTTTACTTTAATGTGTGAGTGAGTGTGAGGTGAGCGTGAGTGAGTGTGAGTGAGTGTGAGTGAGTGTATGTGCGTGTGAGTGAGTGTGAGTGAGTGTGAGTGTGAGTGTGAGTGAGTGTGAGTGCGAGTGTGAATGTGAGTGTGAGTGTGAGTGTTGGTGCGTGCGTGCGTGTGTGTGTGTGTATTGCGCGTGCGTGTGCGTGTGCGGGTGCGTGCATATGGGCGTGCGTGTGGATGCGTGAGTGTGCGTGTATGCGTGGGTGTGTGTGCATGCGTGTTTGTTTGCGTATGTGCGTATATGTGTGAGTATGCGTATGTGTGCGTGTATGCGCAAGTGTGTGCGTGAGTGTGTGTGCATGCTAATATTCACGATAGCTCCAGAACGAGTAGAATTTCAAATATAAGCTTGCTTTCGTTTCTCCTGGAGCTGAATACTTTATTGGGAACAGTTTTTGGTTGTCATTAAATATAAAAAACTGCCAGCATATAGATTTTTTAAAGCTTTAAATTCATTATATTTTTTGATACGATACGTAACTTGGGCGCAAAGGATTCCTAAGGTGTAATTTGACTATTCCATAAAATTTTTACCTTCTATTTACATGTACATGTGAAGGTATAGAGGATTATGAAATCGATTTTTTCACTAACGCTGAATCGGCTTATTACTTCATGATGCCTGTGTGTATGCGTGTGTGTATGTGGGTGTGCGTGTGTATGCGTGTTTGTGCGTGTGTGAGCATTCATGCGGATGAGAGTGTGTATGCATACGTGAGTGCCTGAGAGAGTGCGAGTGTGCGTGCGTGCGTGCTTGTGTGTACATATGTGTGTATGTGAGTGCGTATGCGTGCACGTGAGGGTGCATGTGTGTGCGTGAGCATGTGTGTGTGCATACGAGTGCGGGTGCGTGTCTGTGCGTGTGCGTGTGCGTGTGTATATGTGTGTGCGTATGCGTGTGGGCGTATGTGCGTGAGCGTGTGTGTGCATGTGCGTGAGTGTGCGTGTGTGTGTGGACATTTGTGCGGGTGAGCGTGTATGTGAACATGCGTGCTGGTGAGCGTGTGTGTGTATACGTGAGTGCGTGAGGGAGTGCCAGCGTGCGTGCGTGAGTGTGTGTGTGCGTGCGTGATTGTGTGTGTGCGTGAGCATGTGTGCGTGTATATGCTTGCGGTTGCGAGGGCCTGTGCATGTGAGTGTGCGTGCGTACGTGTGAGTGTGTGCGTGTGTACGTATGCGTGTGGGTGTATGTGCGTGTGGTGCGTGCATCCGTGGGTGCGTGCGTGAGCGTGTGCACGTGAGTGCGTGTGTATGTGTGTGCGTGTGCGTATGCGTGTGTATATGTGTGTGTGCGTATGCGTGTGCATGTATGTGCGTGTGCGTGTGCGTCTGTATGCGCGTGTGTGTGGGCATTTGTGCGGGTTAGCGTGTGTGTGAACAAAAGGTAAAGGAAAAATCAATATAAAGAAGTTGATCAATGGAGAATGGTATGAAGCCACAATTAATGAATGTTTATATATATAGTTCACCTAAGGAAGAATTTGTTCTCAGAAGGAGTACTCACTGCAAAAGACATGAAAATAATAGAAAGTGGCAAAAAAGCTGAGGTAGTAGATAATAAAGGACATGTACTGTCAGCTGCAGTTAGAGATCCCAACAATTTATACGGACTGTTATTTAAAACTATTGTATCTGAGGAATTCGAGGAAAATATTACTCAGTTGAACAATTTTGGACTTTGGCATGAAAGGTTAGGTCATGTTTGTGTTAGCACATTGATCCGCCATTTTGCTTTTGTCCGTTGCAAGCGAAAAGCATGTAGTTCATCATCCATCTTTGGGTTTGGGATTATTGTGTTTGTTGAAGGGAATTGTGACCCTGTAGACCGTATCCTTTTCCGTCCGTCTTCATATTGTTTTAGTGACATCTGTAATCGCTAGGGAGAGAACTCGGAAATTTTCCTTCGCTAAAGAAACCCGGAGTCACCTGTGTGGAGACCGAGCAGTCCAGGAGTGGCCCCAAAGGCCACCCTGGACCACGAGCTTATCGTTGGGTGGTACCCGAGGCCGTTTGGTTCGTCCAGAAGCGGCGCCCATTGTTGTCAGCCGCTCAAGAGCGGCGCCGAAAAGACAATAAAGCACAAATACCGTATCTTTTAAGTAAAAATAAATTAGATTTTCCAAACCCGGTGTTATTTCTGTCTTGGACTTCGTTGAGGTCAAGCTTCACCTGTCCGCACCGAAAAATACCTTTACATCAGTTGTTATAATTGTTATAATTATAGAAATGCCGAAGCCGTTACACAGTAAATCGAAGGAACTTGTAGCACATTTAATTGAGTTTTTCGAGAGAGAAGGTGACAATCGTATCATTGATGATGAAAATCTATTTATTTCAGAGTTTTGCGGAAGCATTGAAACTTAGCTTTGGAACAGTTAGCCAAATTTCACAAGCTGTTAAAAGCAAAACTGCTCTTACGTAGTAAAACAGTTTTTAATGTAAGTTGAATGAACATTACCTCCATCGGAACGTTATTTACGAGATGTATTCCAATAGTAATTGTCATTGTCATATTTCGTTATCTAAATGTAATTTAAGAGGAATATGTAACTCTCACATTCGCCCATCAGTTCAAGCTAATCGGTTTTCAATGGCAAAAAGACACGCCATGGAAATGGTTGATGGAATTACCTGACATTTCAAGGAAGAGGATTCACTTTTTAAAACGATACAAGACAATAAAAGGAAGTGTTTCCCATCAATTTGTTTTCCTAGATGAAACACATATTTTTCTAAATGGTACAATTGGTCGTTCGTGGTAAGATGGTGATAAACGAAGTGTAAGAAGCAATAAAACAGACGGTAAAAGGTGATGTACTGAATTCTGTGTGGTTTAATATTACGTAGGTAGTGCCCTGCCGTTGGAGGTATATTCTTCTGCATGCTGGTTGCGAAAACGGTTTTATTCCTGGTGCTGATCTACTACTACTGGTGACTATCATGGCGAAATGAATCAAGAACATTTTATGCATTGGGTCGAAGAAAAATTATAAAAAATTTTAGAAAATCAATCAGTAATTGTGTTAGATAACGCACCTTACCATAATGCATTGCTATCAAAGATACCAAACACCTCTTGGAGGAAAGACGACATTAAAGTGGGCAAAAATAATGTACAATTCTCCGAAAGTGAATTTAAAACTGAACCTTTAGTAAAAGTTGCACTTTAAGTACTTTCCTTCAATTATTTTGCACCATATAAACACTCTTTTCTACTTTTTAGAAATAAGCGATCTAAAGTATACCGTGTGTATCAATTAGCGGAGCAATATGGTAACTTCGTCTTACGTTTACCTCCCTATCATTGTGCTTTTAATCCGATTGAAATACTTTGGGGCATAGCAAAAAATTATTACAATAGACACGTTGGTAGGGATGGCAGAACCATCGAAAACTGCAGAAGTATGTGACGAGAAGCATTGGAATTGATAACTCCCGAAATATGGTACAAATCAGTCAAGCACACAGAAGCGATAATACAGGAAAGGTACGGACGAGAGAAACTATTAGATCTTGATGACATTGCTCCCACAGTAATAAGTTAATTTTAATTTCAATACTTAACATGTTCACAGTGTTTACAGAATTAAAACGCAACTTGTCTATGTAGACATTAGTTACGACTGAAGTTATAAACGTTTGTTGAAACTTTTGAAAACTATTGGAGTTGTCCTGTCGTAGAGTTTTATGGATTGCAAAAAATATTAATACTGACACGGAGTTCAAAGAAAATAGAGGTAGATATCGGTGGAAAAATAAAATGTGAAGGCAAAGGGAAGAGGTTATACATTTTATAGGGCAGTTTGAAGGTGTTGAGAGTTATTGAAATAGGGCCAAGCCCAAGAGATTATACGTGAGTTTCATGCTCAACATAAACAAAATGTTTAACTTTTATAACCACACTGTAGATCAAGATCTTCAAGTAAACTATTCGTTCTTCCACAAAATATTTCCAACAAAACTTAATTTAGAGTATGCTTCTCCAGCAACCGACGTTTGAAGTTACTGCGAACGTCTAAAACACGAAACACTTTCGGCAACTTGTTTAAAAGTTACAAATGAATCATCTCGCAATCTGAGAGTATATAAACTAAGAGCCAAGGAGTTTCACAATGATGAAGGAGGAAGAAGAAGGTGCTGCATCACTTTGCTTTGATTTGCAATAAGTGCAGCAATTGCCAAAACTTTGAATTCGAGAATGTTTATATTCACAGCAAATTGGATGCATTTTGTATTGTTGGCTGGAAAAGTTCGTCACCTCACTTTTATTTGTCGGTTCAACATCAATGCGGCCGAGGCTCAGATGCAACTGGTTCGACAATTTTACATTTTTTAAATAACAGTAATTCGGATGGTGTGCAAAAGATTAGATTATTTGCGGACAACTGTGGTGGGCAAAATAAAACAACCATATTGTCCATCTATTCTACTGGTGGCTTTACAAGCATTCACCACGTAGCGTTAAAGAAATTGCGGTATTTTTCCAGTAACAGGTCATTCGTATCGTCCAGCAGACAGGATCCTCGGAAGAGCTGAAAAAAGTTAAGACGGCATGCCGAAGCCCTTTTACCTAAAGATTACCAAGGAATTTATAGAAAATTTGGACAAGTACACATATTAGGAACATATTGGCAAGCTTATGGCATGAAACCTTTGCTAGATACAAATTTGGAGGACTAAGCGAACAAAAAGGTTATTTTTCAATAAACTTACAAATCAATTCAAGTCAAGTTAAATTTAACTAGGAGATGAATTTTAGAGTCCAAGATAATTCGAAGCCTGTTATAACTCTAGTAAAACGCCTTAAAAACTTAAACGATTTTGCGTTACCATTACTGGACTATTCGAGAAGAATTTCGCAGGATAAAGGAAAGGCCGTTGATGTTTTACTAAAAAAACGTTTCGGGGAAGACTGGATATGGGGCGATCAATTGAATTTTTATTTTGAAGTTCTAAAAGACCATGTTACTTTTAATGAACAACATGATGAAGACGACCAGTTATGCCACTGCTTAGAAGTAGACCGTGAATCAAAGCATTGACTTTGGTTTAACCTACACTTGTGCGGTATTTTCTCGTTTAAAAATAAAGATTTTTGTGCAGCATTTTTCATGAGTGATTTTTTGGGTCTAAAAGGTCTAATGCGCCAACTTTCATAAATAAAAATAGTTAGAGCGCTGTTAGAATTGTGATAACGTTGTTACAAACTTTTCTGCTTTTCTTAAAAAGTACTTTTTGTGGCTTGTTGCATTTTGTAAATCGGCTTCTCAAATATACAAGAAATTTTACTGGAGGGTAGTTAAACAACATGACATTGGTGTTTTCCTAAAACAGAGTATACATGTATACTCTTTGATTAAAATTACTTAGGCAACGTTGTAATTTGATACGTCATACTATATTATGATGTGCAACTAAACACGTGAAATTTACTATAGAGGTCTATAATTGACCTTTACCTGACATGCAGGTTTAAACGTCAATCTGACATACGTTATTATTGTTGTTTACAGTATTACCAATTTTCATTACCGTCAAACGGGTGAAGTCGATTAAAAAAATACGTTGTTTTTAGATAACTGAATAACACGTAATTAAATTTTGATGCAATTAAAACTATAGCTTCCTTGATACTTCGGTCGTCGATTGGTGACTGGAGTCCTTACTCCAAAATAAAAAACAATTGCATCTATGACCTTTCATAGTTTTAAAATGCATATTTCCCACGTTAGGATTGTTCGGGATGAAGTCGATCAGTAAAAATAAAAAAAATAATTTGTAGGTACCAAGAGACCACCTACATTTCTACATTTGCAGAATTTTGCAATAAAACACAAATTAAGGAAATATAAACGTTTATTCTTTGGACAAGCTTTATACAGTCATTAATTTCTTAATGACATAAACCTTAAATGAACAAACTATAAAACTAAAAAAACGGATTAAAAAAATTTACGAAATGAATGAACACACAAAAATTTCTCACTGGAGTGTCTCCATTTCATTTTTTCTAAGCGAGAAGAAATTTTTGCCCGGCTTTACTGATTTTAAATTAACTTGTCGGACAGTCTGTTCCCTGTCTATGGCAGACTCATCCGGAATATTTGGATAAATGAAAAACAAACATGTTATGGATGGATATTTATGCAGTGTACTTACAACTATCTCAGTCCCGATATTTCAATAATTTTAGCGATATAAAATAGACCTCTCTTATTTGTTTCATATTTTGTGATGATAACTTGTCCATTCTAGTTCCTGGATGAATCAAGAATAATGTTGGCTGGCTCAGCAGAACTTTCTCCAACTTAATAATCATTTGTGTTCATATGCTGTTCCTCCGCCTCCAATGTCTGTAGGTCATCTTCCTCTTCGCTGTCGCTTATTTGCCTCTTACGTGTTTTGGGTTGCTTGCAACTGTTCTGGTTCTCTTTTTCCAAATGTTTTGGTTCTATGCTTTCGACAGCGGCTATGTTTAGTCTTTATGTTCGCTTTGGAGTATCATAAGGACCAGTCTTGAGTTCGTCTAGATAATCTACAAACACTGCAGTCATAGAAGTTTCTGCCACGATTCCTTTCTCCGGTGTAGTAGGCTCTTTTCTTTTTATTTTTGTAAGAACAGCATCGGGATTGAAGGAGACCAGGTCACAGGCTCTAAATCCAGCTAAAATAGTGTTCATTTCGCGATTCCCAAGTCCTTCAACCGTAGTTTTCAACATCCTATGAAATATAGTTTTTGGTCAAACCTCCCTATTCTTTAGTTTCCATTCCTCCAGTGCTCATTTCCACCATGCTTTGAGAGGACGAAAAAATGCATCGTCCAGTGACTGGAGCATGTGGGTCGAATTGGGTGGGAGTAAGATAAGGTTTTATTTTCTCACTCTTCAATGACACTGACAGTAATATGACCTTGCAAGTCTCCAATAAACAACTTGGTTCCTTCTAATTTTCGGAAAAATGGAAGTGCTACGGTCCTGAACAACTCGCCAAGCAATTCAGAATCCTCTCTTCATTACCACTTTAACCGCTCCGGGATCGTCAACGAAGTTTGTTCCGTCATAGTTTACAACGTTCTGTGGTGGGATATCTCTGATTATATTCGCCACATATCGGAAATATTCTTCAACAATCTCGTATGTTACAGCGGCTCTCACTCGCTTTGTATTCTCCGCAAACTTGACTGTAAGTTGAGGATGCCTCTTTATCAGACCATTAATCACCATTTTCCTGGCATATTATTTTTAAATCGCTTTTCAGTGAAGCCGCGACTATTTAAATATTGCTGCGTTATTCGCCTAATATTAATAGCTTTTAATGGGAAACCCCACTCAACACAGGTTTGTAAAGCATTCACTAACAAAGTTTCATAATCTTCGCCAAGAGCAGGTTGACCACCATATGTCAAGAGAGCTGCCGCATGGTAGTGATTGTTAAGTGTCATATATGACACTGCAAACCTTTTTGACGCTTTTCGCATGCTCAGTCTTTTTTTGCGTACTGCATCCAGCGCTCTCTCTAAATACACAGGATCGTAGCACTACACGATTAACCAACAACACCGGTATAATAGATGTTCATCTGTTCGCCACACGAATGTAAATAAGTATCAGTCATTTGTAATGCAGTGTTGCCATTATGTTTAAATACAAATGAAAATACTAGTTTGATCTACTTCACCCCTTCCGATCGACTTCACCCCGTTTGACGGTATATTGCGAAAGCTGTTGTCTAATGGTATTGTGTACTGTGATAACAGATTGAAGAATAATTTCAGTGCTTTATAAACTGTAGACATATTTCTGTCCGTGTTGGGTGTCAAATATGTAAAATAAAATGGTATTTAAAATACATGTGTGAAATTGCAATAAAAAAAAAACGAAATGAAAAATCTGGAACACTAGAATTGTGGCAGGATCTGTAACAAACAAAATACACTCATGTACCACACAAAACTAAAAAACACCTATCGCGTTTCGATAGCTACGCTATCATCATCAGCGGTATACTAGGGCGAAGTAAAGAAAATTTCTAACATATACACCATCAGCGAGTAACGCTTCGTTGATTATTTGGTGAAAGTGAAAGTGAAAATGAAAATGAAAGTGGAAGTGAAAGTGAAAGTGAAAGTGAAAGTTATTAAAGTTTAATGAGTTCTGAGTAGCCTAAAGGTCCTTGATCATCATTATTAATTAGAATTTGTTTGTTTTTGAAGATTTGTAAACTTTCATGACAATCAAGTTCGTGATTATTACTAACATGTTTGATTAATGATACCTTATCTACGACATGATTTTTATCAAACATATGTAGGGCTACGGCAGACTTGTCCCAACGTTTGTATTTTATATGAGCTAAATGTTCTTTAAAGCGAATTTTGATAGGTCGTTCAGTTTGCCCCACATATATTTGTTCACAATTTTTACAACTAATTTTATAAATTCCCGACGTATCCAGCTTATCCACTTTATCTTTTGGATTGTCTAAAAGAGTTTGCAAACTATTATCTGAAGCAGTGACTGTTTTCAAATTAATTTTGGAAAAGATTTTAGATAGACTTTTTGTATAAGCAGGATAGTTTGGCAACTTCACATACTTTGTTTCTATTTGTTCTCTAGCGTTACCTAATGTAGTTACGTTCTCAACCCTCATCCTATGTGTTTGTTTCCTAACTATATTCATAACCACTCCATCTGAAAACCCATTGTATGCAGCAATTCCTTTAATTGTGCGCAATTTTTTATTATATTTTTTTATTAAATTAAAAATAAACAGGAGTTAAAATTTTATTTAAATGATTCAGAACTTCGAATTGTTAAAGATCTCAAAAGTAAAAATTGTTTTTATCTCAAAGCAGATAAAGGCAATCAAATACCTAGTCATTTTAAGCAAAGAGGATTATTTTGCTTCAGTCAAGGGACTCTTAGATTTAGGTTTTTATTCAGTAATTACCAAAGATCCTCTTCCTAAAATAATTACTTCAAGTTGGAAGGTTTTATTGGCATGTAAAAGAGTTGTGGATGACTCTCCTAGGTTTCCACTAACGGTATCCAATCCGGTGCTACCTAAAATGCATTGCTTGTCTAAGATTCATAAACCAGGTAATGCTATGCGACCTATTATTTCTGGTATTAATTCACCTGTTTATCTGCTGTCCACATGGTTATCTAATAAATTTCACAACCTCTCCTACCAATCGCCCAACTTCAGTGTGGCAAATTCGTATGAATTTATTGATAAAATTAAAAACATTAAACTTACAGAAAATGAAATTTTAGTCTCATTCGACGTTTGTTCACTGTTTCCGACCGTTCCAATAGATCTAACCTTACTTTATTTAGAAGATGTTTTAAAACAAAACTATTTGGACGATAGAGAAGTAGATTTTCATAAATTAACAGATTTGTGTATGAAACAAACCTTTTTCAAAATTAACCATCAATTTTTCCAGCAAGAACATGGTACGACAATGGGCAATAGCTGATCTCCGTTTATACCCAATCTATTCATGGGTAAATTTGAGACAGACTTATAACCCGATTTGCCTTATTTTCCTAGAGTTTGGATTAGATATGTGGATGATGTGTTTGCCATCATTAATACTAAAATTTGTAGTGTTGAGAACTTTGTAGAAACTTTAAATTCCAAATTTCCGACAATCAAATTTAACTATGAGATAGAGGCAAATGACAGTCTTTCGTTCCTTGATACGCTGGTAACAAGAAGTGGTAGGAAACTAGATATAGATATTTATCGTAAGGAAACTAGCACTAAAAGATTCATAGCCAATGACTCAAATCACTGTAGACAGCATAAACTCGCGGATTTTAGCTTTTTGGTTCATAGATTGCTTAGTTTTCCTTTTTCAGTTCAAAATTATAATAAAGAATTGCTCACTATTAAAGGAATTGCTGCATATAATGGGTTTTCAGATGAAGTGGTTATGAATATAGTTAGGAAACAAACACATAGGATTAGGGTTAAGAACGTAACTACATTAGGTAACGCTAGAGAATAAATAGAAACAAAGTATGTAAAGTTACCAAACTATCCTGCTTATACAAAAGGTCTATCTAAAATCTTTTCCAAAGTTAATTTGAAAACAGTTACTTTTCTTAGTTAATTTATAACATTAGTTGTAAAAATTGTGAACAAATATATGTGGGGAAAACTAAGACCTATCAAAATTCGCTTTAAAGAACATTTAGCTCATATAAAATACAAACGTTGGGACAAGTCTGCCGTACCCCTACACATGTAATAACCGATAGTCCTGTACATTTTTCAAATCAGTGTTTAGTTCGGCATTTAAATTGTTGTCGTAAATAAAAGGTCCGTTTATTCTACTCCCGAAAATGCTTATCCATATATTAAATCCAAATCTATGTTGATGCCTTGATTCTTTTTTTAAGTAAGGATTTTGTTTTGCCTTCTAATATTAACCGATATCATATGAAAATTATAAAAATGGAAATCCAAATTTGTCAGCTTCAAAACCATAATGGTGGGGAGAGAATATGCTGATCAGATGGTTGCTCTCCAGCAAGTAATCGAAAGTGTTTGAGTGTAAAAAGGAAGCTGTACTGTGCGTTTGTAGATTTGGAGAAAGCATACGACAGAGGCTGTGGGAAATATTAAATGAATATGGCGTAAATAACGGTCTAAGGAACGGAATAAAGGTAGTATACAACGGTAACGGGCATGAGTTAGGGTAAGAGGAGGTATGAGTGAATACTTTAATATTGAGCAAGGAGTGCGACAAGGCTGTGCGATGTCACCGTGGTTGTTCAATGTATACATGGATAAATGTGTTAGGCAAGCATATTTATCGTGTAAAGTGAGTATTCCAAAAATAATTAAATAGTAAAAGAGCAAAATGTCTCAATCTTTAAAATATGTAAAATCAAATAGTTACACAGCCAAATCAGAGAAAAACTAGGCCCGTCCGAGCCCCTCTATGTGATAAGGAATATTTTCAAGAAAGGGAATTCATAATTACCCACGATAATTTATTTTGTGTGTGGTTTCAATTGCAATTTTTGAAACAGCGGGGTGAAATCGATCACTTGGTTTTCGTTGTATTTAGTTAGGTGTTGAGGTTATGTTTAAAGAAATTTGTTTTTGTATGATTTTCTTATATATTAATTTTGTGTGCTAGCATATGAGGGGTATCAGCCAGGGTGGGGGCGAATCGTATTTTATTATTTTCTTTTTTTATACATGTCACGAAAATACATAAAGAACTACGATCCCATGTATTTGGAGAGAGCGCTGGATGCAGTGCGTAAAAAAAGACTGAGCATGCGAAAAGCGTCAAAAAGTTTGCAGTGTCATATACGACACTTAACAATCACTATCATGCGGCAACTCTCTTAACATATGGTGGTCAACCTGCTCTTGACGAGCATTCTGAAACTTTGCTAGTGAATGCTTTGCAAAGCTGTGGTGAGTAGGGTTTCCCATTAAAGCTTATTGATATTAGGCGAATCACGCAGCAATATTTAAATGGTCGCGGTATCACTGAAAAGCGATTTAAAAATGATATGCCAGGAGAATGGTGGTTTAATGGTCTGATAAACAGGCATCCTCAGCTTACAGTCAAGTTTGCGGAGAATACAACGCGAGTGAGAACCGCTGTAACATACGAGATTGGTGAGAAATATTTCCGAAATGTGGCGGATATAGTCAGAGATATTCCACCACAAAGCGTTCTATGACGAAACAAACTTCGTTGACGATCCCGGAGGGCTTAAAGTGACAATGAAGAAAGGAAGCGAACATGCCTACAGGACACTTGACACCACCAAAGTCAGCACAATAGTTATGTTCGCAGTAGCTGCTGATGGAACTCGTCTCTCTACTTATACAGCGTACAAAGGCAAACATACTGATGAAGGTTAGAAGGAGGGCGGATTACCAGGAGCAATTTACAGCAGGTCTCCCAAGGGATGGTTTGATTCTGAATTGTTTGACGAATGGTTCAGTACTTCGGTTTTTCCGAAAATTAGAAGGAACCAAGTTGCTTATTGGAGATAATTGCAAGGTCATATTACTGTCAGTGTCATTGAAGAGTGCGAAAATAACAACATTCAGTTTTCCATATCCCCCCCCCCAATTCGACCCACATTCTCCAGCCACTGGACGATGCATGTTTTCGTCCTCCCAAAGCACCGTGGAAAAGAGCACTGGAGGAATGGAAACTAAAAATAGAGGGGTTTTACGAAAAACGATATTTTCTGGGATGTCGAAAACTACGGTTAAAGGATTTGGGGATCGCGAAAGGTACAATACTTTAGCTGGATTTAGATCCTGCGGCCTAGTCCTCTTTAATCTTAATGCTGTTCTTGCAAAAATAAAACGAAATGAACCTACTACACCGGAGGAAGGAAACTGGCAGAAACTTCTATGACTATAGTGCCTGTAGATTATCTAGACGAGCTCAAGGCTAGGCCTAATGATGCTCCCAAGCGAAGAAAAAGACTAATCATAGCCGCTGGCAAAAACATAGGTACATAAGATTTGGAAAAAGAGAATCAGAACAGTTGCAAGCAACCCAAAACACGTAAGAGGCAAATAAGCGACAGCGAAGAGGAAGATGACTACAGACATTGGAGGCTGAGGAACAGCATATCAACGCAAATGATTATGAAATTGGAGAAAGTTCTGCTGAGCCAGCCAACGTTATTCTTGAGGCATGCGTTAGGGTAAGAGGAGGTGTGAGCGAATACTTTAATATTGAGCAAGGAGTGCGATGTCACTATGGTTGTTCAATGTATACATGGATAAATGTGTTAGGCAAGCATGTACCGGTACAAATGGTGTAATGGTTGGTAACGTAAATGTACGAGTTCTGGTGTATGCAGATGTCAGTCTTATTAAGTGACAGTGCGGATGTGCTACGGAGTACTGTGAGTGAGTTTGATATAGTCTGTGAGAGCATGGACCTAAAGGTAAACCTGAACAAAACTGAGATTGTGATGTTCAATCTGGAAGACTCGAGATGAAATTGTGGAGTAAGTGGACGAGTTGATATATTTGGGTAGAACGATTACTGCAGATGGTACAATGTATGGCGAGATTGGAAGAAGGGTCAATTCTGGAAGGAAAGTGAAAGTGAAAGTGAAAGTGGACGATCATGAGAAATGAAAGCATCAGCCTAGCTATGAAACGAGCAGTCTATAATGGCGTGTTTGTCCCGTAAGTACTGTATGGAAGTGAGACATGGGTATGTCAAAAAAGGCACGAAAGAAAAATAAATACCGTGGGGATGAGATTCCTGAGAAGCGCATGTGGTAAAACGAGAAGGGAAGATAAAGAATGATTGCATAATGTCGGAGTGTGGGGAGGAAAAGACGATGATGTATAGATATAAAAGTAGTTTGGTTTGGCCACATTTAGAGAATGACCAATACAAGATTAACGAAGCAAATATAAGTGGGTGAGGTTAGAGGTAAGGGTGGGCCTGGTAGGCTGCGTACAACTTGGCTGAATCTAGTGGAATGTATGATAGAAGAAAGATAAGGAGCTTTAAAAATAAAAGGACATGTCAGAGACAATGTATGAATCTTGTGGAAGCTAGAGAGGTATGCAGGGATAGGAAAGCATGGAGAAAGATTGTGAATGAAAAATAAATGAGAGGCAGGGATTGTTTTGCCTACCCCGCAATGGAATAGCGTGAAGGTTATGTTATGTTGTCTATTCTCATTATGAACGTATTAAAAAGGTGCATAATTATTGTAAAACAATAATTAAAATTATTTCATATCTTTTAATTTTCACCTTGTAAGTTGGAATGTCGTGTGTTGTTCCTCGCCACAAATTTTCCATGGTGATGTATAATTAATGCTCTGATACAATTAATGTGCAAATAATGCACATTCAAATTCCATAAATAAATAAATAAAATGCAAAAAGTTGCTTGTTTATGTTTTTATTGATTAGATTCCCATTATTTTTGTTTGTTACTGGAATTTACCATGCAAACTACTGCAACTGTTGATTACATTTTGCTAAACTTGTTTTTTGTTTATTGCTTTTAGTTATTTTTGGTCAGTGTAAAAAGTGTAAAAAGTGAATTTCAAAAAAAAACTTCCATCGCCCATTTTAAAATGCATATTTCCCATTTTTGAATTGTTCGGGATGAAGTCGATCAGTAAAAAATTAAAGAAATTATTTGTAAGTACCAAGATACCAACTACATTTGCAGAATTTTGCAATAAAACACAAATTAAGGAAATATAAACGTTTATTCTTTGGACAAGCTTTATACTGCCATTGATTTCTTAATGACATAAACCTTAAATAAACAAAATATACTTAACAATAACAATACAGGCAAAAATAAAGCTAAAAAAATGGATACAAAAAATTTACGAAATGAATGAACCCACAAAAATTTCTCACTGGAGTGTCACAATTTCATTTTTTCTAAGCGAGAAGAAATTTTTGCCCCGCTTTACTGATTTCAAATTAACTTGTCGGACAATCTGTTCCCTGTTTATGACGGACTCGTCCGGAATATCTGGATAAATGAAAAACAAACATTTTATGGATGGATGTTTATGCAGTGTACTTACAACTATCTCAGTCCCTGATATTTCAATAATTTTAGCGATATAAAATCGACCTCTCTTATTTGTTTAATATTTTGTGATTATAAATTGTCCATCCCAGTTCCGGGATGAATAAAAAATAATGTTGGCTGGCTCAGCAGAACTTTCTCAAACTTCATAATCATCTGTGTTGATATGCTGTTCCTCCGCCTGCAATGTCTGTAGGCCATCTTCCTCTTCGTTGCCGCTTATTTGCCTCTTACGTGTTTTGGGTTGCTTGCAACTGTTCTAGTTCTCTTTTCCAAATCTTCTGGTTCCATGCTTTTGCCAGCGGCTATGTTTAGTCTTTATCTTCGCTTTGGAATATCATTAGACCCAGTCTTGAGTTGGTCTAGATAATATACAAGCACAAGTCATAGAAGTTTCTGCCACGTTTCCTTCCTCCGGTGTAGTAGGCTTTATTCTTTTTATTTTTGCAAGAACAGCATTGGGATTGAAGAGGACTAGACCGCAGGATCTAAATCCAGCTAAAGTATTGTGCGTTTCGCGATCCCCAAGTCATTTAACCGTGCTTTTCAACATAGTTTTCAATATAGTTTTTGGTAAAACCCCTCTATTGTTTAGTTTCCATTCCTCCAGTGCTCTTTTCCACGATGCTTTGGGAGGACGAAAAAATACATCGTCCAGTGGCTGGAGAATTTTTTCGCACTCTTCAATGACACTGACTGTAATATGACCTTGCAAGTTATCTCCAATAAACAACTTGGTTCCTTTTAATTTTCGGAAAGATGGAAGTGCTATGGTCTTGAACCAATCGTCAAACAATTCAGAATCAAACCATCCATTGGTAGACCTGCTGTAAATTTCTCCTGGTAATCCGTCCTCCTTCCAACCTTCATACATATGTTTGCCTTTGTGCACTGTATAAGTAGGGAGACGAGTTCCATCAGCAGCTATAGCGATCAAAACTATTGTGCTGCTTTTGGTGGTGTCAAGTGTCCTGTAGGAGTGTTTGCTTTCTTTCTTCATTACCACTTCAACCGCTCCGGGATCGTCAACGAAGTTTGTTCCGTCATAATTTACAACGTTTTTAGGTGGGATATTTCTGATTACATTCGCCACATCTCGTATGTTAAAAAGGCTCTCACTCGCTTTGTATTCTCCGAAAAACCTTGACTGTAAGCTGAGGATGCCTCTTCATCAGACCATTAAACCACCATTCTCCTGACATTATTTTTAAATCGCTTTTCAGTGATGCCGCGACTATTTAAATATCGCTGCCTGATTCGCCTTATATCAATGGGCTTTAATGGGAAACCCTACTCACCACAGGTTTGCAAAACATTCAGTAGCAAAGTTTCGGAATGCTCGTCAAGAGCAGGTTGACCACCATATGTAAAGAGAGCTGCCGCATGATAGTGATTGTTAAGTGTCGTATATGACACTGCAAACCTTTTTGACGCTTTTCGCATGCTCAGTCTTTTTTTGCGCATTGCATCCAGCGCTCTCTCCAAATACACGGGATCGTAGTTATTTTGCCATAAGCACCCAGCTTTATGTATTTTCGGGGCATCTATAAAAAAAGAAAATAATAAAATATGATTCGCCCCCACGCTGCCCGGCACCCCTCATAAGCTAGCACACAAAATTAATATATAAGAAAATCATACAAAAACAACTTGCTTTAAACATAACCTCAAAACCTAACAAAACACTGTGAAAACCAAGTGATCCATTTCACCTCGTTGTTTTGTTTCTACACACAAAAATTGCAATTGAAACCACACACAAAATAGATTACCGTGTCTGATTGTGAATACCTTTTCTTGAATATATTCCTTATCTCCTAGAGGGGCTCGGACGGGCCTAGTTGTCACTGATTTGGCTGTGCAATTTTTTTAATTTCACATATTTTAGAGATTGAGACATTTTGCTCTTTTACTATTTAATTATTTTTGGAAAACGCACTACACGATTAATCAACAACACCGGTATCTGTTCGCCACACGAATGTAAATAAGAATCAGTTGATTTGTAATGCAGTGTTGCCATTATGTTTAAATACAAATGAAAATACTAGTTTGATCGACTTCACTCCTGCCGATCGTTTGACTACCGTTGGACGGTATATTGCGAAAGCGGTTGTCTATCGGTATTGTGTACTGTGATAATAGATTGAAGGATAATTTCAATATTTTATAAACTATAGACATATTTCTGTCCGTTTTGGGTGTCAAATATGTAAAATAAAATGGTATTTAAAATACATGTGTGAAATTGCAAAAAAAACGAAATGAAAAATCTGGAACACTGGAACTGTGGGTGGATCTGACAAACAAAATACACCCACGTACCACACAAAATTAAAAAACACCCATCGCTACCATCATCGGCGGTCTACTGGGGCGAAGTAAAGAAAATTTCTAACATACATACCATCAGCGAGTAACGCTTCGTTGTTTATCTGCTGAAAGTGAAAGTGAAAGTTATGAAAGTTTAATGAGTTCTGAGTAGCCGAAAGGTCCTTGATCATCATTATACATTAGAATTTGTTTGTTTTTGAAGGTTTCTAAACTTTCATGACAATCAAGATCGTGCTTATTACTAACATGTTTGATTAATGATACCTTATCTACTACATGATTTTTATCAATCATATGTAGGGCTACGGCAGACTTGTCTCAACGTTTTTATTTTATATGAACTAAATGTTCTTTAAAGCGAATTTTGATAGGTCGTCTAGTTTGCCCCACATATATTTGTTCACAATTTTAACAACTAATTTTATAAACTCCCGACGTATTCTGCTTATCCACTTCATCTTTTGGATTGCCTAAAAGAGTTTTTAAACTATTATCTGAAGTAGTGACTGTTTTGAAATTAATTTTGGAAAAGATTTTAGATAGACCTTTTGTATAAGCAGGATAGTTTGGCAACTTTACATATTTTGTTTCTATTTGCTCTAGCATTACCTAATGTATTTACGTTCTTAACCCTCATCCCATGTGTTTGTTTCCTAACAATATTCTTAACCACTTCATCTGAAAACCCATTGCATGCAGCAATTCCTTTAATAGTGCGCAATTCTTTATTATAATTTTTTATTAAATTTGTCCAACAGGAGTCAAAGTTTAAGTAAAAATTGTTTTTATCTCAAAGCAGATAAAGGCAATCAAGTAGTCATTTCAAACAAAGAGGATTATTTTGCTTCAATTAAGGAACTCTTAAATTTAGGTTCTTATTCAGTAATTACCAACGATCCTCTTCCTAAAATGATTACTTCAACTTGGAAGGTTTTATTAGCATGTAAAAGAGTTGTGGATGACTCTTCTAGGTTTCGACTAACGGTATCCAATCCGGTGCTACCTAGAATGTATTGCTTGCCTAAGGTTTATAAACTAGGTAATGCTGTGCGACCCATTGTTTCTGGTATTAATTCACCTGCTAATCTGCTGTACAAATGGTTATCTAATAAATTTCAGAACCTATCCTACTAACAGCCCAACTTCAGTGTGGCAAATTCGTATGAATTTATTGATAAAATTAAAAACATTAAACTTACAGAAAATGAAATTTTAGTCTCATTCGACGTTTGTTCACTGTTTCCGAGCGTTCAAATAGATCTACCCTTACTTTATTTAGAAGATGTTTTAAAACAAAACCATTTGGGCGATAGAGAAGTAGAAGATTTTCTTAAATTAACAGATTTGTGTATGAAACAAACCTTTTTCAAAATTAACGATCAATTTTTCCAGCAAGAACATGGTACGAGAATGGGGAATAGTTTATCTCCGTTTATAGCCAATCTATTCATGGGTAAATTTGAGACAGACTTAAAACGCGATTTTTCTTATTTTCCTAGAGTTTGGATTAGATACGTGGATGATGTGCTTGCCATCATTAATACTAAAATGTGTAGTGTTGAGAACTTTGTAGAAACTTTAAATTCTAAATTTCCGACAATCAAATTTAATTATGAGATAGAGGCAAATGACAGTCTTCCGTTCCTTGATACGCTGGTAACAAGTAGTGGTAGTAAACTAGATATATATTTATCGTAAGGAAACTAGCACTAAAAGATTCATAGCCAATGACTCAAATCACTCTTAACAACATAAACTCGCGGATTTCAGCTTTTTGGTTCATAGATTGCTTACTTTTCCTTTTTCAGTTCAAAATTATAATAAAGAATTGCGCACTATTAAAGGAATTGCTGCATACAATGGGTTTTCAGATGAAGTGGTTATGAATATAATTAGGAAACAAACACATAGGACGAGGGTTAAGAACGTAATTACATTAGGTAACGCTAGAGAAGAAATAGAAACAAAGTATATAAAGTTACCAAACTATCCTGCTTATACAAAAAGTTCTCCCTAAAATCTTTTCCAAAATTAATTTGAACACAGTCATTACTTCAGATAATAGTTTGCAAACTCTTTTAGGCAATCCAAAGGATAAAGTGGATAAGCAGGATTGGTAGGGAATTTATAAAATTAGTTGTAAAAATTGTGAACAAATATATGTGGGGCAAACTAAGACCTATCAAAATTCGCTTTTAAGAACATTTAGCTCATATAAAATACAAACGTTGGGACATGCTTTCATCAGAAAGAAAGAAGGAAAATTTAAATCTTCGTCACATTTTCTAGTATACTGTTCGCAAAAACCTGCTCACCGCTCCTGATTAGACCCCGACAAACTCGAAATTTGTATGAATGAAACTTATTCTTATTTAAAATTAATTGTGCCGTAGAATTAACTATACCAGTACGATTTTCAGTTTGTCTTGTCGATATTTCAGGGTTTTCAACAACGGCTTGTAAAATGGTATTAGCTTTTTCAACATCAGATTGTTTTTGATGAGATAGAACAGGTTTTGAAAATGAACCAAATTCTTTTAAATTAGATTCCAAATGGATTTACCAGGTTGCTTTCTTTCAGGATATTTATCCAAATACATCAGCTCAGTAACTACACAATTTCTATAGGACAAGATGTTGCATGTCAACATATCGAACTTTTCTTCTTTTTAAAATTTTGTCATTGTATAGATACACTTATTGATTAATTATAATTATAATGTTTTCAACAAAATGCTAAACGAAGTGTTATTTTATCTAAGCCTTCTAATATTAACCGATATCATATGAAAATTACAAAACGGAAATCCGAATTTGTCAGCTTCAAAACCATAATGGTAGGGAGAGAATGTGCTGATCATATGGTTGCTCTCCAGCAAGTAATCGAAAAGTGTTTAAGTGTAAAAAGGAAGTTGTACTGTGCGTCTGTAGATTTGGAGAAAGCATACGACAGAGTGAATCGGGAGAAGCTGTGGAAATATTAAATGAATATGGCGTAAATAAAGGTCTAATAAACGGAATAAGGGCAGTATACAACGGTAACGGGCATGAGTTAGGGTTAGAGGAGGTATGAGTGAATACTTTAGTATTGAGCAAGGAGTGCGACAAGGCTGTGTGATGTCACTGTTGTTGTTCAATGTATACATGGATAAATGTGTTAGGCAAGCATATTTATCGTGTAAAGTGAGTATTCCAAAAATAATTAAATAGTAAAAGAGCAAAATGTTTCAATCTCTAAAATATGTGAAATCAAATAGTTACACAGCCAAATCAGTGAAAACCAGGCCCGTCCGAGCTCCTCTATGTGATAAGGAATATTTTCAAGAAAGGGAATCAGCCACGATAATTTATTTTGTGTGTGGTTTCAATTGCAATTTTTGAAACAGCGGGGTGAAATGCATCACTTGGTTTTCGTTGTATTTTGTTAGGTGTTGAGGTTGTGTTTAAAGAAATCTGTTTTTGTATGATTTTCTTATATATTAATTTTGTGTGCTAGCATATGAGGGGTGTCAGGCAGGGTGGGGGCGAATCGTATTTTATTACTTTCTTTTTTTATACATGTCAGGAAAATACATAAAGAAGCTGGGTGCTTATGGCTAAAAAAAACTACGATCCCGTGTATTTGGAGAGGCGCTGGATGCAGTGCGCAAAAAAAGACTGAGCATGCGAAAAGCGTCAAAAAGGTTTGCAGTGTCATATACGACACTTAACAATCACTATAATGCGGCAGCTCTCCTGACATATGGTAGCCAACCTGCTCCTGACGAGCATTCTGAAACTTTGCTACTGAATGTTTTGCAAACCTGTGCTGAGTAGGGTTTCCCATTAAAGCCCATTGATATTAGGCGAATCACGCAGAAATATTTAAATAGTCGCGGCATCACTGAAAAGCGATTTAAAAATAATATGCCAGGAGAATGGTGGTTTAATGGTCTGATGAAGAGGCATCCTCAGCTTACAGTCAAGGTTGCGGAGAATACAAAGCGAGTGAGAGCCGTTGTAACATACGATATGTGGCGAATATAGTCAGAGATATCCCACCACAAAACGTTGTAAACTATGACGGAACAAACTTCGTTGACGATCCTGGAGCGGTTAAAGTGGTAATGAAGAAAGGAAGCAAACACGCCTACAGGACACTTGACACCACCAAAAGCAGCACAATAGTTGCTGATGGAACTCGTCTCCATACTTATACACTGTACAAAGGCAAACATATTTATGAAGGTTGGAAGGAGGGCGGATTACCAGGAGCAATTTACAGCAGGTCTCCCAAGGGATGGTTTGACTCTGAATTGCTTGACGATTGGTTCAGGACCATAGCACTTCCATTTTTCCGAAAATTAGAAGGAACCAAGTTGCTTATTGGAGATAACTTGCAAGGTCATATTACTGTCAGTGGCATTGAAGAGTGCGAAAATAAGTTTGTCTTACCCCCCCCCCCCCTCAATTCGACCCACATTCTCCAACCACTGGACGATGCATTTTTTCGTCCTCCCAAATCATTGTGGATCGTAAACTAAAGAATAGAGGAGTTTTACCAAAAACTATATTTTCTAGGATGTTTAAAACCACGGTTAAAGGACTTGGGGATCGCGAAAGGTAGAATACTTTAGCTGGATTTAGATCCTGCGGCCTAGTCCTCTTCAATCCCAATGCTGTTCTTGCAAAAATAAAAAGAAAAGAGCCTACTACACCGGAGGAAGGAAACGTGGCAGAAACTTCTATGAATACAGTGCTTGTAGATTATCTAGACGAGCTCAAGGCTGGGCCTAATGATGCTCCAAAGCGAAGAAAAAGACTAAACATAGCCGCTGGCAAAAACATAGGCATATAAGATTTGGAAAAAGAGAACGAGAAAAGTTGCAAGCAACCCAAAACACGTAAGAGGCAGATAAGCGACAGCGAAGTGGAAGATGACTACAGATATTGGGGGATGAGGAACAGCATATCAACGCAAATGAATGAATTGGAGAAAGTTCTGCTGAGCCAGCCAACATTATTCTTGAGGCATGCGTTAGGGTAAGAGGAGGTGTGAGCGAATACTTTAATATTGAGCAAGGAGTGCGACAAGGCTGTGCGATGTCACTGTGGTTGTTCAATGTATACATGGATAAATGTGTTAGGTAAGCATGTACCGAGACAAATGGTGTAATGGTTGGTAACGTAAATGTACGAGTTCTGGTGTATGCAGAAGCCACAGTCTTATTAAGTGACAGTGCCGATGAGCTACAAAGTACTCTGAGGAAATTTGATACAGTCTGTGAGAGCATGGACCCAAAGGTGAACCTGAACAAAATTGAGATTGTGATGTTCAATCGGGAAGACTCAAGATGAAATTGTGGAATAAGTGGACGAGTTGATATTTGGGTAGAATGATTACAGCAGATGGTACAATGTATGGCGAGATTGGACGAAGGGTCAATGCTGGAAGGAACGTGATTGTAAGTATGTGGACGATCACGAGAAACGAAAGCATCAGCCTAGCTACGAAACGAGCAGTCTATAATGGCGTGTTTGTCCCGTAAGTACTGTATGGAAGTGAGACATGGGTATGTCAAAAAAAGCACGAAAGAAAAATAAATACCGTGGGTATGAGATTCCTGAGAAGCGCATGTGGTAAAACGAGAAGGGAAGATAAAGAATGAGTGCATAATGTCGGAGTGTTTTTTCTTTTTTTTTTATGATTGTGGACCTGAACAGGCTAAATAAGGCCTATCGTGCTAAAGCACTCAGGAACACTTAGGAGGATGGATAGAGGGATAATGAATTGCCAATAGATGCCTATGAACAGCTACTTTAAATTTTCTCATATCATAAGTGAGAGGAAAACAGGAACTAGGGAGATCATTCCAGAGTTTAGAAGCCGTGTAGAAAAATGTGGATTGCGCCCGTTTGGTACGACAAGTGGAGATTTGTACTGCATACTGATGATGTGATTGAGCGAACCGAGTCTCGCAAAGATAGCCGGAGATGGTATCAAAGAATGTAATTCACCAGCACAATAGCCGTTGTAATAACGATAATACAAAGAAAGAACTGAAACCATCCTTCTATGCTCAAGGGACTGTATGTGAGAAGTTAAAGACGGGTCATTTATAAGCCTAATCGCTCTCTTTTGAATACGATCAACGATATCGAGAGCGTATTGGGGAGCACTAACCCAAAGGTGAGAATTATATTCCAGATGAGGCCGAATTTGGGCCTTATACAGCAAAAGGAGTTGTCGAGAGGTAAAGTACTGCTTAGATCTGTACAAAAAGCCTATTTTACGAGCAGCTGTTTTGGTAGCTGACAGAAGATGGTCAACCCATGAGAGATTTGAAGATACAGTCATACCCAACAGAGTAATAGAGTCTGAAAACTTAAGAAATGAGCCATTCATACTTACAACAGGAAATGATCGATCTTTTTTGGCGGACATAAGGCAACACTGAGTTTTGTTAGCATTAAATTTAACTAGATTATTGCTTCCCCATTCGAGAATACGTTGAATGTCTTTGTTGATTGAATTTGCCATTTCAGCTTTAATTTCTTGATTTGACATAGAAGGTGGATTATTACTATGAGTAGACTGAGATGAACTACAGTGAAGAGTGCTATCGTCAGCAAAGCAATGGATGGGGTTAGTTGTTGAAGAAATAAGGTCGTTCTTTTGAAAAAAAGCCATCAACTACGACACGTATTCGTCTTTCATCAAGGAAACTAGAAACCCAGTTGATGAGCGCATCATTTAACCCAAACGACGTGAGTTTGGCTAGTAAACACTTATGCCAAACTTGGTCAAATGCCTTTGAGATATCTAAAGCGACTACAACTGTTTCACCGGACTGCTCTACTGTATTGTTCCAAACTTGGGTCACATAGGAAAGAAGATCGCCTGTTGAACGACTTTGCCTAAACCCATATTGATAGTCACTAAGGAGTTTGTTAGTTTCAAGAAACGTGAGCAGTTGCTGATTGATGGCTTTTTCCATGATTTTAGACAAAATGGAAGTGATGGCAATTGGTCTGTAATTTGAGGGATCGGTCTTATCACCTTTTTGGGAATAGGTTGAACATTTGCTAACTTCCATGATGAAGGAATTCCCAGAAGATATAGAGATCGTATAAAGCTTAGATAGGACTGGTACTAGTTCGGGGAACATTTCTTTAAGACAATAGCTGGGATACCGTCTGGGCCAGTCGCCTTATTGAGATCAAGCCTACTGATGATCGATTCCAAGAGCTTGTACCGAAAATGAATTGGTTTCATAACGTATGAAGAAGAGTTGACTAGGGGCACATCTTTTCCAGAATCATTGAGACACGAGTTTGATGCAAACAAATCCACAAAAACGTTGGCTTTGTCTACAGAATCAGCAACTACCGATCCGTCAATAGATGTCAGGGGGGGAAATGAAGATGTTCGAAAGTTTTTACTAATGTCTTTTGCTAAAGACCAAAATTTACGACTGCCTAAAGGAGATGTAGCTAGTTCATTGCATTTTCGTTGTTCGAACAACTTTTTAGTTTTAGTGATGACACTTTTGCAGATATTTCTAGCACCAACGTATTCTACATGATTGTCAACCGATTTATTAGATTTCCATTTAATGTAACATTTATTTTTTAAAGATATTGCATCAGAACAAGCCTTATTGGACCAGGGTTGGGAACGTGAATGACCTACACGGTACTGTTTTTTCGGAATGTATAACTCCATTCCCATGAGGATGACTTCAGATACTGAAAGAGCGATGTCCGAAGAAGAGGACGACTTAAAACAATATTCACGCCATGGAAAGGTTGCAAAGAAATCCCGTAAATCACTCCATCGAGTTGACTTAAAACACCACAAGGTTCTATCGGTTTTGCGAACAACGGTGGAATTAGGTACAGTAGAAATGATTTTTATTAGACAATGGTCGGAAAGACCTAAAAGCGAAAGAACGGAAGTTTTATAAACAAGAGGGTTTGATGTAAGAAAGAGATCTAGAAGATGTGGAGTATGGTTAGGGTTATCAGGGATTCTTGTGGGTTCAGAAATCATTTGTGTGAGATCACATGAAATAGCAAATGTTTCTGCACTATGACCAGCGGGATTTGTAGTAGATGAAAATTGAAGCCAATTAGAGTTATGAACATTGAAATCGCCTACAAATGAGATATCGCAAGATGGAAACTGAGACAGGAGATAGTCAACTTTCGTACTAAGGTAATCGAAGAAGTCTTGAAAGTTGCTGTCATTAGGAGACCTATAAATGCAACAGTAGAATTTCACAAAATTAGGACCAGAATGTTTAAACCAAATCACGTCAAAATTTTTATTTTCTAAGGAAGAAACCCTCTTGCAAGCAATTCTGTCCTTGATGTAGGCACATACGCCTCCTTTATATCGAAAGTTAGAGTGAAGATGGTATTGAGGAAATTGCAAGTCGGGTGACTCGGAGCTTTCCGAGGAGACTTGTGTTTCAGATAGAAACAATATATCAGGTTGTAATTGTTCAAGATGTTGGTGAATAGCATTAAGATTAGACCTGATACCGTGTGATGTGTGGCGAGGAAAAGACGATGATGTATAGATATAAAATTAGTTTGGTTTGGCCACATTGAGAGAATGAACAATACAAGATTATCGAATCATATATATGTGGGTGAGGTTAGAGGTAAGTGTGAGCCTGGTAGGCCACGTACAACTTGGCTGAATGTAGTAGAATGTATGATAGAAGAGAGATAAGGAGTTTTAAAAATAAAAGCACATGTCAGAGACAATGTATGAATCTTGTGGAAGCTAGGGAGGTATGCAGAGATAGGAAAACATGGAGAAAGATTGTGAATGAAAAATAAATGAGAGGCAGGGATTGTTTTGCCTACCCCGCAATGGAATAGCGTGAAGGTTATGTTATGTTATGTTGTCTATTCTCATTATGAACGTATTAAAAAGGTGCATAATTATTGTAAAACAATAATTAAAATTGTTTTATATCTTTTAATTTTCACCTTGTAAGTTGGAATGTCGTGTGTTGTTCCTCACCACATATTTTCCATGGTGATGTATAATTAATGCTTTGATACAATTAATGTGCAAATAATGCACATTCAAATTCCATAAATAAATAAATAAAATGCAAAAAGTTGCTTGTTTATGTTTTTATTGATTAGATTCCCATTATTTTTGTTTGTTACTGGAATTTACTATGCAAACAACTGCAACTGTTGATTAAATTTTGCTAAACTTGTTTTTTGTTTATTGCCTTTAGTTATTTTTGGTCAGTGTAAAAAGTGTAAAAAGTGAATTTCAAAAAAAAACTTCCATCGCCCATTTTAAAATGCATATTTCCCATTTTCGAATTGTTCGGGATGAAGTCGATCAGTAAAAAATTAAAGAAATTATTTGTAGGTCACAAGACACCAACTACATTTGCAGAATTTTGCAATAAAACACAAATTAAGGAAATATAAACGTTTATTCTTTGGACAAGCTTTATACAGCCATTGATTTCTTAATGACATAAACTTTAAATAAACAAAATATACTTAACAATAAAAATACAGGCAAAAATAAAGCTAAAAAAACGGATTCAAAAAATTTACGAAATGAATGAACCCACAAAAATTTCTCACTGGAGTGTCACAATTTCATTTTTTCTAAGCGAGAAGAAATTTTGCCCGCTTTACTGATTACAAATTAACTTGTCGGACAATCTGTTCCTGTTTATGACGGACTCGTCCGGAATATCTGGATAAATGAAAAACAAACATTTTATGGATGGATGTTTATGCAGTGTACTTACAACTATCTCAGTCCCTGATATTTCAATAATTTTAGCGATATAAAATCGACCTCTCTTATTTGTTTAATATTTTGTGATGATAAATTGTCCATCCCAGTTCCGGGATGAATAAAAAATAATGTTGGCTGGCTCAGCAGAACTTTCTCAAACTTCATAATCATCTGTGTTGATATGCTGTTCCTCCGCCTGCAATGTCTGTAGGTCATCTTCCTCTTCGCTGTCGCTTATTTGCCTCTTGCGTTTTTGGGTTGTTTGCAACTGTTCTGGTTCTCTTTTTCAAAACCTTCTGGTTCTGTGCTTTTGCCAGCTACTATGTTTAGTCTTGATCTTCGCTTTGGAATATCATTAGACCCAGTCTTGAGTTGGTCTAGATAATCTACAAGCACAAGTCATAGAAGTTTCTGCCACATTTCCTTCCTCCGGTGTAGTAGGCTTTATTCTTTTTATTATTGCAAGAACAGCATTGGGATTGAAGAGGACTAGACCGCAGGATCTAAATCCAGCTAAAGTATTGTACCTTTCGCGATCCCAAAGTCATTTAACCGTGGTTTTCAACATCCTAGGAAATATAGTTTTTGGTAAAACCCCTCTATTCTTTAGTTTCCATTCCTCTAGTGCTCTTTTCCATGATGCTTTGGGAGGACGAAAAATACATCGTCCAGTGGCTGGAGAATGTGGGTCGAATTGGGGGGGGGGGGGAATAAGACAAACTTAATGTCATTATTTTCGCACTCTTCAATGACACTGACTGTAATATGACCTTGCAAGTTATCTCCAATAAACAACTTGGTTCCTTTTAATTTTCGGAAAGATGGAAGTGCTATGGTCCTGAACCAATCGTCAAACAATTCAGAATCAAACCATCCATTGGTAGACCTGCTGTAAATTTCTCCTGGTAATCCGTCCTCCTTCCAACCTTCATAAATGTGTTTGCCTTTGTGCACTGTATAAGTAGGGAGACGAATTACATCAGCCGCTATAGCGAACATAACTATTGTGTTGCTTTTGGTGGTGTCAAGTGTCCTGTAGGCGTGTTTGCTTCGTTTCTTCATTACCACGTGCAATGGTTGGTAATGTAAATGTACGAGTTCTGGTGTATGCAGATGCCACAGTTTTATTAAGTGACAGTGCCGATGAGCTACAAAGTACTGTGAGTTTGATACAGTCTGTGTGAGCATGGACCTAAAGGTAAACCTGAACAAAACTGAGATTGTGATGTTCAATCGGGAAGACTCAAGATGAAATTGTGGAATAAGTGGACGATCATGAGAAACGAAAGCATCAGCCTAGCAACGAAACGACCAGTCTATAATGGTGTGTTTGTCCCGGAAGTACTGTATGGAAGTGAGACATGGGTATGTCAAAAAAAGCACGAAAGAAAAAGAAATACCGTGGGTATGAGATTCATGAGAAGCGCATGTTGTAAAACGAGAAGGAAAGATAAAGAATGAGTGCACAATGATGGAGTGTGGCGAGGAAAAGAGGATGATGTATAGATAAAAGGTAGTACATTACTTTGGTTTGGCCACATTGAGAGAATGAACAATACAAGATTAACGAAGCAAATATATGTGAGTGAGGTTAGAGCCTGGTAGGCTGCGTACAACTTGGCTGAATGTAGTGGAATGTATGATAGAAGAAAGACAAGGAGCTTTAAAAATAAAAGGACATGTTAGAGACAATGTATGAATCTTGTGTAAGCTAGAGAGGTATGCAGAGATAGGAAAGCATGGAGAAAGATTGTGAATGAAAAATAAATGAGCGGTAGGGATTGTTTTGCCTACCCCGTAATGGAATAGCGTGAAGGTTATGTTATGTTATGTTGTCTATTCTCATTATGAACGTATTAAAAAGGTTCATAATTATTGTAAAACAATAATTAAAATTATTTCGTATCTTTTAATTTTCACCTTGTAAGTTCGAATGTCGTGTGTTGTTCCTCACCACATATTTTCCATGGTGATGTATAATTAATGTTTTGATACAATTAATGTGTAAATAATGCACATTCAAATTCCATAAATAAATAAATAAAATGCAAAAAGTTGCTTGTTTATGTTTTTATTGATTAGATTCCCATTATTTTTGTTTGTTACTGGAATTTACCATGCAAACTACTGCAACTGTTGATTACATTTTGCTAAACTTGTTTCTTGTTTATTGCGTTTAGTTATTTTTGGTCAGTAGAGAGCGTTTAGCATTATCATTTGTAAAAAGTGAATTTCAAAAAAAAACTTCGAACGTATTTAGTAAGATTATGACACCTTGAGTTTGCATTATTAAATGCATCTTAAACATTTAAAACAAACGTTTAACTAGTGTATATGCAAATTTCAAAACTACAATTTGTAACTGCGATGGCCTTTTATGGTCACACTACGATTTAGCAGTATTTTCGTACAGAGATTTTCTTCTCCAAATAAAGCAAGGAAGACCTGCGAGGAGTTTATCGCGAAATTTATGAATTCTCAAAGTTTTTAACAACTTTCAACATTGAGATTAGATTAATTATGCCGTTTTCTGGCATTTTGTTAATGTCAATGAATTGAATCGGTCCAAATACGTTTACCGTATTCAGATGTGAAAAATATACTTTACTGGTGAATGCCACAGGCAACTTGAAAGAATATTATTTACTGTATCCCAAGCAAAAATATTTTAATTATGTTAATTTCTTACTTTCTACTGACACATATACAGTTGTGTATTAGGTTAAGGTCATGTTATAAATTGATTTTGTTGAAGATATACCTACAGATATAAGGTAATGTTACGGAAGAATTTTATTACAAAGTGCAGTTAAACTGTTTATTGGTGCATAAAACAGAGATAGATAATTAATAGCAACTGTCAAGGTTTGATCAATAACAGTCTCCAAGAAGATATTCTTCTACCTAATTCAATGCAGTCGTTTAGATCAATTAAGTAATTATTTTTATAATTTAATTACATTTTTTAAGTATATAATGGTCAATATAAAGCATTATTGGATATAAATGATGTCATATACGTATATAATAAATAATAGCCACAATTATTAAAGAGAAAAAAATCGAATGAGTCATTCGGGGTCAGCCTGATGTGTGTGGAGGTGCCTATTGCCCAATATGGATATGATCATATGAAAGGCTACTCAAGCAAACTTTAAATATCCATAATTGTAATCGTATAAACCAGAACTATTTCCTTCACGTTTATAATTTAAATTAACATTCAATCTGATTTAATGTATTATAAGATGACATTCACACGTCACATAGAAATTGTACCTACTTGCTTTTAATTAATAATTAAACAATTTGTGTATAGACAAATATATTTAAAAGTAACGGAGGCGACAAATTGCAAAATTAAGTTTAATTAGATTTAAATTAGAGATCGGTTGTTAAATCAATTCGTTATTTTGTGCGTTGGTGTTATATAAGTCAAGTATACACATTCATGGGCAGATTTAGCCCAACAGGTGGCCCCCTCCACTTTTTTAGGTAGGGATTTGTAGTGCTCTTTCAAATATTGTTATTTATATTTAGTATTAACAATTCGTTTTAAAGACAGTTAAGTCTCTCGTGAAATTGTGTTCGTGTTTAAACCGGATTTGTATTAATCAAGGTAGAAACTTTACTTTTATTTTCAAGTGTCAGCAGTTTTCTTCGATCGAATGCGTATTTCCGCCCCTTTTATCTAATATTCTGAGATATAATCTGCCAAGCACCCTCTGGTACGAAGGGCTTGCGTTATAGAATTTATTCATTCACTATTTAGATTTAATCGTATCGCATATTTTGCAGTACGAAAAAAGAAATGGGAGGTTTTCAACAGCGACCATGGACGCCGACGAAGAGGCGAGGTGCAATTGCAGCTGAATATAACAGCCCAGGTCCTGCATGCGTTACGCTTCCATCCTACTTAGGTTAGTAACGTTTAATTGTTTTTGAAAAGACTTCACTAGTTTTAATAAATATAGGTAAAAAGGCATCCGAATCAAAATCTGGACGGGCACCTGCTTTTAGCTTTGGAAGTCGTCATAATGGAAAACTTGATAGTGCCGGACCCGGTCCTGGACAATATAACGTAACCGGCTTGAGCGCAAAAGGTAATACTTATTTTTAAACGTTGCTAAATTTAATGCTTAACGATTTGTGTAGGTAAAGACAATCCTCCAGCCGCAAGCCTACACAGCCGCCCAAAAGAAACGAAAGGTGATAATTTTCCTGCACCAGGCGATTACAATCCCGACAAATCAACTAATGTTATTCACGATAGCGCGCCCAAATTTACATTTGGTCTTAAAACAAATGTTGTAAAAATTATCGATACGCCTGGTAAGCATTATATTTGATTTTAATGCACTTTACATGCACTATTTGCACTTTATACAGCACCAAACGTTTATAAACCGGAAAGAATGGTAGCGCACGATTCACCTAAATACACTTTTGGCCACAAAACACAACTGGAAAAACCTCTGGCTACCCCTGGTTTGTTTTACATTTGATTTATTTAAAACAACTATTTCTTTTTTTTTTATTAAAGGACCTAACGTTTATAATCCTAACTTAATTGAACATATGCCCAGTTATTCCTTTGGATCCAAACCTAATTTGGAAAAACCATCTGAAACACCTGGTTAGTTTGCTTTTAAAAAATGTTATTTAAATATCGAAGTATAGGTACGAGCGAAAGTAAGAGGTTTCTGATTAATAAATTATGAATAAGTTAGTTATAGTAGATAACGTTTTGCAATTCAATTCTCAAGGTGTTTGAATAACATTTTTTTTCTAATTTTTTAAACGAATTTATTAACCTTTCACTTACAGCACCAAATGCTTATAATATTCCTGAATGTGAAAAAAACTTGCACGAAAACTCACCTAGATACTCATTTGGTCATAAAATACAATTGGAAAAACCTTTGGAAACGCCTGGTTTGTCTAAAATTAATTATTGTTACCAACATAATAATTCACAACTTTTTATTTAAGCACCTAATGTTTATAATCCTAATTCAATCGACCATATGCCTAGCTATACGTTTGGATTGAAACTTGGTTCTGAAAAAGCATCGGAAACACCTGGTTAGTGTTTTTTCTTAGATTAAAGCATTATTACTTGGATATCGAAAAATAAATAGTTATTGGTTTTGACATGCCTTACAATGCTTTCGTACAATCAGGCTCATTATTTTTTTATATTTAAGTAATAAGGGTTTTATCGAAAATTAAAAATTAATCCCTAACTTACAGCTCCAAATGCTTATAATCTTGAATCTGATAAAAATTGCACGACAGCTCACCTAGGTACACATTTGGTCATAAAATTCAAGTGGAGAAACCTTTGCAAACACCTGGTTTGTTTAAAATTTGCTATTATCAACCTAATAATTCACAACTTTTTATTTAAGCACCTAATGTTTATAATCCTAATTCAATCGATCATATGCCTAGCTATTCATTTGGAATGAAACTTAGTTTGGAAAAACCATCGGAGACACCTGGTCAGTAAAGCATTATTTTGATATCAAAAAAATTATATTAACTGATTATTATCTTCGAGCATACTACGCGATGCTCCATTATTTTTTGATATTTAAGTAATTAAGCTTTTAACGAAAATCTAAAATGTTACCTTACAGCACCAAACGCTTATAATCCTGAATCAGACAAAAATTTGCACGATACTTCCCCTAGGTACACATTTGGCCACAAAACCCAATTGGAAAAACCTCTGGATACACCTGGTTTGTTTAACAATCCTAATTACGCCTAATTACATTATTTTATAATTCAAGCGCCTAATGTTTATAATCCTAACTCAACTGACCACATGCCTAGTTATACGTTTGGAGTAAGGCCTAATTTGGAAAAACCATCAGAAACGCCCGGTTAGTGTCTCTCTTTATTTTTTTTTGTTATTGTAGTGAAATATCAAGGGCAATACGTACTTAACATTTCCAAAATGAAATAATAATTTTCTAATAAGCGCTTAGTGTTCTTGGTATTTAACGCTTAGTAATTCTGATAATCTTGTAGCACCAAATACTTACAATATCGTTGAATCCGCACAAAATTTGCATAAAAACTCACCTAGGTACACATTTGGTTTAAAAACACAAGCAGAAAAACCTCTAGATACGCCTGGTTTGTTTAATTATGATTAATCAATACTTTATTTAATTATTCTAATTTAAGCTCCTAATGTATATAGTCCTAACTTAACTGATCTTGTGCCTAGTTATAGCTTTGGATTAAAGACTACTTTAGGAAAGGCTTCGGAAACACCTGGTTAGTTTATGGACATTAACAGCAGCTTTAATGCGTAATTAACGATTTGTTAACTTGCAGCACCAAACGCTTATAATATTCCTGATTCGGAACAAATATTGCACGAAAGCTCACCTAAGTACACATTTGGAACTAAAATTCAAACCGTTAAACCCAACAATACACCTGGTTTGTTTTTTTTTTAATTTTTCTTATTTTACACAATTACACTGAACATTAAATAACTATGCACTATTAATAACGAATCTCTGTAGCTCCAAATGCGTACGATTCCAAAGGATTAGAAACCTCACTACAGTATTCATTTGGTCAAAAACTACAAGTGGAAACATCATTCGACACACCTGGTTTGTTAATTGATTATATTTTTAAATAACGGGTGGCAGTTGTTACATTACTCTTCTTTGAATACATTCAAGTATTTTGTTTTCAGCACCAAATGTTTACAAAATTCCTGGAATAACTGGAGATAAGAAATCTTCACCATCTTATACTATCTCAGGCAGACATAAAGAACCTGTTGATGAACGTGTAAAAAATCCTGGACCTGGTTGTTACAACAACGTTAATCCTGAATCTTACAAAGATCATTCACCATGTTATACAATGGCAGGTCGCACCCAGCAACCATCGGATGCAACTAAAATACCAGGACCTGGTGTATACTTCCCTGAAAAGGTATATTCCACAATGCACATGCAAGTCATAACTAAAAACGTTGCTAGGTAACAATGCATTTAAGAGAAGCTCCTAGTCATTCATTCGGCATAAAACATTCAGTATATTTGGGATCTGAAAATCTCTGCTTAAGAAAAGATAAAACATATCTTTTATTTTAAGTACTAACACTTGAATTAGTAATATAACGGAAGAAAGCAGGTACTTCTTCCTGAATTCATTTACTAACATGGTACTAACATACGATAATTTTCTCATTATAAATGTAAACTTTGTTTGTTTTCAGGTTAATCTCGATCTTCCACCTGCACATTCCTTTGGCATTAAACATTCGCCATACTCCGAACACTATTAAAGCCAGAAATCAGAATCTGTTTTGCATGACATCGAGAGTACGTTAGAAGTTGCTTAGTTTTCGTAATTCACTAATTATTTGTTCTGTTACTCACCAAGATTATTGCATTTGTTATTAATTGTTGCTTAAAATTAATATTCTTATTTTTTAAGGGTTTTTCGATATATCAACTTTTTCACAATACTAGGTATGTACTAACAACTCATACTAATGTGAATCAAAATCAAACATAATAAAAATGGTGTTATACTTTTCAATGTTATTTCAGATTTAGAATGTTTATAGTTTTCTTAAAGTACACTTTCACCTGTAACTCGGTTCATAATTGTGAATCGTCGATCCCGTGTTAGACTCACGGTCCGAACATGGATTTTTCCTTCCTACCTTGTAAATAATACTGAATTATCGACCACCTTCTTTATACAGTCTTAAGTTACACATGAACCCAGCTTGTCCTAAGTAATACCGTTTACGAGAGAAAGGTATTTTTAGAAAATTTAACGATATTTCTTTTATGTTTAAAAATGTATGTAATATGTACACCTGAAGACAAAACTAGCAATGTCGGAAAAAATGCTAGGTTATTAAAAATAAATTCGAAATAAATTTTATGTATTCAAACAAAACTACAATTTGTGCTAGTATCTGTCTACCTGTTTATCAAGATAAAAATAAGAACAAGTAAGCTTTCACGAATTAAACTCATAATTACAATTTCTCACCTTTAAGTTTATAAATTGTGTATTTCAAGACATATTATATAAATATTAAGCGACTCTATAAAGATTACAATGGTCGAAACGTATATTATTACGGACACCCGCTTATATTTTCAGTCACCTTCTTGGAAATGTAATAGCATTTATCGCAGAGTCATCTAGCGACGTAATTGTAAACTATATGAACGGATTGAATCTAGTTTATTTTTCTTATGGGCAATTTAAGTCAAGCAGTTAACATGTCCTGAAGGTAATAAGTTAATTTTACTAATTACGTAACGTCAACAACGATCTGTTGTAGATTTACCACCACTGGTACTTGCTTCCGGCTCATCTGCATTAGCCAAAAACCCTCTGAACAAACACTCTTTCCTGGCGGTACATTTATTTTCGTTTTCCTCTTCCTTCCTGTTTCTTTTACTTCACAGTTTCTTTTTCTCTTCAGTTCTAAAAAACTTTCACTGATACTTAACATAAGACTACATTTCTTAAAACCAGACTTTAGATTTTCTCCTTTTGTTGCCAAGTGCTCCATCAGTTTTTTAAAAGTCTTGGAAACTGATATTTTGGGATATTAATGCATCTGATTCCATATGGTGTATCTTTCCAGTCGCTCAAAATCTTGCGCCATTCACCTTTCATAGAGCGAAAGTATGCTACGTCCAGCGGCTGCAGTAACTGAGTAGCACTTGGAGGAAGTAAAATGAATAAGATATTATTTTCGTCACAAAGACGTAACACTTCCATATTTATATGGGAACTTAAATTATCCCCGGTAAAATTTTCTTTCCGGGTTGATTTTTAAAATTGGGAGAATAAGGTTTATGAACCAGTTCTCAAAACACTGGGCATCGAACCACCCAGATTTAGTTCGATTATATAACGGGTACCATGTGTTCCCCCTCTGTCCAAGTGTGCCACATATTCTCAGCTGTATAATTAACATAAATAGGAGTAAGAACTTCGTCGGCATTACCACAAACCATTAATGACGTACTTGCTTTGGTAGCATTTCTTATTTTCTCCGGACATTTTGTCCCTCTTTTAACTAATACCTTTTTAGACCCTAGGTCATCAACTAAATGGGTCTCATCAATGTTACATATGTTTGAAATTGGAACTCCTTTTGCCTCTTTAGAATAATAATCAAATAACTGATTAATAGTATCGTTGTCAATACGAGCTCTGGCATGACTGATATTTCGTGCTAGTCTTACACTTAATTTTCCTTTGTGCACTTTCACGAACGATTCTACCCAATACCGCCCTGGGGTTTTGTTCTTAAACCTGCTTACTTTTCTACCGCATCTCTCTAAATAGTTTTTAACTGTCATCTGAAGATCAAACGACGTCAGCGGGAACCCATATGTTGACATTTCAATAATGTACTGGAGAAAACTGTTTTACCTCCTGAAGGATTTGGATGCGTACCACTCATTTTTATTGAACGTGTGTTTCCGTGAATCCCAAATCTGCAACACAAAAAAAGCTTGTGTGTCACAACTTCACCTAGTGTGATTACTAGCTACATTATC